>CM062850.1:18020034-18513408 GCA_031772225.1 Eubasilissa splendida | reverse complement strand
TGGTATACAATGAAAGGACATACTCTTATCTATGGAAAGGACCGCGCAACTGAATCAACTGTCAAAGGATAATGCACACAACGCCATCTACTGGCATTACCGGAACCAGCATGCAACGACATGTTCATTTTTGTCCGTGTTTTGTTTCTGTCGTGTATCAGATGGCGTTGAAAACGGATTTAAATTTTTTGTGATTTTCTTACTTTTCCAATGTGCCATGAAACTTCTCGAGGCCGAGACGAACAAAAAAAATTCATCGTAATCAGTCAATCAGTTCTCGAGATATCATCAAAAAAGCCGTTCCATACAAATATGTATGAGAACATGAATTTTTTTCCCGTGATTTTTTCCGATGTTTTAATACTTATTCTGCTATTCGGGGCGGAGACAAATCCAACAAATCAAAGATCATAAAAATCGGTCCAGCCGTTCTTGAGTAACTAGTTGAGTGCAACTAACCCGACTTTGTTTCATATATTTAGATTCTTATTACAAATCATACATTATGTTATCTTAAAACATCATTAATGCCAGGTTGCAAGTATAAAGCATGCGAATTGCTAATTACAAATCATACATTATGTTATCTTAAAACATCATTAATGCCAGGTTACAAGTATAAAGCATGCGAATTGCTAATTACCTTATTATAGTATTTTTGCATCATAATTAAGCAGAACAAATAATTAGGTATACTGTAATATTGTACACGTTAAAGAAAAGAGAATTTACAGAATGCTGTACTCTCTAACTATAATTTTATATTTTATTTATTTATTAGACTTTATTGACATACATGTTTTTGTTGTAACAAAGGTGAATATATTATAATATAACATGATAAACAAGGTACAATTATATTGCAATTAAATACTCGTAGTTTACTGTGTGGAATGGAGTAGACTCCACCTCTGATATATACTGCATTGTTCTGGCTACTTTGCTACACTGCAGTTTTTGCTGTTGTGGTGTTATTTAATTCAAGAAAGATAAAGATTCGACAGGAATAAAAATAACAAATAGAGAAAAAAAAATGTAATGGGAGTGTTGTAGAACTAGTGAATTATTAGTGTAGGCACTGTTTAATGATTATGTTAGAATGTTGGATAGCGATGCTTCTGATTGATCTCTACCCAATTGGATCATATATTGGGTCCATATTTGTATAATCTTATTGGAAGTGAACGATTTCCAGTTGGTGCTGAGTGTGTTGTACAGTTTCGGAGCTAAGAACATGTAGAATCTTTGATAAAATGTCGTTGTTGCTCTCGGAATTGGCGTGTACATGTTCGCTGTTTGTCTTGTGTTGTGTCCATGATTTATTGCTTGGGGTGAGTTGTTGTTAGCATGGAAATATTGGACGAGTTTCAACATGTAGATTTGTCTTAAGTCTAGGGCATTATACTCTTTAAATATAAGATCTGATGAATATCCAAAGGGGCGACCAGCTCTTTTATAAGTATAATTTACGTAATCAAAACGTTCTTTTTTATATCTGTATTTAATCTCTCCCTCATCCTTAGATAGATAACAATTGTATTTATATAGAAAAATCAATACTTATTTGAAGGTGTGCACGGATGTATTCTAAACTCGTGCTGTAACGATAAATACAATTTAAAACTTTCGATACTGAGTCTAGATTTTGGTTTACGCTATTATCCGACAGCGATCCCCCTACACGTAGTTTTGCAAAATTCTTCTGCTTGAATTGAAACGTGATTAATTGTATTAAACTTTTCTTTATTTAAACCAAAATCTAGAGCCGTGATGTTTGTCGTATTAGCGTCCAAACGGTATCTTACGTAATTTGAATGTATCTAGTTTGTACCTACTTCCCTGTGCTTGATAATAGTTTATGTTTTTAACATTGAAAAATAGGTGTCATTGATTATTTAATTTATAAATCGGATCTCAGCAGCCTCGACCTGGGTGGGTTGGATGTGGCGGCCAGCGGAGCTGGCTCAACAGTGTATTATAAATGTGTAATTTAAAGCTAATTTTTGTTTAGTTTATTTATAATTTTTCACTATATAGATGATTTAACTCATTTCCTAACATTAAAATCACAACACCCTTAAAACAGACATTTCTTTCGTAAGATATTTCATTGAAGAATAAATTTTAATATGATTTTTGACGGTGTGTAAGCGTACGTGTTCTTGATTTGATAGTTCAAGGGTTATCGCTTCGCGTTTCGTTCTATTAACCGGTTGACTGCCCAAGGGCGTATATAATTTTTTTAAGGTTTTAAACATATATTTATTATATCACAACATATTTATTTTAATAGATTGTTCAAATCAGAATGCGTTTTAAATGAGACAATATGTTATCTAAGTGTTCATTACGCTTGCTAGAACTGTTTATGTATTTTTACTTCGTGCGTCAAATCATAGTTTTGTACCCAATTAGGTAAGTGAAATAAAGAAAATAAAAAGTTAATTAAACAACTGATGATAGTTGAAAAGCACAGGTAGAAAAAATTCCAAAAATATGTGTAATAAGGAGAATCAAATTACAATTTTAAATTAAATAATGGGTATAATTAATTCCTTCGGATTCATCGGTTTTTTCAGTAGAATGTTGGGCAATTAAAAAGGCCTTGGACATCGGCGTATTGCGGAACGTCGATACGGCTGTTATATTCTCCGACTCGCGAGCAGCTCTTGAATCCCTCTCTGCTCATATGAAAGTTTGGCTACACAATGAGATAATCTGTTAACAATAAACAGGTGTCATTCGTTCGGATTCCTGCACATAAGGTAATTCATGGAAATGAATGTGCTGATAAACTGGCCAAGGAAGCCACTCTTTCCGGAGTTTTTCCCAATAAATTCCATATCCCGATGTATGTATGACAAACTGAACATGGTAAAATAAGGACGAATTCTATTTGGACTGCACAATGGATAGATTTAAATTAAAATAAAAGATTTAAATTTAAATCAAAGATCTATTCCCCGCACCCCCTGGTTCTCCAAAAGGAAAGTTTCCAAAAGAACAATATCAAATACCTCTAGAATGAGAATTGGGCATTGCCAGGTAACCTAATAAGGTAATACTAATTTAATGTATTACTTATAAATATATACATATAAAATCAATTTTGTCGAAAACTATTGTTTTTGCACTACCGGGATAAATTTAAAAAACATCACAGACCGTCTGTCGAAATATGAATTAAATATATTAATTATAAAGATATACATATAAAATCAATTTAATGATGGAACGATTAAATGTATTAATATCAAAAAGGTAACATATAGGGTCGAAAATTGTCGCTAAAAATAATGTCGCTGTAGCTTAGTTGGATAAAGCACCTTCCCCGGTTAGGAAAGAGATCCAGGTTCGAATCCCGGTGGCGCAACAACAATATTTTTCGATAAAATTGATTTTACATGTATATCTTTCTAATTAATATATTTAATTCATATTTAAAATATCACAGACCTATGTTCTGAATAATTACAACTTCACAATAAGAATGTGTTCTCCTTAATATATCTTTTTTACCTGTCCATTGCGGATCACAGGTTTTTTTTACAGTAATCTCGCCAATGGTAATTTTCAACTCCCGGTTAACTTGTGTCATTTTTTTTTCCTTTAACTTACCACATTTAATCTATACAATAGCAAATTTTTTGAACAACAATGGTATTGACTTGTAATATAATATTTCCTATTCTACAATAGTGTTGTACTATTTTCTATAAAATAAAGTTTTAACTTGATTAATGGCACAAATCACTCTTGAAGGGTGGATAGCCTATTAAAAAGAAGAAGAAGGAAGTATAATTCTAGTGTCTAATATTTCTAGTGTCATCAACATTCGCGTTATACACGAGGACACGACACCGTCGCTTACCACATAAGCGACTTATTCTTAATCCTGTTCACTATGCTAAGATCAGCCTTAATTTTACCCTTATTTGTTCACTCATTACTAAGTAAATCAAAAATGTATTTGCCACTCTCATGAATGATCTCACTTCTACTGCATTCATTTTGTTCCTTTTTTGCCAGACTGTTCAGAGCCGGCTTGGAAAATTTCCGGGCTGGGTGCAAAGTTTGAGTGCGGGGCCTTCATTTATACCTGCGTAAGGGTGGAAAGTTTCAAGCATAAAATATAATATATCGATTTAATTGTTGTATTAATGTATTACGTTGGACACCATGTAAAAAAATACGTCTTACACGCCGAATGTATTGCCGTTATTGCTTTATTATAAATGTAGGTTATGGTTCTTTTTGAGATTTTTTTTCCCCGAAGAGAGCTGGTTTTTCGCCATGCGTTACGATGACGTAGGTGCCATGCTATAATTTTCAAAACACGGTTATTTGTCCTGAATTTTATTTAACCGTAAAAGTGTATTATCTAACATAAATACGTTGCGTTATGTATAAGTGAAATGAACAAAAACATTTACCTGTATATTTTTAATCACAGTACCGATTACAACTTGCATTATGTAATGTTACTACAGAAACGGATGGATTATTATTATTGTGTATAAATTATAAATAAAAGTTAATATTAGTAAACACAGATGGCGTCTCCAGCGAGCAGTGAGGGCGAGCAGTGAGGGCGAGCCGATAGCGCGGATGTGGGCGGCCGTCAGCCTGTCTTCACTCCGCGATAGACCTCAATCAGCGCGGCAAATTGTGTCCGCGCGAGTCGAGTCCGCGCTCAGTGTTCGCGTTCAGTGTGTCAGAGCAGGTTGCGACGGTCGGTCGCGGCTCGTATTTTTATCGAATAATTGACAGTTTTATTTCATTATGTCATTTGTCGGACATGCCACATTTCGGAAAACCCTCGGAGGAACCAATTAACAGACTAAAGTTGTACAATTGTGTCGCTTCGCGTGAATAGTCGCGAGAACATGACTTAGAAACGGAGAGTTGGCGTTGTTTACCCATGTGCCTGGCGCCCTGCGAGCCTACGGAGAGCCAGCCGAGGAGATGAGCGGCGGCCAGAGCCCCAGGGCCGAGGACGAGCGCTCCAAGGGCATCAGCCCTCTGCACCGCAGCGCCATCAACAACAGGGCTAAGATTCTCGACGGCCTCAAGACGCCGAGCGCCAAGGACGCCGACTCCGGGGACGACAGTCGGCAGCTCATCAACATCTACAACAGAAAGTTTAACATCGCCCCGCGAACGGACTCCTCCGCCCCCCGCGTGGAGACTAATCCGAACGGCAACGCCACTGTAAACAATACAAATAAGAATTACAATCGCGATAATGTACAATACGAAGCGGATAAAGTTAAAAACTCCAACGCGAACGGGGACGACGAGGGTATTACGCTGGTGTTCAACAGCAACAGGAGCCGCCTGGGTCTGGAGCTGACCCCGGCCTCCAAGCAGTACCTGAGCATGCGCTCCCTGAAGCAGCAGGAGGAGGTAGCTCCGGGGTTGGCCCGCACCGGCTCCGCGGTCTTCTCGGATTGCGGCAGCCAATACTCCAAGTTCCCAGACGCCCTGTCCATGAGGTCCCTGGCCTCCATCGGCATGGGCTCCACGGACGGCCGCAGGATGGTCATCCGCCGGGTGCCCACCTCGCCCAACGAACTCCTCAACCTGGTCAATCCTCCCACGTAAGTACCAACTTGTCTACAGTCTCCGATTCTCTATTCATATATGGATGTAATCGCTTACATGACTTGTTACTTTTACGTTATCATCTTACTTTATAAATGAATGTTATTCACCTTCACATTAAGTAATCATTACAGGATATGCACATAATACTGTAAGGACAAATCTATTACATTTTATGAACAATTAAAACACTCTCGGTAAATAAAAAGCAATCTCTGTTTACATTTTTTTGTAAATCAGTCAGTGACGGAATAAAGCGATATAATGGCTCGTTTCAGTCAAAATTAAACTCCGATTATTTATTTCTTATCAATTGTTTAAGTTTCCCAGTGTGCGTATCAATGTAGTCAAAACATTTCCCCGATAAACTAGAGTTTGCCGGGAAACACGCGACCGGTGCCTATATACGAAAAAAATCTTCACGTTGATGAGCTATTTACAAGATACAATGTGTTTCTGGCCCCCGGAGCCTGCGACATTTTGCCGAACAGTGTGAAACAATTGTCGATGGACAAACTCAAATACCGTCTCAGGAGCTGGTTATTGACTGTCGTTAGGAAGGAAAGGAAACATGAACAGAACATCGTTTCTTTATATTCTAAATATGAATTAAATATATTAATTAGAAAGATATACATATAAAATCAATTCTATCGAAAAATATTGTTGTTGCGCCACCGGGATTCGAACCTGGATCTCTTTCCTAACCGGGGAAGGTGCATTATCCAACTATGCCACAGCGACAATATTTTTAGCTACAATTTTCGAACGTATATGTTACTCTTTTTTTGATATTAATACATTTAATCGTTTCATTATTTGAAAGAGCCATCTACCTTATTTTTACAGAATCTCTAATTATATTCATTTTCTGTTTTGCATTGCGTTTCAATCACGGGATAGCGAGAATATTTTACTTATTACAATTCTTTTATAACTCTGTTTACTTCATTTTTAATATTTTTGGTTTATATAAATTTTTTTTTAATAATAATGGTTTTATATTTGTTTTGATAGACATAACGGATGAACCTGTCGCCTTTAGTACAGACTTAGGTCTAGTTAAGGAGACAGTGAACATCTCTTACATTATGAAGTCTTTTCTGTATATTTATATTACATAATATAATACGTACGTATATTAAGAACATGAACAGAATAAATAAATAAATTTAAAAGAAAATGCTCGTGATATAATAACCTAAAATAAACTACAATTATTTATTTCAATCTTATTTTATTATATATTTATTTTATTCGGTTATAAAATACAATGGACTGAGTGACTGGTCGCTAACGTGCTTGGAAAAAATATTTTTACGGCTTCCAAATCATACGTACATCCACGTAGGTATTACCTACCATTTTTGGTACACATTATAAAAAGTATTTATAAAATATAAGAAAGAGAAAACATAATTGGAAATATAAGAGAGAAGATAAATAAATATAAACTGTAAATCGCATAAAATAAAAGCCCAGTTTTTTTTTGTATGCAAATTTGGAAGAAAACTGATACGATCGAAGTGAAGTGTCTTTGAAATACCGTTTAGTTCTGAACTAGTAGGAGCTGAAAATGGTTTACAACTTACTAACTATAATACTTTACACAGACTGAAATAGTCCACAAACAATACACCGACTTATAATATCAGTAATGTAACAAGTGACATAAAATACAAAGACTTGTTACACAAAATACGTTAACACAATACAGACAAGACAATTGAATGTTGGCAAAATAAAAAAAATATATGGCAAATATATTATGATTCAGTTTTGTTCTTATATTAAAATAGTTTAAAATCGCGTTGGCATAGAATTGTAGCGTGGAACCGATAAAAGGAGTTTCAAACTCCTAAAACGGTTCCGGGAAAGAGTGTTAAGGTGTGCACAATAAACATAATTTTTTCCCTAAAAAATATTCTAATATTCCACATCTTTCATCATCGTAACAATTTAAGTTAGGTACTAGATTTATTTTTAAAAGTATTGGAATAACGAGACATAATATACGGTTTTAGTTAATTTGACATTTAAATGGTATTTTTCGAAACCGGTTGGTGTATTAATATAACCCATGAAGTGGTGTAAAATAAAATATAGTTAAATAATCTATTTTAAAACAAACTTAAAAAAAAAATCCATTGCAGTGCGTCAGGAGGCGAATTTTTTATATTTTTTTTCTACTGCTGGATATAGGCCTCCTCCAAGGATAGCCAATTCTCTCCCTATCTTTAGCTCTTCTTCATCTGTCACCCACTACTCTTCTGCTTGAGGATAACTAACACTTCTTCAGTGGCGCACTATAGGCTTCCACTCCAGAACCTTCTCTCCCCATTGGCCAGCTTCTGTTCGGCAGATATATCCAGCCCTCGCCTCATGAGCAACATCTGTTATCTTGGTTCTCTGATGAATTAGTATGTTTAGTATTCGATCTCTCAGAGATATATAGAGCATAATCCTATCCATTTATTTTTGGTCCACTATGTATAACAATGACGATGAGGGTTCGCGTCTCGGCTCCGTGTATAAAACGGATACTGGAAGCACGCATTTTCACTCTCTTGATTCTGTCTCCCTGGTATAATTGTTTTGCTTTTTAAAAAAAATTAAAACTAGACCCACAAAACGTCTTGATAGACGTTTGTCTGTTTGTTTAATATAACATAACAATTAATTAGTCACAGTTTAAACAATTCATTTCATTCTTACAAGTAAGACAGGTTATTATCGATAAGCAATTTTTTTTATCATTTCTTCCAAATTGGAAGTATGCGTACTCTTTTGTAAAAACCCAGGTAGTTTATTTCTAAGTCTTCGATCCATACTTATTGGTGATTTTGGGAATTGTTCAATTCAGATTAGCCTATTTAGAGAATCGTTTTTATAATTTTATTTTATTAAAAGAAACCCTAACAGGCCGTGTATACCTAAATGTATATATTCCTGTATAAACTCAATCAACATCCTATTACCCTTATTTGTTGTAAGTTTGTTCATTTGCCATAGTTATTATATTATCAAAATGTATTTATTACAAAAGAATTACAACATCGTACAATGTAAAGTGTATGTGCATAAAATATGAAGCTGGTGTCTCATCCAGGTTAGATCGCGTCTTTGTAGATGATTTCTTTGAACGTTCCGGCACGCTAACACGTGCCATTGTCAAGGCTTTGCCTAAAAAACTTACGATACAACCGTACTTGTTCGCGGGAGATGAAAATCTCCCACAGTTGAGTATTACATAAATATGTATACACGAACATATATATTGATGTATTGTGTACATTAGTTAGAATCACACGAAACATTATGTAACGTGGAACAAATTTTATCTCAACAATCACACGCAGTTGATGTAGTCTGACGGCGTATCTCCGCAGCATCACCGGCATTTGACTGGATTTATCCATTCAATAGATGTACCCTCAGACCTCAACCTTTGATGGCTGGGATATCATTTTCTATGGTATCCGCTGTGTACATACATACATACATACACACACACACACACAAATATATTTAGATACAGGACCGTTGTATAGAAGCCCCGAAGGCCGATTACCATCTGTTGCGAAAGCACCGAATTCGTTCGCCGGCACCGGACAATCATTCAATCTAGTCTGCGTTATGAATTGAAATGAATTTGAGTTGGAACTGACGGACCGCCGACTCATGCTCACCCCACACCCCACACCCCACAACGTTTGGCTCATTGACAGGCAAAGTCACAAAATTCTGACATTTTATTTGTGAAACTAATATTTTAAATCCGGCCTAGGATGGGCGAGACAGACGTACATTAAACATAATTGAAATAAATTAAATTAAGACGTGTTTGTTGGTCCAGCGGTAAGACACTCGTCTAGTGATCTGGGGTTCGAGCCGGGAGATAACAAGTTAGTTCTATTTTCGTAGTACACCTACAAACGTTTCTTCTTCTTTTTTTAAATAGGCAATCCACCCTTCAAGGGTGATTTGTGCCATTAATCAAGTTAAAACCTTATTTTGTAGAAAAAAGTATAATAATATTATAGAATAGGAAATATTATATTAATTCAATACCATTGTCGTTCAAAAAAATTGTATACATTAAATGTGGCGAATTAAGGAAAAGAAGATGACACAAGTTAACTGGGAGTTGAAAATCACTATTGACGAGATAACTGTAAAAAAAACCTGTGATCCGCAATGGACAGGCAAAAAAGATAAAAGATATGGTCAAGGGTTTCCTCCTCGGCACCACACCGCCACACTCACACATTGGGGTATCTATTAAGTTCAATCTGAATAAATGTGAGGCTATCTGGTAATGCCCAATTCTCTACAAGCGTTTAGCTTAGTTTAAAAATCTTAAGAATATTAATGTGACACGCATTTCATGTCTTATCAGTTTTTAATTTATTTATATTTGAAAACAAAATGATTATATATCCGTCTAATTCGCATATTTCAAAGAAAATTGACACTTCACTTTAATGTGGCACACAGACGGACGTTGGGAGTTATATTGGATTTCTGATTCTTCAAATTTCCGATACGAGGTCTGCGGACGGACATACGCTAGGTTTAAAATATACCGCTACTAAATTGGCCATTATTGGTTAGAAAGGCACACTTTGGTTGGACGGAAAGAAATTGGAGACAATCGCCCAAAGAGTCTAATATCTAGGAAAATAGCGTAGCGCGACAAACATTATCCCGCAGGGATTTGATGCTTTGCTCGCCATCTCCATGTCCTATCGAATAAAATAATGTTGTATGTTGCCAATATATTATTTCTAACATCAAAGAAATATCAATTCTGACCTAGAGACTCAACTAATATAAAAATTGATTTGCCCCGTGCATTCAGTCTCATTAGCACTAAACATTATTTATATTATATGTATGTGTGTCTAGACTATCTTTCTTCCACGTACCATATCGATATTAACAAAGCGCCTGTGGAAGACAAATCTCTAACGCGAGTGTTCTACAGATTGCGGACACGATTAATAATAGGCGTATTTATACATACTGAACTACTATGTATCATATACTACATCCATAGATACTGTATTTGCATATAAGATCACGTAACCGTGGAAACAAAAAATAAGAAATTAACGTTTTAAAAAGTAATTTAAAAAATTCCAGTATACAAATTTCAAAGATGATATTTTCGAAAATATTTTTTTAATGGCAATTTTTTAACAGTTCTTATATATTGCGAACATACTTTATTTTAATGTCGTTGATGATTTTTTTTATGATTATGACATATTTAATTTAAATACAATTAACATGTATAGACACACGGCGTCCGCGGGTTAGCTCGTAAATAATATAGTGTCACAATGCAGTCGACACGAAGATACAGTGAGTCAATTATTATCGCTGTCACAGGTCGGAGCTCTCCGCAGATGCGTTTAAAGTAAACATCATATTTACAATATCGTAAATTAAAAAACTTTTCTCACCTGCCAGATATTGTATAATGGCCTATTTTGATAATTGTTTGATTTATCAAATAAACATCCACCATTTGTGGTTCGTACACTCTGGTTCTTCAAAACATCATGAAATGAATAAAAAATTTCAATCATTCATTATTATTTATACACGCAGTGGCGTGAGTATGCCAATGCGGTGCATTGGGGCCCACATTAGAAACGTGCCCGAAAAGCTCGCGCTCTACAATCTTTTGCATGTATCCATACTTTTCTCTTGTGTTAATAGTACTCCACAGCAAGAAATGGATTTATAAAATTTAGAAAAATACAGCAAAACATTATCGATGTATACAGCAGCAGAACCTTGCTAAAGTGTCGGGTTAGGGACCAGTAAAGTGAAAATCGCATTAAAGCGACGCAAATATTTTTCAAATTTCAAGTGCATACAAATACCTTGCTAAGTATGCATGTTATGAGACTAATTTTGTTCTTACTGTTTAATGATTAAACCACGATACTTATTTAGGGGGGGCCTTTTTTCCATTCTGAATTATGGCTCAATTTTTGTAGTTACGCCACTGTGTCACTATCTATCTCACTCTAACTACTCATGTCAAATGGTGTCACTATCTATCTTAGTCTAATGCACCTCGAATTGCTTCACTGCAAGTCACTCGGACTAATTATTGAAATAATTTCACAATTAGCTCCTTTTACAGTAAAATAGAAATATTTTTTTTTTTCTAAAGTAAAACATAGCAAACGCTGTACCATTTTAAAAACTACACTAAATGAGCAACTCTTTAAAATAACTTGCCAGGTTAGCGTAGTACATTTTTTTCCAGTATTAAAATAGTACGAGTTAGCTAATATAATAAAATGAACTCGTGAATATGGGAAAAATGTTTTTTAGCACTATTAGTTTTAAATATGAATTAAATATAATAATTATAAAGATATACATATAAAATCAATTTTATCGAAAAATATTGTTGTTGCGCTACCGGGATTCGAACCTGGATCTCTTCCCTAATCGGGGGAGGTGCTTTATCCAACTAAGCTACAGCGGCATTATTTTTAGCGACAATTTTTCGACCCTATATGTTACCTTTTTGATATTAATACATTTAATCGTTCCATCATTTGACAGAGCCATCTACCTTATTATTATCTGATAGTAGCCAGAATTATCAATTCATTTTTATTAATTATTAATTATTTTTATTTAGTTTAATTTTGGATTGTGATTAATAACAGGAATATTCTCAGGTTGCGAAACAAAAATTAGAATATATAATTTTGTAATTGTGGCACTCAAAAAATTGATCAAAGGTGTTGATTTTCACGAAATTCATAAGTGCCAATATCTCGAAAACTGATGATTTTTACTGAGGTCATATTTTGATATTCCGGTCAGTCATTAGTTGGCCTGTCAGCTCTTCAAGGCATGCCGACGACTTATGGCACACCTGTATACCAAAATAGCACCTATAATATGTACGCTTCTTAATATCCCATGCTTAATATCCCGTACGGTAAGTATAGAAATAAAGATAAAAATGGTATAGGTATACTGTTTATTATCGCATCCGGAACCAATAATTTTGAATGATATTATTTTAATGGGGATATATTGTGTTCTGGAGCAATCCCATCCGAGATGGAGAATTATCCAATAAGCGAGGCATGCTTCATGCTCATGCTCGATGTGAGCGGTCATCCGCCGGAGCGCGGACATGCACACACTCACATTTTATTGTTTATCATTGCAACGGGAACCAGGAAGCTTCAGAAATGGCTCATCCGTGAGTAGAAAATTCCAAAATACGTCACGAGCAACGTCGTGAGATGGCGCCAGGACTGTATAAGTTTTAAAAATCACACATTGCAGGCCAGGGTCAAACGAATTAACCTACTTTTCGAGTAAAATGTTTGTCAGTCGGTCGGGTCGGTCAGTCGGTCCGGCGTCTGGTGGGGACGCAGCGACCGCCGTATGGTTCGTCTTGCCAATTATTTCCTACGTTTTTGAAGCAGACTGATAGGGCAGACTAATAATTATCTAATCAACAGAAAATCAAGCGTGGTCGACCAACACAACGTAATAAATAGTGATGAGCTCAAAATCACGAGCCGTGAGTCAATCACTGATATCTGGAAATATCGTGATTCGTGATTCGATTCAATCAATGATCAACTAAATAAGCGCCATCTACCGGATTTTCTGTAATTTGAATTGTTGGTAATGTTTATGCTAGCTTTCTGGTACCTAATTTCATTTTATACGTATTTGTTTTTGACATCTTGTAGGAATTTGTATGTATGTGCAGTAATTTTCTATTAATTATTTATGCTAAAATACGTTTTTTACGCAAATAAAATATTAATAATGGAAATTAATACGTGTGAAGTTTCGTGTATTGTGATAACAGAAACTGTGATCACAGTCACAGTTTTCAATCACTGATATTATCGAATACTGATCACAATCACACCAGTGAATCACGAGTAGCATTTTTTAAGTAATAAAGTCTCGTCTTATATTGCGTAAGATATGATGTTAAGTATCTCGCATCTTATATAAGATTGCTTACTTCACTAGTTAATACTTACCTTACTTAGAGGATAGAGCGGCGCACTTTTCTATCCTGACACAATTTTCGCATCTTCCACATTCGTCCATGTTAATCGATTGTCGAGGCTTTTAATGGGATCATCTTCCAGTAGATGTGATGAAATTATGTTATAACCTCACATCTCATGTGAGATTAAGGCGGCCCGCGTAGTCCAGTGGGCAAGACATTAGCTTCTAATACCGGGGGCTCCGGGTTCGATCAAAAATATAATTGATTATGGTATTTAAGCCATTCTGTGTTTAAATAATTTTTTTATTTTCTTGCTTGATTTTTTTTTTTATATTCTTCTGTTCTTCTTATTCTCATATATACTTCTACTCAAGTTAATATTATGTACTTCTACAATTTTTTTTTGTTTCTGTTAATGTTTAAAAAAATTGTAATTTTTTTATATATTCCAATATTAATTATGTAATTTTACTGTATTGTACTTACTATGGTGAATTATTTTGTACGAGGTGCGCATAATTAATTTTGTAAAAGCCCATACGGGCGTTAATATAATATAAATAAATAAAATAAATCTCGATCACACTCGTCTGTTATAGAGCCTTCTAGCAGGACCACCTCCCAGTATCTCTTCAGTAGGACTTTCGCTCCACATGACCAAACCACTTAAGAGGTCGTTTCTTAATCTTGTTCAATACACTTCTTTATATTCACTGCTAATTTGTTTACTTGTGTACTAATTAATAAATTACTCTAAATAATTCGAATTGTTATTAAGGAGAACACATTCTTATTGTGAAGTTGTAATTATTCAGAACACAGGTCTGTGATATTTTTTTTAATACAATTTAAATGTATTCATTTACCAAGATATACATATAAAATCAATTTGATCGAAAACTACTGTTGTTGCTACCGGGATTCGAACTTGGATCTCTTCCTGTCCGGGGAACATATATAAGTTATATGTGTATTATATATATCGTATTACTCAAAGATATTTGAGATTCCGTAAAAATAAATAAGATGGTTTTCAAATAATGGAACGATACATGTATCAGTTTGAAAGCGTAACATATAGGTTCGAAAATTTGTCGTCAACGCACTGTGTTGGTATAGCATAATCGGTTAATGCATGTTCCCCGGACAGGAAGAGATCTAGGCTCCAATCCCGGTAGCATCAATAATATTATTCGATAAAATTGATTTTATCTGTATATCTCTCTAATTAATACATTTAATCTCCTTTAAGATATATTAATATAACATTGCGGTGTATACGAATGAAAATAATTTTAATAAAAATCAAAACAATTAATATATTTAATACATCACGCCGTTTCCCTGCGATAAATTTTTCCTGTATATCTTTCCAGTTGATTTTTAATTTGTATTAAATAATATTATTTTAAAAAATGTTTAAATTGAGTCTACGATCTAACGTACCTATCTGTTGTCCATAAACAGGGTATTGTGCAGATAGCATTGTATTCACAGCAGTTTTATTGTAAACAAAATTATACAATAGTGTGAAAAGTAAAATATGAGATATACGAATAGAATACAATTGAGATAGAGTGAAGCACTTTTGAGAATGTAAAGAAACTCAAGCGACGCACTGACGCCATAAAATGATATAAATTCCCTCACTATAGAGTCGAAGTTTCTTCTTTTAATAAAATAAATAGCTCTTAAAAAAGCGTCCATTGATGCCAATTATTACTTACTTACAATGAAAAGGTACTAAAACGCATTAATTATTGAAAATAATTCATAATAAATATCATTAGCTGCATTCTGCATTCTATGAATGGAAAATATATAGAAATATGGGGTAATTACAAGGCTTACGACCTGTCTTCGGCTGGCTTAGGTGATCACTTTATAACGTTCACCAATTTTCACCCCTCAATCTCCACATCTATCAAATTTTTTGAAAGTTGTATATATGTTAGTGTGTGGACTCGCTTCGAGTACCACTACACCATCACCATCTATGGACCAAATTTGATAATTCATATTTCCTTGAAACAGAATATATGTCAGCTCAATGAGAATCTGATTTGTGTTGAAAATTATTTAAAGCAATATTCTTTATCTGTAAAATTTTTTTAACACATTAAACTAGAATACGCCTGAATAATCAATTTTTATATATATATATATTTTACAACTTTTCCTAAATCGGGTGATTTTGTATAACACACAAGATAAATGAGCCATTTGCAAGCTGGTCGCCAACCTTCGACAGAAAGCGATACAGGAATAAATAATGTAGAGTGCAGATAGTCCATTCGCGCACCGGTAGGTACCGGGGATTGCCTCCGCTTATGCTAATATATTGCCATTGGAACAAATGGCCTAATCAGGTACGGTCCTCGGCAGTGGCACATTTAACCGAGTTCATTGTCACGTCATCGGGCGAGGGTCCGGCCACGTGACCTCTGCCAAGGTTGTGGCGGTCTTTAATCATCTCCGGACGGGAGTATCCGACAGCCCCGGCGGGGAACTGATCAACTGATCAACTGCTCAGCGGGCGCATCTTCTTGCCTCAACCCGTCACGTGTTCTAATAACACAACCGAGTATAGTGACTTGCCAACACCGTGTCGCAGAAATATATCACGCAATCTTCCCAATTGCAGCCATCTCACGTACACCCCGCCAGAAGGAAGCGAGTATTGTCGGAGCTTTTAGGGGAAATCGCCTCGCTTATCAGCAGCTACAAGCTACGTACTTACATTCAGGAGCGTGCTGTGCATACAAGCAAAAAAACTGTGCATTACTAAAAATTCTGGGAAACAAATATCAATTAAATAATTGGATTAACATAAACGAAAACATTATTTTACAATTAGCGCCATCTATGTATCAGTAGAGACTTTAATTGCTTAGTTTTAAAAACTACCACGATGACTCACCGCTGTATCCATGGCTCTCTTTGGTAATCGCCGCATCGAGCTATTCATAATACTCTGTTCTGTCTCTAAGCTAGTGAATTACTCAAGTCATAATTGGTTATTTACTGAATTGAAAATTCGTGCGTGCAAATCATTGAAGTGTCTACTTCCACTTTTACTAATTCGCGAATTTTACTATCTTATTGATTTCATGATTGTTCTTTAAATTCAGTGCATGGATTGGTTTTTGATTTGGGAAAAACAAAAAGCAATTGGCAGAACTATTTCCTACGTTAACCTTTAATAAAAATAATTATTTCCTTTAGTTATTACGTAAAGGATTTTCAAACAATAAATGAATCGTCATTAAACACTTCCATGCATTTTTTTATATGGGTAAGAATGTATTATTTTACGTTAAAACTTAAACTTTAAAAACACTATTAATAGTACTCTATAATTATACATAAATACATGGTAGGGTCGTATAAACTACAGATTTATTTTATCTAAAGATATTGGTTAAACGAAAGTACATATATTATATATGATTGTATAATGGCATTGGTAACAGCATAACCTAAATCTGTACCTACTGCACGCCACTGCTTACATTGGTTCGTAAACCAATATACGACAGAGATTTTTTGTATAGGAAGGTGATTTCTTCATAATATCGTTTCACACTTCTCCGTGAAACATCATTCACGCAGACTTCATAAAGAAAACTTCTACTCCTTGATCCAGATATCATTAAAAGGGTGGACGAAGAAAACCCATGAAACGGTTCTGGTGACTAAGCAGAGGGTAGTATCGTCAATAATGAGGTAATGAGCTTTTGTAGTATGTTTAAAATTTTTCAAAATATGCAATACTTTCGGAGATATTGACGTTCAAAGTTGGGCTTGTTTTGAAACGCTCGGATTATCATATCCACCGTGTGACGTCACATCTCTCGTACGTAGCGGTCAGTACTGTACTAACAATATTATTACTAGAGTGTCGAGTACCGACTTCGCAAGATAGCACGGTATAAACCGATCATTTTTAAAACACGCAACTTTGAACATCTGTGACTCTATCATATTTCAAGATATCGAAAAAAAAATTTCAGTTTTGTAAATGAGATTTTCATAAACTCCAAAATAAAGCGTGATTCCAACCTCACAAAGAGAGGCGCTGTTATCGGTGCGAATTTATCGGTTACATGTCAACCTCACTCTTCTCCTAGTACTCGCCTTACCAGTTAAACTCGAGATTTCTTAGGCATTCTCTTAATAATAACACGCGTAGCTAATTTAAATAAATTATATAAACACCGCTATTTCTAACAGTTTCCGCGACGAAGATTACTCGGGGACCCACTTATTGAATTAATTAATTAACATATTCCACATAATATACATTCGATGATATATTATTTTGGCGTGACCGTTTTTAATCTTTGATAAAATTTCTAGATGAATCTTCTCGAAGCTTCTCGCGACGAACAGTTTCGCCGTCGCAGCGTTGGATCGCGAGTAACTAGGAAAAAATATTATGAAAATAAACACACACACAACAAAAACGTGTACACCGATCTGTCCACTTTACTCGGTGTACTTTTATCGAGAGGCACCAAATTTGAAAAATTAAAAAAAATTCTGAACGACCGACGGACGCAGCCCGCGGGCGGACGAGAAGAATCACCAGAGCGATGAATTATTTATGAGTAAATAAAATAAAATCAAGGATATGTAAATATGAGGGTACCGTGAATTTACGTGGGTTGGGGTTACTTCAATTTCGACCGATTGTCCCGACTCTGTTTTAATGTAAACACTCGATGATGTATTTTTGATGTTTTTTTTTATTTAAACCACTTTGATTAATTAACCATTAAATACATATCAGACATCTCACAGACACGATGCTATTTTTATTGTATTTAATGAAAAATATATAGGAGTATGGGGTGATTCGGCTGGCTTAACTGATCAGTGAAACGTTCGCCAATTCTCACCCCTCAATCTCCACATTTATCAATTTTTTTAATGTTTGTATTACATAGAGTTCAACTTTATGGATCAGTGCGTTCGTCTTGATGAAGATACAGTAGTATCGAAATCGATCGACGTTAAATTAATCTAAATTATAATTATACAAAGTTTGTTAGTTTTAAAATTATGCCTTGATAGTTTCAGAAATGAATTAATAAATAATTGTTACGTAATCATCATCATCGTCGTCAGTTTCTATCCTTCTGTCTACATGTGTGCTTCTCCACATTTATCGTGCGCTGGCTCTTCTCATCCACCGTCTCCCAGGGTATCGTCTTTCTATCTTTGTGGCGGTCTTCCCTGAGGCCCCTTCGCCAGTAGCCGCGTAAACCTGATCAGTGCCTAGTGCACGCCGCTGTCAGTTAGTTATCAATTATTATAATAATAGCATAATAATAATAATAATGACAGGAAGAAAAACACATTCAAATTTACACCAAATAATTTTTAACATTTCATTTAACGGTTTCGGAAAAATAGCATTTACTTTATCGGGATGTCAAATTAATTAATTTAAACCGTAGATGTCACGTTATTCTAATGTTTTTTTAAATCTATTTAAAAATATTATTATTATTTAATTACGATCCAAAAATATTGGAAAATTTTTCTGGGAAAATTTAGTTAGTTATTTATAAAATTTTGGTTAGTTTTACACGCTTCACTTATTTCCGACGATTCTAAATTATACAATTTAAGACCAACAGACATTTCTAAATGTTTATCAAAAGTATGATTATTTTCTAATAAATGATTGTAAAATCATTATTATTTAAACATCTTAAATGAAACCGGTTGAATATAAATAACTCGATGTGGTTTATAAAATGACTATTAAATTCTCCGTCTATATCTATGACTTTCTGGGACGTGGCGTCAGTAGCGACTTCGTTAGTGTCATTTTCTTCCGTAGGCTATAAAGTACTTGCTTAAACGGCCTGGTCTATGAGACTCCTGGCATCTTATCTATATATTATGGTCATTCCGCGTCGCACTCTATGGTTTTTTCCCTTATCTATGTCGCTGTCAAATGTGACATGGATGTTTTGTTCGTATTTTTCACGTTTGTACAGTTCCAGGGAGAGCAATACAGAATGCACTAACAGAAAAGCAATCGGCGAAAGCAGCATTGCGGCTATTGTGGCCGCTACACGGCCCACTGTGATCGCTGCGTGGCCAGGACTTCCGTAAGATCTATATTTCATCTAAAGCAATATAATAAGAATGCACTATTGTTAAAGCAATAAAATAAGGATAAGATTCTACTAAGACTCTAACCGCGCAGCGGTCACTAATTGTCGCGTAACTTCACCGTATGATTATCTGCTAGTTTAATTATTAACGAATTTCATGAAAAGTAGGTAGGTACTTACCTAAGTTGTATGTTGTTCATTTATTTAAAAAAAAATAAACGTCAGAGATTATATAATAACTTCATTTAAAATATGCGCGCATACGGCTCACACTCGCTGGCCATTATTAAAGTTGTGACGTTACAAATGGGGAGAATTATATTTATGTAGACCATCACTAAACTAGTCGGTCACGTGAGCGCAATCCGTTGGTCGCGCAGTGTACACAGCATAACACAGTGGCTGTAGTTGTCATAAATTACGACAGATGGCGCCTCAGTATTTATCTCGCGTCTTGGGGAAACCTTTAGAACCTAATTACATATTTGCACGGCGTCAGTCTGTAAAGTCACACAATATGTGACTGATGGTCCGGGTGGATGATAATTTTAGAAACCCGCCGCAGCACGAGCTGACCCAGCGGTCGCAAAGTGCGGCTCGCGAGCCATTTGCGGCTCTTCGACGAATGACGTGTTTAAAATAATTTTATTTTAATTTAATAATATATTTTAAAAAAACCTCTAATGGTACCGCTGCATATATATATATATATTTTTCCGTTTAATATCGACATTGGCATTATTAAAATGCAATTGCTAGATTTATAAAATAAAGAATAGTACAGCTCCAAATTTGAACGCCTTAATGCTGATATGGAAAATTGGAGAAAAACAAATATGATCTTAGTTCACAATATAAGTGGTCTACTTTAAAAGATCTGGACACATGGTGTTTATGTAAATAGCTAGTTCCCAGCCTTCGATAGCTGGTTCCCAGGTTTCCGATTAACGATAAGCACACACATGACTAAACTGCACTAACCTTATTATTTTTGCTGTCTTTCTGGTCCGACGTTGTTGTTCTTTTAACTAGGTTGTCTTCTTTAGATTTCGACCGACCGAAGCGCGCACTGATGGTTTATTCGGACCTCTGGACTGATCGAAGCACGGAATGTAATTAAAACGCCTGTCGTTTACCGTCTTCTTGGCTCTCCGAAAAAAGGGCGGCAATACTCGCATACATACGTGTGCATTACGATAAATCGGGAAATCCAGTGGTGCCAATCGAAGTAACGAGGCTTGTAAACACACGGAATAGTATTCTTGGCTCATATGATCAGTTAAAAAAACTATAATTTGCTGTTCTTTCACTGTTCGGCTCTACAATTCACGCGAATAATCTTCTTCATGCATGAACCTTATCAAAAGTAAATTGAGAAATCGTCTTATAATTACAAAGTATGATATATAGTTTTATTCAGTATAACCAGTTAAACGGTTCTCGTAAAGAAATTTGTCTCTCAAAAGAAATGCTGATATTTGGCTCTTTTGACTAATAAGTTTTCCGACCACCGAGCTAACATAGCTGTTAACGTTACCGGTCACATAGCTGGATACATTTTAAAATTGAATTTGTTGTTTACGGTACGAATTGTGCAGTCTGGTTTGGACGTTTTATTCGGCCATCTTGATTTATATCCAATGCAGTTTGATCGCTCGTTAGTTTTTGTCCCTCGCGTATAAATTAAACGTTAAATTCATTCATTTACACGTCACAGATGGTTGCCGACAGATTGTATTCCGGCAGCATTCAAATTGTTTGTATATGTACAAAGTATTAAAAAAAAATTAGTGTCTTGTTAAAATTTATGTGCGCGTGATATATTTTTAAGTGTTCGCTGTGTGGAAAAACGTGAGCGCGCGCACACGTGCACAGCTTAGAGTAAATATCGATGATAACCAAAAATAGAGTTTGAGCATTCAAAATTGATTTACTACAACTTGAAATGGTGACCTAATGATTGACTCCACAATGACAAGACAATTGCACACATGCCAACCGCACACATAGACAAATGCACACAAAGTAATAGGTTAGGTAGGAAAGTTAGCGTTAGGTAATTTTTTATGTGTGCAGTTGCAATGGGTACACTTGTAATGTGTGCATTTGTCATGGAATTGTTGATATGCACGGCTGGGACAATAACGCGCCACGCGGTACTATCGAGGATGCAGACATGTATAATGTTGGGAACAGAGCCAGCGGCGGATATGTTTGGTCCATTTCGCACTTAAAAAGTCTTAAATATTTAAAAATAGACCCAAAGAATACCACCCCACACAAATGTTATACCTACCAGAACCAATCGGTTATTGGTGCACAGATAAAATATAATATGTTGTTTATGTTTGTCCTATTTATTTATGTATTTTAAGATTTATCTTGTTTCTGTCAACATTTCGTTAGTCCACTCGTGTAAAGTTGGAAGCGTTACAAAATGGTGGTCAATTACAACCGGCGCGAGTTGATAATTTACCATTAACGACAGTTTTAAAGGCAGAGACCTCGATTAAATGCAATTGCTTCATTTCGTTTACAGCAAGGATTGTTGGGCAACTTCCCAGGTGCATGGCGGTATATGGCACATCGAGCGTTTCTTGCGTGAAACATTTTTAACGATATTTTTCACGTGTAAATAGCTCATCCCCCTCTTCCCCAAATTTTGTAATAGGTGACTTAAAAAATTTTGCACAAATACGTCATATTGGTTACCGTGGTGACTATATATTTTATTCCATACGCGCTAAACTTACGTTTTGTCACTTTTTACAAATTCACATGTTCGAAAATTAAAATTTGTCGTTTCACATTCCGGTAAGTAAGTAAAAACTTATTCATGTTTTCGGTGCCTGCATATTTGAATTCAATAAATAATACTTACCTACACAAAGTACGATCGTAGTCAACTGTATACTAATAATAAATAAAATAATGTCAAAAATTTAATTTAATTATTTATTTCCCAGTGAACTGTACACATACGCAAGCACGCACATACACACATAACATATACCATTAATTATATGTACAAACTCGATTATTATTTTTGTATAGAGTGTTTGATCGATTGGCGGACATTATATGACACAGAATTTCATTGCAATCTATATCTGTCACTGGAAAAAAATCTTATTTTTTCCTTATCTTATCTTAATTTTAAAATACATATGTATACATATATAATTCTTGCTTTTTAGTTCGCATAATCACTTATTATTTTTAATATTTATTGCAAATTTTAGATTCCACATTTATCTTCATCCTAACAATTTTAGTTAGTTACTAGATTTATATTTAAAATATTATTTTTTTAAATCGAATTTGAAAAGAGAACAATTTATCTGAGATCATGATGAAGAGAAAGTTATTTTCCGAAACCGGTAGAAGTATTAAATTTAACCCATAAAAGTGGTTAAAACCAAAGTTAAAAATAATTTATACTTATTATTTCATCAAAATATAGAAGTTTTAATTTTTCAAACTTTAGATGCCCCTACCATTTCGGGGCCCTGGGCTATAGCCCGTTTGGCACTAAATACAGGCCTGCTTCGACTTCGGCCAAAAAATACACCTTCGGCTGCACATTTGGCTTCGGCTGAAATCTGCCGAAGCTTTAGCCGAAGCCGCCGAAAAGTGCCGAACACGCACGAACTATTACGAATGAAATAAAATTCAGTTTATCATTTCTGGAAAACTGTAATTTATTTATTTCATGGATATATTTACAATTGTTATTAACGTAGAAAACTAAGTAACGGTGTAGAATTTGTATTGTTTTGTATACTTTCTAGTCGGTGTTCTGAGATTTGTAAGTACCATTAACCTTCGGCTTCGGTCGAAGGTTATGGCAAGAGGTTACGGTTAAAACAGTTGTTGTCGATTTGCGGGATTAAATTAGGCAGGAGAACATATTATAACGTATGGAAGTAGGTTCATTAAATCGGAAATATTATATCACGAAATAATTGAAATCAGAGTACATTATTAATCTTACATTACATTACAAATCCACTTAAAAAAAGGTATATTATTGTAGCTGGGTAGGTACTTAGTTTATCTACCTCCGCAGGTTCTTCTCCACGCTGCCGGTTCATTCTCACACAGACCCTCGGAGCACTTGATACGTTTGTCGGCCCGACTATTCAGCAGCCGGCCTAGCGCCAGTGTTTGCTAAACGGTTCCTGCCCGACTTATGAAAATTGCGGATGACTTAATTATGAGCTGAATGAAGGTAATTCCTCGGCAGGAAGCCCAGAGTCCGTGACCAGAGGCTTAATTATCCGTGTGATCGTGTTGCATTCAAATCTGCATCTATTGCTCGAAGGCAACTTGTGTAATGGGCGACTCGTGGAACTGGAGCATCCCCGCATATTTACTGTTACTCGGTGCCAGGTGTCTCTGTCCTGAGCTAACACTCCACTCGGATACAGGAATATGGAGTATCTCCAGATATCGGCTTACAGCATATTCCGTGAGAATTCATGCGCTCTACGAGTATATCGCATTGCCCTGCCTATATATCTCTCTGCCCACTGTATCCTTTACCACACTAACTAAATCAGAATTTTGTTAAGAATTTTTCTTTCACTAATTGCATATTTTCTAGTCATCCTATTATTTAAATTTTTTATTTAGAAAATTTAAATATTAATTAGAAACACAAAAATGGTCAGAACTGCTACCTTCCCATTATTTTTCTATGGTGCTGAGACTTGGACAAATGTAAATAATTAATAAAAACAACCTACCAATACAACAGTAATCGAGCCCTTAAGGTTCCGAGACTAATTTGAGTTATTGCGTGAAATAGGTTCCAAATGCATTATTCTTTATTTCTTCCTTACACACCAACTCTATTTAATAGATATTAAAGGAAATAGCGAGAGCTGAATGTTCCAACTGCATCAGTTATTTATTTCAATTTATGAATCATATATAATACTGAAAATAAGTTAAGACCTTAAAACTGATCATATCTGCATACTCAAAACAAAATATATGTTGAAATTCAATCAACACTTTTGAGCTCATTATCTCAGAACAGTGCCAGTGTCAGATTGAACCTTGTTATTCTGAGGGGCCGAGTTGTCAATGTTGCCTTCCAGCAGACTATACAGTTTATTATCTTATATTAAAAACATTATTTTAAATATGAATTAAATATATTAATTAGATCAATTTTATCGAAAAATATTGTTGTTGCGCCACCGGAATTGGATCTATTTCTAAACCGGGGAAGGTGCATTATCCAACTATGCTACAGCGACGATATTTTTAGCGACAAATTTTCAAACCTATATGTTACCTTTTTGATATTAATACATTTAATCGTTCCATTATTTGAAAGAGCCATCTACATTATAACAATAACAATATTTTTCGATAAAATTAATTTTATCGAAAAATATTTCGTTCTAATTAATATATTTTCATATTAAAAATATCACAGACCGTCTGTTCTGAATAATTACAACTTCACAATAAGAATGTGTTCTCCTAACATAATTTTAGATTACATATCTTTTGTTAGTTAGCTATTCTTTCGTTTTATACAAATCGGTGTTGATTGTTTACAAATGGTTGTGCAATAAGTTATTACTGAAACTACTTCCACGGTCTTCTATTTCGTTCCAACGGCCCTGGGTTGCGGCTGCTCCCTTATTTACCTGCCTGAGGTGGCCACCATTATCGCAGTAATATATATCCTGTTAAATGTGGTTAATTATCTTATCACCTTTTAAAATCATTATTTGGTCCCGTACACTGTCAGTCACGGCTTTAACATGCATGTGAACTAAATAGATAATAAAAACTCGATCTTACGTAGATTTTACGCAGATTTGAATCTAAAATTATTCATATTCTCTAATTATATAAAAAAAACAAACATTAGTTATTCTTTTCCTATTCAAGTATGTAGTGCATTTTCGTTTTTTTTTTTTAAACGAATTACTAAGAAAATATATATACACGAAAAAAATATACGAGTATGTAATTCATCATCTTCAAATAATTAATTAATTTATCATTTCAACAAGTCCACTTCGAATACACAAGACTTCACTTAAACATATACATACATACTCGTACATAGTACACTCGTAACTAGTAATATTATATCATCGTTACTAGGATATTACGTATATAGTTACTTAGAGGAAAATAAAATGTATTTTTATTATAAAGTTGCAGAGTTTTAATGTGCTGCTTGAAAGTATTAGCAAATTGTACTGGTTTTATGGTTCATAATATAAAATATTGGATATTATATAAAAATTTAAAAATTCAAAATATCTAAGAAACGGTTCACATATAGCAATACGGAGCTAAATCGAATTACCAGTAACCCTGTACTGGATGCATGTTACAAGTATATAACAGTATAAACTCGTCAAATATGCACGTACTGTGTTGCACTAATATTGAAGAAATCATTTTTAATTGTCACATACCTTTGAATAATTGTTTAATTATTGATATATAATTATTTAATCAAACATATTTATATGGAATACATGTGATTATAATTTTACATAGCATCATAATTCCAACTACTTTAAAACACGTGTTACGTAAAATTAAGACTGTCTTGGAAGATTTCCTGAATGAGGATCGAACTTTCGATCTTAGTGACAGATTAAATTAGATCATTCACTGATGGAATATGGGATACAATTTACGTTGTCGCACACATCGGTTGGCACCGCTGAATAGGAATAGCATAGCTTAATATTCAAGCCACAAACAATATTATATGTGTACTTACAAAGAGAAAAGGATCTGCGATGATATAATGGAGAAGACATAGAATGAGCAGCCAGATGTGTAAGAAAATAATCGACGGTATTACAGGTGGTTGTTTTCCACCCCCTGAGCCAATATTTATTGTAGGGAAATGGCGTAACAGT
Organism: Eubasilissa splendida; assembly: GCA_031772225.1. Classification (NCBI taxonomy): domain Eukaryota; kingdom Metazoa; phylum Arthropoda; class Insecta; order Trichoptera; family Phryganeidae; genus Eubasilissa; species Eubasilissa splendida. The sequence goes on along the minus strand of CM062850.1, from coordinate 18,486,742 downwards.
TATATATTCAGTTAAAAGCGGAACGTTCTAAAAAAAGCGTTTAAAAGCAATTCATTCAATGGTGTTGACATTTGAATAATGGTTCACTTAACACAGGTTATATAAATGATCTTGAAATCGTGTATCTTGTTGGAAGATTACACGATGTATCAATTCACACTAGATCCAATAAAACGTGTACCGGTGTGGGTGCAATACAATCAAGAGTCATCATTTTGCCTCAGTTTGCGAGTGTAACCCGCGATACGTAATAACATAATGGATTCTTCATATTTTCACTTAGTACTTTTCAAACAAACGGCCGCTTTGGGTGCTCGTACCGGGTGGTGCATAACAATGTACTATACTTGTTAATAACTTGACGGGCATAATTCGTGTTAAGTTTATCTGTGTAGCGGTAATGTTGGGGTTGCCTTTTATATATATATATATCTGAGTTCCCTCGGGAAAGCGTAGATTGGACAAAAAATTACCTGAGCGTGGCATTAGCAAATTTCCGCAACTGAATTTTTGCACAGAGAGAGGTGCTAAAAATTGATATACAATGGCTGGTTCAATTTTTTTATTTATTTCCATCAACGCCATTGTGGGCGAATAATAATTTATTTAATTTAAATATAACAGTGCATAACGTACAAATATTCAATTCAGGTATGCTTTTTATATAAAATGAAATAGTTTAAGTTATAAATAGTTAGAAAACAAAAACCCACCTTGTCCAAAAGGCGAACACTGAAGTACTTCAGACATATAGTGTGATGAGGTGAAGGTAGTTTGAAGAAACTGAAGTGGTGATAATCAGCAAGATTGAGAGCAAGAGAAGATCGGAAAAATGTTCAAGGCAGCCACGAGCGTGCGATGACATCCAGGACCACTTCGGCATTACCTGCAGAGAAATACAAATAATTATTTGAAATTTGATTGTACAATATTACTGTATATTTATACCAGTGCCTCAATCCTTCATCTATTTACATATTTATAGGTCTATTTACAGCAACGAACAAAAGATTCTACCGATTGTTTGGTCACATTATGTGTCAATGTGAAAAGTAGAAAAATAAATTATCCTAGGCATAACTCTTTGAGCCGAAAAAGATCTGGAAGAGTGCCGCAACGGAGAACGCATTATTATTGTGAAGTTGTAATTATTCAGAACATAGGTCTGTGATATTTTTAATACTAATTAAATGTATTAATTAGAAAGATATACATATAAAATCCCTAGCGGGATTTATGTGTATATCTTTCTAATATTAATACATTACTAATTAATTAGTATTTAAAAAATATCACAGACCTATGTTCTGAATAATTACAACTTCACAATTAGAATGTGTTCTCCTTAATAATATATAAGTTGTATTAATGTGCCTAAAATTTAATAAAAATGGATTATTAATTTTGGTGTCTCCTATCGAATAACTCAAAGATTTGAGATTTCGTAAAAATAAAGAAGCTGGCTTTCAAATAAAGAAACGATAGATGTATTTATTTGAAAAGTGTAACATATAGGTTCGAAAATTTTCCGTCAAAGCACTGTGTTGGTATAGCATAAGTCCCCGGATTGGAAGAGATCCAGGTTCGAATCCCGCTAGGGATTTTATATGAATATCTTTCTAATTAATACATTTAATTTGTATTTAAAAAGTCGTAAAATTTATTTGTATAGATCAATATTAACATATTAGTGACAGTGTTCGTAAGATTTGGAGATTATCTCCATATTAAAGTTTCAACATCTGAGCGTTGTTTTATTTTCGAATAAATAATTTCACACGCTAACAAGAACATTTATTTTGTCTTTTACCCAAATCGGGGAGGACCTGAAAACATAGTGTTACAGATATAATAATAGAAGACGACCTCTCGGATAAATAGAAAGATAATATCCGTCAACCTTTCGACAGATTCGATCTTAGTTGGCAAATTGCAACAAAAGTCAAATAAACTATTTAATTTATTTTTTATTTTATTTTATTGAGAGATTTTGACAGTGTAAACATATTGTAATAAACATAATAACTATTTAACATGTGATACTAATAATGAAAATCCACAAAAATATTTAGATACATGAGTATGTTTAGATGTAGAAAATTAATGAGAAAAAAAAAAAGGGAGAAGGGCGGGGAGGTTGCGACTATTGTTGCGGTAAAGGGAGAGCAACATGTGTTTTTATAGGTAGAGTGAGTGAACAAAATTGAGATTATGGTGGTTCATAAGAAACAAGTCAATTTCTGTAAATTTCTCATTATGGTATTTGCATGACCGGTGAATGAATGAATTTTGTATGTAAGATGTTCTACTTCTCGGAATGTGGAAGAGTACAGATTGCCGGGTTGATCTATATGGTATGAATCAAATCAAATCAAAATCAATCGAACATGTAGAGTTTCAACCGATAAGTCCCACAACATATATTAGTTTCACTCGGGCCACCCGGTAGGGTATACGAGCCAGTGTGGAAACTATTATGATGCGTTATTGAATATATCAATAAATAAAGTTGTTGGTTTTGGAATGTTATAAGTAGCCGTCGTCTTCCGCAAAATGGTCAGTTACCGAAGAGTCGGGTTCTTTGGTTGAAATGTCGGTTCCATCAGCTCCGCATCGGCTCGTGTGACTTGGCTTCCTGAACACCGCGGAGAGTGAACATGGATATTGATTCTGATTGAAAAGATTGCGCACTTCCAATTGTGACGATGGCCAAGCCCACCGACGAAAAATGTTTGTACGCGCGCAAGAAGCTGTTCCTCAACATCCAACCACCGAGAATCATCTCCAAAAGGTCTGCATTCAGTTTTGTTATGTTTTTCGCCTTTCGTGCACGGCTTTGTAAAACATGTTCAATTTTAACAGTTGTCTTCTGCTTAAAATATCATCGTCACTTTGATCCACTTATCCTAGTATGGTCGGGGGTCCAAAATCTCGACAGAGCGCTTCTATATTCTCCCATCTTGCGCTGTTTCAGATCTCGATAACCAATCAACGCCCAATCTGTCTTCATGAAGTTTTTATTGCTATTTTTCTCTGTCGGCTGTCTTCCCTCCTGTGTTGCGAAGAATATATGTCTTGTAACCGTTCCTCACAAGACGTATCCAAGCCACCTCAATTGAGAATAAACAGGATCTCATGCTGAAGGTCTACCTTATCGCGGAACTTCTCACTCGGTCCATTAAAATGACTACTGCTCTCATTTCGATAGCCTGGATCCTTGAGAATCTCTCTCCGTAAGAAAGAATCCACATTTCATGACGTCATTTCTCAGCTTAAACAAATATATTGAGTTTGGTCTTAACACTTAATCTTAGTCACGTGTCTCCGATCGCTCTCGGACCCTAAAATGTGATCTGAAACGTCGGCCAGAGAGATCAAAGATACGGCAAAATAGCCCTGAAAACTACAGAGAATATTTTTTAATTTATATTGGATTTACATTTCACATAATTTAGAACGACGACAATTTATTTACACACGTTTATATTATCCGGCGTGTTTATTTCAATAATAATATTGAAAAACTTGGTATTTTTGTCTAATTATCTCATTTACTTGAAGCTTTTCTTGTGGGAGTACTTTATCGGTGATTCTATCCTGGCACTTGACAAAAATGCAATAAAATCCTTGATCTTTAAAATTTGTTAGAATTTTGATTGAATTATTTGGTAATTCAAATTCAGAACTCGGCGACCAGTGGCAGCAGCCCGCGGCGAGCTGATGGCGCCCGACCTGTGATAAACCGGCCTTCGCTGTTTTTTCCCTTTTACTTTTAACAATGTTTCTATCCCTTCAGGTGGTCTCATTTGATAGTCTCAAAGAAAAATATACATACGTACGTTTTCATAGACATGGTGATTTCAAAATCATTACAAATCTTATTGAATACGGATGTTGGATCCCCCACCCCCTTCTATTCTTCTTCCTGATCTCTTTATTTATTTATTTATTATATGTATATCTTTATAATTAATACATTTAAAACATCACAGACCTACGTTTTGAATAATTACAACTTCACAATAAGAATGTGTTCACCTTAATAATTAATATATACAAAGTTGTATCAATGTGTCCAAAAATTTAACAAAAATGAATTTTCAATTCTGACGTCTGTATCGGTTTACTCAAAGGTATTTGAGATTTCGTAAAAGCAAAGTATATAGATGGCTTTCAAATAATGGAATGATAGATGTATTAATTTGAAAAAGTGTAACAATCTCTGTAGCATAGTTGGATAATGTATCTTTCCCGGTTTGGAAAGAGATCCATGTTCGAATCAGAATCAGGTAGCGCAACAGAGCTTTTTTCGATAAATTGATTATATATGTATATATTTATAATTAATATATTTAATTAGTATTTAAAATATCACAGACCGTCTGTTCTGAATAATTACAACTTCACGATAAGAATGTGTTCTCCTAATAGCAAAATTAATTTATCAAAAAAAGGTTCAAAAATGGTTTTCAGTTAACACAAATAAGCATCCAATTAGATATATTCTTAAAATGATTTAAATACACAATTTATCATTCTGGCGATAAGACGATATCTTTAGAACATTCTTACGGATAATCTAAAGTTTGCTATTAGGCCATCATCTTTGTGTGGCCTTCCTATTTTTTTAAACTTTGAGATGCTAAGATCATTATTGTAGAGCCCACGCCAATTTTTTTTCTTCTAAAACTGGCCCAAAGAAACACCTCAAAATTTTTCTTTCAAATAATTTACACACATATATATAATCCTTACCATTTTTGCATGTTATACTTTTAATTTTTGAATAAAGTAATTATATAATCGTCTGGAAAGTTTGCCACATGACTTGATATTATTAAATATTCCTCTCTGGACGTTCCATATTTTCAAATGTATCAACTGGGCTTTATGTTTCCAACATAGGTAAATACCTCTTCCTATCCAGGGAATAATAAATATAGTAATTGAAAAAATATACATATATAAGGTCTAAATTTGTCGTAATCGTAATCGGTTGCTTTAGTGGAATGCCTAACACGTTTCCCCGAACAGGAAGATATCTTTCTAGATTATTCTAGATTGAATATTTTTGTGTCATTATCATCCGTTTTATGTCCAGTGCTGGACGAAGGCCTCCCCGAGTGTCTTCTATTTTTCTTTGTCGATTGTCTGTCCTCCGATCTATGTAGTCTACCATTTAGTTTTTTTTTTGCGTATTGTTCTCGTCCGTTCTTTTGTCAACACGTTTCTTCTCCTAACCTTTCACCATACATCTTTATATGCCTCTAAATTATTGAACCTCCCTTTTGCTGAGAGACCACGTTTAGCTACCTTACGTTAGAATTAATTCATTAACACTTTCCTATTTAACGTAGTTAACACATTTTAGACGCAATTTAATATTTATCTAAAATTTTTTTTTTTATCGTAATCAGTGTCTTACTTTAATTCGTTAAATAGTCAGCCACAGAAACAATAAAATTGATTGTCACTTATTTTCCACAAACTAGAGGCGATTAATAGTTTTCAAAGTGATATCTTTTAGTTTCGTCTCATGAACTGGCGAATTTCCAATATAAACAGAGCTGTCTGCTGAGAAAAATGTACAAACTACGTATTACACATCAAGTGTGGAGTAAATTTAACACAGTTGTAGATTTTGTAAATTTGTTTCGTAATAGATTTTAAAGTCCATTGTCTCGGCACATGTCAAATATTTTCGCCAAATGTATTTAAGTCTTGCTTGTTGGTTTGTCTGTGCATTGAACTCCTTCAAAACATTATATAAATAATTAAAATTTTCTTCTCTTTGTGGCAACATATTATATAAATAATATGAAAAAACACCTCATTTAAACCACAATTTATTATTAAGGAGAACACATTCTTATTGTGAAGTTGCAATTTTTCAGAAAATAGGTCTGTGATATTTTTACTACAAATTAAACGAATTAATTTGAAAGATATACGTATAAAATCAATTTTTCGAAAAAATATTATTGTTGCTACCGGGATTCGAACCTGTATCTCTTCCTATCCGGGGGAATGCACTAACCGATTATGCTACACCAACATAGTAAGTTGACGACAAATTTTCGAATTTCAAATTGATTCAAGACCAATGGTCTCTTCTTCAGGATACAATGTATACTAAAATTGAAAATACAAGCATAGACAAAAAAAAAAAAAACTATAAACATGAGTGATGGGTAATATATTGATATAATCAATAAATAGTGCAAATACTAATTAAATGTATTTATTAGAAAGATATACATATAAAATCAATTTTATCGAAATATATTGATTTTGCTACCGGGATTCGAACCTGTGTCTCTTCCAATCCGGGGAACGTGCATCAACCGATTGTGCTACAGCACACAGTACATTGACGGCACATTTTCGAACCTATATGTTACACTTTTTATTTATTTTAATATTAGAAGATATAATACATTTTTAAAATAATCAGTAGGATATATATGTATTTCTTTTAACATTTATTTCTTCTCTGCGAGAGTAAGACTCGTATATAGAGAAGGAGTGTATAATTTATGTTTCAGTTAGTCTGTGTACATATTTTTTGACTTCAGATCCAAATTTATGGTGTCTGTAATTTTTCTATTTGTGATGGAGAAATTGTTAAAAAAACTGATACCTTGATAAATACAGTGATTTTGGGTTGCGGTATATTTTAGTTTTGGAATATCAATTTGATATCTAAATCTTGTTGATCAGTTTTTCTAATTAATATATTAAATAGCGGTTCAAATAAGGTTTTTTTCTTATTATTAATCAAAAATGTATTTAAACACATAAATGAATACATGTTCTCAATATCTCTAAATAAAAAAATCCCTCGGCACTGGCCACAAGAATCTGGCATACATGGCAGTATTGCAATATTACAGTATTACAATATAAATGTATACTTTCTGATCAAAAATAAATTTCTTATATTATCGACAATTCTGGTTTGTTAAATTTTCCTTTTCGAATTCAGCAAATAAAAGTGATACAAACTCCGCTGATCCGACCGCGCGTCACGGATGGACACCACACTGCCTGAGAGACTCCTCAACGACGTCCCCATACATCAGAAGTGTTGGCAAGCCGAAGTGAATTGTGTTTGATCAGACGCCACATCCTTGGCCATTTGGAGCTAAGAAGGGATGACGATTGGTTTATAATAAATTGTAAACGATTTTTTTATTCACACGTGGACATCGAGCGGGTAATAAATTTACGACCTACGCGGCCGTCACACTTTGGTAAAATTATAGTGTCAAATATTCAACGTGTCCTGTAGATTAATCCAATTACATTAAATGTATCTTTCTGGCATCAATATTGGAATGCGGTGATTTAATACGTTGTTTTTTTTTTTAAAGAAAAAAATAAACGTGATTCAACTCTCGTGTAGAATTTTATTTTAGTATAATACCAGCAGAAGATACCTCATTATTTAACTCACCTCGACACAGGATCATCCTAGAGATGGGGCATTGTTTTTAATAATTGCAAAAAAAGTATTAAAAAAATAAACTCACATTCTCTGCAGATAGTTGTCATGTTGCCGCATTTATAAACTTGAAACTCCATTGATACTAAGAAAATAATTAATGAATTATAAATAATGCACGGCCTTCAAAGACGCAATCGAAAAATATTGTATATTTATTTATTTTATTTTAATTTTCAACAGATAGTTAATGACGCTGATAGATGGTCCTGCAAATACATTAAACGTAACAATTAAGACAATTAGAAATATAAAATGTTACAAAATACACATTGTGGTTAAAAAATAAGTTTATTGTTTAACCTTTACCATACCATGATATAAAATACCCGAACGCAGTCATGCTGTCAACTCGTGTTACCGTAAATAACTGTTAGAAAAAATGTTTTTTTTTAGCTTAAATGGCACAAATTTACTCTAAATATTGACCATACAATTTAAAAAATATGATTAATAACATAATTTAGAGCATTCATTAAGTTGAATACAATGTGTCCTTCCTTCTTATCTGTCTTGTATGTTTGTTGTTCTTTTCACTGTGAAAATAGTGTGTGATCTCTGTATTTCATATCACAAATTGTATTTTTACCAACGTATTAATTTTACAATGGATTGAGTGGAAAAATAATTGTTTTTGTACGATTCCCTTTTCGTAATTTGTTTTTCACTAGTTATTCCTAAGCGCTAATACTTTCTTTAGGATTATCTAAAATATGAATTTTATGTTGCATGTATTTACAGAAATATTATAGGTTTAATTATGATGGTAGACCTGTGCTACTGCATGGTTTAGGAAGGGTTAAAAAAATTACACGTTCAAAATTGACAACAAAAGCGCGCGTGGGTTTCTGCAAAGTGTCAAAACAGGGCGACAGTCCTCTGAGTTCGAAAGAAAATATTTCGAATAAGTGCGAACTGTGTTGTATTCATATATACAATACATTTTTAATAAGTAACAAACAAGACTTGATGTCGCTATTTGTCATTGTTTTCAATATTATTAGTATCTACAGCATTAGGTTACTATTCCATTTTCTATGCGCATTTCATAAATACAAAATCGTTTATAAAAATGTCGGAAAACGCAATTATTAATTTTAATCGAAACGAACATTCCCCGAGTGCTCGAGGTTGGCCGGCAGCAGGTCTCGGACCATGTGACCGACCGATCGATCATACACATGTGACTTTTACAAGTAGGCCGGTCACTATTGCCAAACCGAGCTGTCAGATGGACGCGCGTCGAGCTCGCTAACTAATAGTGCTGAAAATATGCGTCCTGCATGTTTTCAATTTGCAGGACCGAGTCGGCTCCTACACCAGCAGGCACTTTCAGGATCTGGTGGTTACAATTAGTGCCGTTGTTCCCAGATAATAAATACCCACGGCCCACACATATTATCCAAGTTAGAAGAGGCGCTGCGTGAGTCTGTTTGTCATTTAAAATTAAAAAGTCGTGACATTTTCGACGCCGGCTTACTTACTTACTTACTTAATACTCAGAGGATATGCAGGCTTAAATATGACCTCGACTAGGATGACGTCGTTGCTCATTAAAATCCTTCATCATTAAAATGTGTTTCAGTGCCTAATAACTTTTAAAACATGGAAATATACCTACAATGCACGGTTTTATTGAGTTTGCGTTCAACGAAGTGGAAGAATTTACATTGAAAAATTAATGTACATTACAAAAAAAACATGTCAATATCATCATCATCGTCATCATCTTCTATTCACGGCCACTCTCGTCGGGCCTCCGCTAATTTATGCCATATCATCTCCACTGCTCCGATAACTTTATTTTTTCATCGAGAATTGAGCTTTAAAAATTATCAGATACTTGTACAAAGTTGGCATTTATGTAATTTTTGTCTACCCATCGAGATTTTCGGTGTCCTCTGGGTCGTTTTTTTATCTTGTGTTTGCCTTTCTAGAATATTATTTGTCCATCAGTTGTCTCAGGCACACTTGAGTTGTGGCCCGCCCATTGCCGTTTACACTTTTTAGCAGTGACAATGACATCCTTCAGCTCGGTTTGCACTGTGACTCGCGTGTTTTTTGTGAATTCCAGCATACTTCTTGCCGTACTATGCTGTGTTGTTTGTTTAGTATTCAGAGTTAGCTCAGTATTCAGAGTCCATGTTTCACTACCGTATTATGTAAGGAGTGAGAGTATGCACTTGTTAGACTCTTGTTGTGTCTTAACTTAACTTTTAAGGGGTTCAAAAAGCAAAACCGCCACTATCCAATTGACGAAAATAGAGGGTGATGTATTTGAAAATGATTATCTGGCAATAGTGGCAATTTTACAATTGACAACTGCTGTTTAAAGCATGTGCATATGTTATAGGAGCATTTATCAAAAGCATATCAATTTTAAAATCTCCGCTCTGGCTATAAAATCAGTTTATCTCAATTTCATCAATTGGATATACGCGATCCAACTTTATTTTGTTATGTTTTCCTAAAATCGAATACAATTCAAACTCTCAGGTCACCCCCCACTTCAACCGCAGGTAGGATTGTAGAACCGGTGGGAACTCTTAGCGGTGCATCAGAGACATTATTTAAAAAGATACTGAAAATGCAACTTTTCACAAATTCATATGTTCAAACAACATTGTTTACCTTTTACTTAATTAAATAATGTCGGACTAAACAGTTTATGTGCAAAACGTACTTGAAATGAAATTTTAACGCAAATGGCTATATAAATTATCGAATGATATGACTATTATGAGAATACGTGATTAAAAAAAAGTATTAAAACACTCATAAATGTAGCAAACAACTTATCAATATATGCATAATAATAATAATAAAAAAAACATCTCAATATGACACCTTTTACACCTCTAAGGTTCTTTTTGAGGAAACTTCCCAGAAAAGTTAGTTGGACATCGGTATTGTCTACAGGTCAGTGATGAGAAAAAATGCTACTCTCGACTCACCGGTGTGATTGTGATTGGTATTCGATAATATCAGTGATTGAAAACTGTGACTGAGATCACAGTTTCATTACTAATGAGCGTGCGCCGCACGATATCACAATACACGAAATAAAAACAGAATCATTTTTAGCGTATTTATTTATATTGTTAAAACCTCATTTGCGTAAAAAAACACATTCCATCGTAAATAATTAATATAAATCTAATTTAATATCATCACAAAGAGAATTAAAATGCTTTAAAATATGTAAATTTATTTTTCGGGTTAAATTCTCAGCAAAATGCGTAAAAAGAATTCGCATGATCTACTAGATAGCGCACTAATCAAATTACAAAAAAACTGATAGATGGCGCCGATTCAAGTGATAATCGATTTAAATAGCGGTGTCAGAAAATCAATACAATTTTTAACAAAAAAAATTAAATCACGATATTCCCAGATATTCAATCGCTGATAATGTGACTTAAAGATAGCAGTGATTGACTCACAGTTCGTGATTTTGAGCTCATCACTACTACAGGTGAAGCGTTACATCATATATTTATAATAAACATGTTTATAGTCTTATTCGCAGCTTTCAACATATATTTTATATATCAATAAATCATCGAAATTAACAATCCATCAAACCTTTAGTTTGCTTTCGCTCTACACATATGTATCGTTCCATAAATAAGCAGTGTTAACTCATTTATATATAATAATAAATTATACAGTCGCACTAAGAACAATTAAATTATATCTGGAATGAAATTGCATTTCTAGTACGATCGGTGATAAGTAATGATCCACGTGAACAGACAAGCGAGGATTCGCACTAATAAACGCAATGTCTGAACTATATGTGACGTACGTCGCACGTCACATGTAAACTATAAAACGCGAACATCTTTCATTGCGAGCAAAATATAAAATGCGTTTGTCTTTTGACACAGTCGTAATGAACCCAACGAAAAGCTCAAACGCTCACTAACCTATGACATGAACTGTAAACCATAGGTCGATAATAGACAGATTTCAATAGAAATACTACCTATTGTAGACGCATTTTAATATATTTTATTCAACAATGAAATTTCTAAGTCTCCGTTAAAAAGTTTATCTATTGCATATGAGATATACACGATAAACTCGTGTAATTCTTATCAGATTTCGATTAAACTTTTTGGAAAATTTCCCGGTAAGTTCATTGACTCACCTTTTACAATGGCGGCTTTTCAAAAAAATGTACAAAAATCATTACCTCTGTTAATATTAGACCTAGAGAAAAACTAAAAAACAAGCTTACACACAAACAGACGAGATCTTTTTTTTTCATCGAAGCTAGTTGGACACACATGGCATGGTTTTAGCAGTCAATAATCTAAATTAATTAAAAATCGCAATGCAGCATTTTAAATTGCGGAAGACTGAATTTAGAATACAGAAAAAATATGTTGTAACATATTTTGATCCGTTTTCTACATCTCGCGTGTAAGCAGACTACAAGAAACGTGATATTTTATTATTTTTAAGTATTTGGCAAGAGTGGGATGTTCACGCTAGGGTGAATACCCACACTTGCTGTACCGACTCGTCTCGGACGTGCCGCCACATTAATGCTATCTGCGCGGGTGACGTTCCTATCGCGAATGCCGAAACCGCGGATACTAAGCTATGACGCCCATATAAGAGCTCTGTTCTAAAGTGTGATATATGGACATTCATTTATAAGAAAACTAGTCTTAAGATGTTGTCTGCGTATGCATTATATTATCATTTCAGGTTCGTCTTAACTTAGTCCTTGCCAAGCTCCTATTGTCTGCTAATCAGCTGTGAATTGGGTGTTTTTTATTCGATCATCCTGTCCACATGGCCCAACCGCCAAAGTCATTATATTTCCATAAATTTTGAGACGCTTAGCTCATTGAACATATTACAGTATTATTGTGATGTCTACGCCAAAATCATTTTTCTAAAACCGGCTCAAAGATACATCTCGATATATTATATTATATACCGCATTACATTGTATCATATACTTACATTACATTGTATTGTTGGAGATTACATAAGGAACATTAATTTTCAAATAAATCTTTCAAAAACATTTTTAAACTTACAAAAAAGATCGATGTTTTATTTTATTTGTATATCTCTAATTCTATTTGGATTTCTATTTATATTTGTATTATTATATATATTATATTATATTACGCCATTTATAATTGTTCTTAATTTCATATAACCCTGATGCTTCTTACAAAGTTAGGATCCATTTCCACCACCTTGTCTTGTAATTGTATACAGAGGGTGAAGATCGAGATCAGATCAGATCTTAGGATCATCTTGGCTGTCATTTGATCTCATAACCATTTCGTCAATTCATCTACCCGCGTCTCTTTCTAATTTCATGAATCATTCCATCTATTTTTAGGTATCTAAAAAAATAAATTAAGTACCGTGAAATGCGAAATCGCAGCCACGGATACCGCGGATAGCGAGTGATTACTGTATACCTTGGCAACAGACATATATAGAATCATGTCGTTTTATTACACGAGCCAACAATCCTTGTCCTTCATAGTTATGCGAGGACCATGAACAGCACAGAAAAAAGTCACTTAAAAGATTATTTACTATATTTATTTGTTATATGAAATGCTGATTTATTTTATAACTCGTCCTGGCAGCGGTTTACGGAGATGGACCCCTCGAGACTGGACTCTGGACGCTCGGACTCGGAGCGCGGGGGACACAGCCTCTCGCTCGTAAATCTTTCACTGCGGCAGACGCGCTTTCGCCAGACTCGAGTGACCATTTTATTACGCTGTAAAACAAAACGCCAGTTTGTATCGTGAAAAGATTAACAAGACGAGTGGCCAATATCTGCAGACAAAAGCCCGTGGGATTTTCCTAAAGTCGGCCACGCTCAGATGTTTTTCTAAAATGGTCAAGGTTATTGACAGCAGCTGATTAGCTGAGCTCTGAGCTACGGCTACTACTGCGCCATCTACCAGCTTGTTAATGAACGATATGACGCAGTTATCGATATCGGTTTTCCTTAATCAAACACTGACATCTTGATTTCGGAAAATTTATTTTTCTTTGAAGCACGTTCAGCGTCTAATTTTTTCTCGAATATAATACGTACCTGCATATATGTAAGTACTCGGTAACCTTATTGCCATCTGTGATCTGAAATCTGGAATTTCTGGCTGACAACGGATGTCACAGACACATTTTATTAAATAGGTACGTGATTAATGAGATTAAAATTTAATTTTTTTTACTGCCGCATTAATTCGCATTTAACCCAACGAATAATTACGAGTCTACTGTAGGTACTAGAAAAATATCGACCAGTTCCACATTCCAAATAGCTGATTACGTTGAAATAGGCCGATTTATGATAGGCTGCGGAATTTTTTATATCTGAATGTTTGAATAGGTGCGCAAATACTCGTTAGAGGCGTTTCATCGCTGTATTACGTACCTGCGTGCAACAATAATGTGGATTATCGCGATGAAGCGTTGACCACGGTGCAAGGTGACAAATTTTATACGCCGCGGTTCATCCGAGGTCAAGGTGAAAAGGTCTGGCGCCTCGAAACATTCAATACAATAAAAAATAAAAACACAGGATATGTATCTATACCATATGCATGTTTATATGTGTACACGTGACAGATACTTAGCACTTGTGTCAAGTGGCCTGACACAATACGGGATGTACTCTGCACGATGAAAAAATAACATAATAAAATTTTGAACATTGTATATATTTTTTAATATAGACGTAGAGAATTAATAATCCAACTATTTAACTGCTCCTGCGATGAAAGTAAAATACGTAAGCCGAGAATTGAGCCAGCCCCCATTGTATATATTTTTTTCTTTTACATAAAAATAATACATTTAAATAAAAGTAAATTTGTTAAAAAGCAAATATACCTGTACAGTTTCTTTTAAAGTTATATATTGTTAAACTAAAAGCATAGAGAAGTTAATGTAAAATACAAAAATAATTTTATCTATAATAAGGTTGGATACAAAATGTAAAAGTAACTAGATTAGCACAAATGACAAAATACTTTCAGTTTGTTTTCTACCCACATCAAGCAACCATCTAAAAAGTTCTTCAGTTATATCTAAAAAGTATCATATTTATATTTTTATTTATTATTTTTGTTTTATTAACCACTAAAATGGTATTTTTCGAAACCGGTAGATGTATTTAAACTCATTTTAGTGGTTAATAAAACAAAGATAATAAATAAAAATATGAATCTTAACCACAAAGATAACATTGCTGATTTTAAAAGTATAGTATCATGTTTATCACTCTGATAGTCAATTTCGAGCCTTAATTAGCGAATCTATTAAAATAGGAGCTGCTCCGCCCCATGCACATATTGCGTAACTGACAAATTTTCTAACCTATATGTTATACTTTTCAAATTAATACATCTATCGTTTCATTATTTGAAAACCATCTACTTTGTTTTTAAGAAATCTCAGATACCTAATACGACGCCAGAATGAACAATTCATTTTCATTAAATTTTGGACACATTGATACAACTTATATATTATTAAGGAAAAACCTAAATTTGTCGTCAATCCACCGTGTTGGTATAACATAATCTGATAATGCACGTTCCCCGGATTGGAAGAGATCCAGGTTCGAATCCCGGCAGCGCAACAACAATATTTTTCGATAAAATTGATTTTATATGTATATCTTTCTAATTAATACATTTAATTAGTAGTAAAAATATCACAGACAGTCTGTTCTGAATAATTATAACTTCACAATAAGAATGTGTTCTCCTTAATGAGGAATATAATATTTTAGATAATTTGTGAACACATTTTAGCGGTATCATAATTAAATTTCCCAAATAAATAGATTCACATTTCCCCTATTTAATGTAAATTCAAAATAATATCGCAATAACACAATCAAACGTTACGTCACTAATTTTTATTTCAACGGGTGTTTCAAAATGATTGGCCAAATAAATATTTGTAGTAGTGAGTGTAAACTATTGCACCAGTGCAAATTTTGTATGACGACATCAGCTGTTTGCGAGGCGCGGGGGTCGCTGTGACCGGCCCGAGGCCCCTCACAATATAATATGCTAAACACGGAAATATCGAGCACGTTTCAGAGCACCCGTCTGACTGGCGGCCATTGTCACCTGTTGGTTCCTCGTGAAGCATACGTGTTTGTCCTACGATAGTCACGTGTGCGTCACATGCCACCAAATAGCAAATAGCTCGTTTAATGACAACCTTTGTCTCCAGCAACCTTTAATAATAATAATAATAATGGATAATTTGTATAGCGCCATTTTCGTAAAAACTTTCACCTCGAGGGCGCTTTACACATAAACTGTTTATAGTTCTACAATTATCTATGTTTTTTTAAATTAAAAAATCGTTATTTTCACTTATGGAAATGATTTTTTGAAAAAGTGCGTTTTTAGTTTCTTCTTAAATAAAGTCTCTGGTGCACTGTTTCTAATAACGGAGGGCAAAGAGTTCCACGCTTTTGGGCCTGCCACTGCGAATGCCCGTTCACTAAATTTGACTTCTGGTAACGGCTGATCGGTTCTACAACCCTTCCTGCAGCTGAAGTAGAGGCTGATCTGAGAGTTTGACGTCTACCTTTGCTCTCCAGCATTTGTTTATAATTGATGTGTAATATTTTTTATATTGGTTACGATGATTAGATCATGTAAAACAATTCCACCATGTTCCCCGAATAGGGTCCCCCAAAAAAATCTTACGCCATTGTTGTCACCTCGTATGTCGGAGACAAGAGGGCTCAGCCCTTATCCCTCCCCTCTTTAACAATCGAATCAGAGAGTGATGATGACACTTTGTAAATATTCAAATATTTTATGCAATAAGTTTTATTCATCTTACGTAAAAACAAAGAAGATTATTCAGTTTTATTACGATTCAAACTTTAAATTAACTTTGTATGTTAGTTGATATACAAAATATGTCCCTTAGAAAACTCCTTGTGAGGCACTCGCGCTTGAAGGCCAACGAAACAGGATTTAATAAGAAAACAAAACAAAATCCTGTCTACTCCAGAAATAATATTGTTGTAAGACTGGTAGGATCAAATAGCTAAAGGTCGGATGGGGTTTACGTATACAATTTCAGATTATTTTCCATTCAATTGCCATTGTGTGGGCCATGGGGCTTTAATACCCTCTAGAAAAACAACATAAGTACGTTAGTGAAAAGTTATATTACCTTATGCCATTCAAAAACTTAAATAAAATCTGCCATGGCATAATCACGATTGAATGGACCGGCTTTATATATATATACATTTTAAAAATAAATAGAGATGCGTACTCATACTCATTTAAATATTGGGTTAGCAAGAAAAAACAGCTATTAAATCCTATTAATTAGAAAGATTGTACAGTACTTTTGACGACAAATTTTCAAACCTATATGTTACACTTTTTCAAACGAATACATCTATCGTTCCATTATTTGAAAGCCATCTACATTGTTTCTGTCGCTGTAGCATAGTTGGTAATGCACTTTCCCCGGATTGGAAAAGAGATCCAGGTTCGAATCCCGGTAGCGCAACAACAATATTTTTCGATAGAATTGATTTTATATGTATATCTTTCTAATTAATACATTTAATTAGTATTTAAAATATTAAAGACCGACTGTTCTGAATAATTACAACTTCACAATAAGAATGTGTTCTTCTTAATAAGTTATTAAATCATACTATTGGACATCATGCTATGTGTTTATACGTGTTATGCCATACGTGGTTAGCAAACAAACTAAATTTTATCGGCAAGTTAACACATCTTTAGTCGGCTTAATATTTATGCGTATTCAAAATAAATAGACATGAAACAAAGTTATCACTTGGTCAGCAGGATAATAAAATTAATCTTTAGCAGAATAAAATTAATTTCACAGCTGGCTAAAATTTTATTATTTATTATTACATATATTGCTGCAAATGCATTTGTTTAGCTATAGAAATAACTTTAGAGCTGCCTTAGATGACATTATTTGCTGATCAATCTTGTTCTACTTGCTGAACACAGGTGGCGGCCCAACTGGTTATATTTTGCCGGCAGTAAACATTTTAGAGCTGACCAAAACCTCAATATTATGCTGACCGTTTAAATAAGCATATCTGCATATATCAATATTTTTTTTTAACCGAACTAGGTCTCCCGGACGGGATTCGAATCCCCATTCACTTGACCACCGCGCAAATATCTTACCGCTACACCAAACGAGCATGTTTACTTGCCACTTCCTATTTTTACATTGTACCATACGCATTTAGAATGTGTCTACGGCCGACGTAATTGAAAGGATAATTTAAATTTTATTTTTTTAATTTGTAGTTTTATAATTTACACTTATTCCTCCTCCTCCCCCCCCCCCCCCCTCCCTTCCAACGTAATTCTCACGAATATTTATTTAAATTGAATGTTTTCACAGTTTCCGTTTCAATATATTGAAAGTAGGTCTAATTTAAAAGGTCGTCGTTCTTGCAACCTCACAAATATTGTTTAGCCTTTTTTCATACATTCTTTCTCGGCATAATCAAAATTGCCCGACCGGATGCTGCATCTGGTGTCCGCACGTAGTGCGCCACATGGCCGGCCGGAGAACTATCAAATCAATACATTGTTTCCGAAATGCGGTTGCTGTTTAATGCCCCACCGTGAATTTTTACACAACAAATATCCCAAACAGCGCGTCACAACCTGGCGGAACGCGACACGGCTTTACACCAATATTATTTTTAGTGTCGGCCGCGAATAGCTGCGTCGACCCGCGAAACCCAGTGGACAATGGGTTGTCAACAAACTTGGCAAATTATCAAACATTCAATTACACGGCACTCTTGTCAAACGGTAAACCGTCGGGGAAATTACTCATGTTCATAAATAAAACATAATAGGCCCGCGAAGTGAAGTTCGCCACTAATTGCCGCGGAGTCTCTGACCACAAAATGGGAATCAAACATTTCCAAACGGACTGAAACTAGAAGGTTTACGTTGCTATTACGTCATTTAGAGACGAGTGTTTATTTACTGGGCGCTTGTAAAATAAACATTCATTTACAAGTGCCCATAAAATATAAAACTGATTTCTAACAGTAATTTATACATACCTATACGTTGTTTGATCAACCCCACCTATGTAAAGTATAAAATAAAGAGGTATTTTTCGTTGTTCTAGTGCAGAGGTTCCCAAACTTATTTGTGTCGTAGACCCCTTGCCATGTTTTTCGGTTTTTGGTAGACCCACTACTTACCTGATATTGATTTTTTGTAAATTTCTAATTGTAGTGAAGTTTAGTGTTAAAAACTTAAACCACAAAGCGAATGCCTACATCCTACAGCTTTATAAACATATATAATATTTTTTTTACTTCATAGGTACTTTTATAAATAATGTATATGTCTTTATATTATAAGATTATAATGTAAGTAAATAGGTACTATCGTGGACCCCCATTTTCATTTCATGGACCCCCAAATTTTTTTTTCGCTGACGTAGACCCCTTGCAGGTTATCATAGACCCCTGGGGGTCGATATAGACCACTTTGGGAATCACTGTTCTAGTGTTTCGCATGTATAATATTTGACACACAGTTTAAGTGACGTATTTTGTGATCGTGTCCGTGAGGAAATTCAAATTTTTGAGCAACGGAAATTTTTATATAATTTCCTTATAGCAACACAAAACAAACAAAATCTGCTGTCAATTCCATTACGCGAAAGTGTGAGATTACCTATCACATCAAACAAATAAAATGATTATTTTTCCGTCTTTATTGAAGGATTATATATGAGTACATAATACATAATTGTCTTTTGATTTTCCAAAATCCAAAAATATATCCTTATGTGCGCGCATGGACGTTCAATTTCACAGATATCCTATAAAATGATATTCACATATAGCATAAATGGTTTTAGTGAGATCAAAGATACCTCTCCTTTACGTAGGAGTGAATCGAAAAATTTTTTTATTAAATATTCACATTTTCCCTCTAAAAGAATATTCACAGATGGCACAAATGGCTCAATAGTATCTCCTCACAAAGAAGTTAATCAACAATTCTATTGAAATCAATTAAACTAATTAATTTATACACATCACAACGCAATTCGTGAAATATCTGTGAATCCATTTAGTATCTGTTGCCATATGTGGCTTCGATAGCTAATCCTGGGTTTTCTATTGGTATTGTTGAATACATTCATTGTGAAACTGGGCTGTTAGACGCCGATGGTCGCTCTCCTTGCAGTCTTGAATCCTCTTAAACTCCGCTGGCCAGGCTCTAAAACTTTATAAAACCGATGATCGAAAAATAATACACAAAATGTTTTTATATTACCGCCATAAAATATATCCAACCGATTCCGAAACTGTCTCTCACCAGAAGCAGTTTTTCTTTTGTTCCTGTTTTAAATTTACTGGAATGCATATAATACAAGCCCTATCCATCGAGGTATAAAACGCGTAAACTAGTATAGAAAACAATTGACACGATAGATAATAAAATTATTGAATGTAATAATTTTGTTTCATGCACATTATAATAGTGTTTGTTAATATTTTTACGATGCATAGTTGATAAAACAGTACTTTTATGTAGAAATACATTACAATTTTCTAAAATGTAATAATTATTTATAACGGCTGATAAAATAATATCAAGCATGGCTCAATTCAATTATGGATATGTATGTTCTATGAAAGATAAGATAATGTCCAGGCTGAAGTTATAAAACGTGGCAGTGAAACTCTTAATGAGTGCTGATGAACACTTACAAAGCATATACGAGTAGCAATAAGAAAGAATCTTAAAAGAAAGTAACATGGGTATTCCTCCTCACAAAAAAGGAGGCATCGCGTTATTAAATACTGCCTACAAAATACGTCCCAACATACTGTATAAGCGTCTGATCAAATATACGATAAGTAAAAAAGGAGAATACCAATGTGGGTTCAGGCCAGACGATCGGATCTTTTTATCTTGCGCCAAATTTTGAAAAATGTCGTTAACTCCTGCCAACTCTATTTGAAATGGAAAACACCGCATAGGGTAAGACTAGGCTTTAAGGGTCTTGACCTATCTATCAAAAGCTGTCGTCCACACACGGCAAAATGATTTAAATGTATAACTTTAATCCCTGCAAGTTTGCAAGGTCCAAAAGTGCGTGTTGACACACTTATAGCTTAACGTGACATACAAAGTTTGGCGTGTTAACGCGCTCGTGGCATTTAGAAGATTAAGGTAGCCTATCCCACACAGATACCAAAATTTATTTTTAAAAAAGTAGGGCTGCACACACGTAGATACTACGTGTCACATCAATATCATTTCTATTATATATTACAACTAACTTAAACACTTGCGCTATAGGACTAACGTGCTGGTCTCTCGAAACGAGGCTCGAACCTCCGACCACTACAACGACAAGTACGTCAATTATATCAAGATTATACTATCGCTAATAAAGTGTAATTTATCTAGCTAGATTTTAAAACGGTACTATAATTATGTAAATAAACCATAAAAATTAAAAATATGAATTAAATATATTAATTAGAAAGATATACATATAAAATCAATTTTATCGAAAAATATTGTTGTTGCGCCACCGGGATTCGAACCTGGATCTCTTTCCTAACCAGGGAAGGTGCATTATCCAACTACGCTACAGCGACAATATTTATAGCGACTAATTCCTAATAATAAAGTTGTATCAATATGTCCAAAATTTAATCAAAATTAATTGATAATTCTGGCGTCTGCTATCAGATTACTCAAAGGTATTTGAGATTCTGTAAATAAGATAGATGGCTCTTTCAAATAACGGAACGATTAAATGTATTAATATCAAAAAGGTAACATATAGGTTCGAAAATTTGTCGCTGTAGCATAGTTGGATAATGCACCTTTCCCGGTTAGGAAAGAGATCCAGGTTCGAATCCCGGTGGCGCAACAACAATATTTTTCGATAGATTTGATTTTATATGTATATCTATCTAATTAATATATTTCATTTATATTTAAAATATCACAGACCGTCTGTTCTGAATAATTACAACTTCACAATAAAAATGTGTTCTCCTAACATAAAAATTAAATTAATAAGATAAGTTATTAAAAACGAATATTTTAAAACTAAAAACGTCGGATAGGCAAGAAGACGCCTGCAATCGACCCTTACAAACATGTGGCAACACAGATGATCTACCTAGCTTAATTAAACATATAATATTTCCGTAAATACGCGCAATATAAAATGACCAGTTAAAGAACCTATTATGTAAAGCGAATCCGGCAAAAACAAATATTTTATAATACAAAATTCGATCTAAAATTGATACGTTGGATTATGAAATACGATAAAAAAAAAAATCATTTGTAGTTAGACAGAAATAGATGCCACATTAATTTTAGGGTAAAATAATAAATATTCGAATAAGTGCCTCTGTATGAATAGAGATAAGGAAAAAAAAGTCGTGCTGGGTAAGATTTAATGCATCCTCCGAATTATATCATTATATTTATCCTTTTTTCACTCTTAAATGCTAATAATTACAGTAAATACATGGCAATGTCATTAAAACTATTAATGATATTTTTTAGTATTTAAAACATGTAGGTATCACGGTATGATATAGTTTAATGAAAGAACATAAATACATTATTGCTTTTGATTGTATTGTGTATTATAAATATTTTTTTATACGTCACGGCTAATTGTCTCGACGATCTGTATCTCTGCGATTCAAATCTCTACCTTCAGCACAAAATTGGCTACGGCGAGACGTCTCTATGACGCCGACAATCGGCGTAGCGATACACGAGCAGCCCGACACTCGGACCTCGTGATTCGTCAGAAACCCAGATTCTGCATGTGCCTATATTTTGTAACATAAAATATATTACTCCAAATCTGAAAAACGTGTGATTAATAACTTTCTATTATTACATGTTTTGTTAAACTCATGTTCAGTTGATAATTCTGCGTTTGGCGGAAGATGTTTTATCGTTAGTTTCTAAAAAATGTAACATTATTTATTAACCTGAAACAAAAAGAGTATTTCATAATTTATTCAAGTACTGTTGTTAAAAATGATATTAACTAATCAGAGATGTAAATAACTTATACACAACTCATACATAAAACTTTGAAATAAAACATGTTATATGTTCCAGATATTTGTCACACCACTTCTGTATAGAATATTGTTTTCCGGTTCACCCGCCTCGCCTCGTACACAGATAAACATCGTCTCTTCAAACATTGTCAAAATTTTATTTAATATTTTAGTAGTGTTCTTTTGTTTTATGGTAAATATAAACGATACACATTTGTTACCACCCACCCAGTTTCCTGACACGTTTTACCAGCGAATTGTACTCGGAAAAAAACGTAATATTTGAGGTTAAAATGTATTAAAATTCGGTACCTCGCAAGATCTGCTGATTTTCAGTATCTACCGATGAAAAACGCCGGTTAAGCCAATTAAATAGTTTAGTATTATTATTATTAAGGAGAACCCATTCTTATTGTGATGTTCTCATTATTCAGAGCGCAGGTCTGTGATATTATTTTAAATACAAATTAAATGTATTAATTAGAAGGATATACATATAAAATCAACATTATCGAAACATATTGTTGTCGCTACTGAGATTGTAGCTATCATAAGTATTTGAGATTCAGTAAAAATAAAAAAGATTGCTTTCAAATAATGAAACGATAGATGTATCAATTTGAAAAGTGTAATGTATAATTAGGAGAACACATTCTTATTGTGAAGTTGTAATTATTCAGTCTGTGATATTTTAAATATGAATTAAATATATTAATTAGAAAGATATACATATAAAAACAATTCTATCGAAAAATATTGTTGTTGCGCCACCGGGATTCGAACCTGGATCTCTTTCCTAACCGGGAAAGGTGCATTATCCAACTATGCTACAGCGACAATATTTTTAGCGACAATTTTCGAACCTATATGTTACCTTTTTGATATTAATACATTTAATCGTTCTATTATTCGAAAGAACCATCCACCCGGTTAGGAAAGAGATCCAGGTTCGAATCCCGGTGGCGCAACAACAAATTTTTCGATAGAATTGATTTTATATGTATATCTTTCTAATTAATATATTTAATTCATATTTGTAATGTATATGTTCGAGAATTTGTCATCAATGCACTGTATTGGTATAGCATAATCCATCCAGGTTCCAGGTTCAAATTCCGGCAGCAGCAACAATATTTTTCGATAAAATTGATTTTATATGTACATAACATTTAATTTGTATTTAAAAAAAATATATATATTAATATTGTAGACGCATTAAAAGCGAAAATGTTCGTTACATATGAGAACTATAATGAATAATTACTAATTACGTGCGTACAAAAATGTAATCCTAAATCTTAAAATCTCAATAAAGGTTCGAACGGGAATCTAAATCCTGTGTCCAGTCCCATTTCTTGTCCGGCCATTATTCTCACTCCGCTATTGCTGCGCTTGCATAATTATTGTAACAGATGAAGCGTGTCTAAGAGGAGCATGCAAGAATTTCATTTTACATTCTCGCTATATTAAGTCTATGTGTTTATCATAATTTAATATATTTTTTATATAGCCATCACATTTATTTTTCAACTGTCGTCTGGTTTGGCGAAACGACAATGCCACCGCGCAAAGCAAATACATACTTAATGTAATTTTCCACTTTGAATAATTGGCGTATCTTCAGATCACATCTGTATCTGTAGCCTAAGTAGAAAATCGCTGTTGGATTATTTGAGATGAGTAGGAGGGAGCCGCGAGCCTGGGAACATTTATTCACATTAAATAATTTATCGCAACATATTAAAAGGTTTAAATTATTATGGTACGGATAAGAGTTTTATGAAAAATGAAGATATTGTATGTATGTATTTTTGACAGCTTTCTAGTATGTATAAATATAATTTATTTTTGGAAAAGAGTATACTCGTCCGTCAGTGTATCGTGCATTCTTAACAATACTTGAAATAATATTTTTTAAATTATTATTTACAGCATCAAAAAATACATTTTTACATATATATTTTTTTAATTTAGCAATTATTTAAATATTTTAGTAGATATTATTTTTCCATTTTTACGAATGATATTAAAAAAAAAAAAA
This sequence comes from Eubasilissa splendida, assembly GCA_031772225.1. Taxonomy (NCBI): domain Eukaryota; kingdom Metazoa; phylum Arthropoda; class Insecta; order Trichoptera; family Phryganeidae; genus Eubasilissa; species Eubasilissa splendida. Next base: position 18,462,061 of record CM062850.1, on the reverse strand, counting down.
ACTATTTTGATTTAATTGGAGGTTAAATTTAAAAAGCGGTAAACACTTTTATACCCGATTTCGAGAAGCTTCAAACATTACTTGCAAAATCTACAGGTGTATGCTGGATGCTGGTTCATTGATAGATTCCTCTCCACCATAAATACAAGCGTTGCGGCGTGTATACTAGCACTCGCGTAAAGGATGATTATATTTTAGCGGAATTAAGGTATGATTAACTAATTAGAGTTAGCGGAGTGAAGCGACGGTAGTTGTCCGTGCAAAAGTTCCAAGCACACTGAACATGCTGCAATTGGAAACCTTTAATTACTGCAACATCTTATTTCTTCCTTGTGCTTAATAGAATTTAATTTATTTTAAACGGCGCCTACACATAGTTTGAAGTGTAAATTTATTTATTATTATTGTATTTTGGCAAAATGAAACAAAAGTGCTTTTTTTGCCTTTTACAGTTATCTAAAAGGTGATGATTATTTATAACGCAGGTTTACCTTGCGTTATGATGTGATCAATTACATTTAATGACGAAACTAGTCGAGACATGTTATGTCACACCACCGTTCTTCCACCCGTTCTTTTTTTCTGAATTACATTGATCGACTTTTATCGCGATAAGAAAAAAGACGATTTCCTGTCACGAAATATGATATTTCTGCCTCAGTACACATATTTAATTTCCAGACTAACCGCAATGTACTATTCATTTGTTGTTCGGTAGAATAAAATAAACTGAAAAAGACCATCTTAAGAAGTGTTCTGACAACATATTAATTTTAATTTTTTAATCGTAATCAACTAATAATAACGCAATACTTGGTGGTATTTTGCTTCGTTAGAATTATCTAATCTGTCTTAAATTTTTCGTAATTCCACTTAAAAATATTAATCATGTCTACATACCTATTTATATTTTAAATAGTTTTCATTTCATACAGTTGGTACTAGATATTGTGTAATCTAAAAGAAGATATCGATATGTTTTCCTGATTCCATCCGTTAAACTAAAACGTATTTGTATGTCGCACAGATAACAGGAACCCCGCTATTCGTACACAATTCCGAATAAATTTTTCCACAAAGATATAATGTAAGTAGGAACAATCCATAGAATCCATTTGAAATCGCTATTTGTGCGAGTATAGACACCTTTCCCAGCGTTAATATTATCCGCAGCAAGAAATTAAATTATGAAATTTAAAAAATCATTTCTCACGTATTTTGCAAAAACATGTGAAAACATGATTGATGTATGCAGTAAGGTCCCGCTAATACGTCGGATTAGAGACCAGTCCATCGCCGTAAAGTGAAGTATTTTTTAAATTGCAAGTGCAAAGTGTAAATATATATAAGTACCTTTATGAGTTGAGTTAGGTACTAAAAAAAAATAAATTATTTTTTAAAATAGATTTTTTTTAAATAGATTCCGTCAAAGAAACAATATATGTTTTAGTTAGTTATGACATCCTGAAGAAGAAAATGGTATTTTTCGAAACCGGTAGATGTATTTAAACTCATTTTAGTGGTTAATAAAACAAAGATAATAAATAAAAATACGAATCTTAACCACAAAGATAATATTGTTGATTTTAAAAGTATATATATATATATTTTTTTTTTTTGAATAGAGATGCGTATACGGAATACATGTTACATCAATATTCTTACTGTGAGAACTGTCACTTTGTAAATGTATGTGTGTCAGAAGAGTGAGTAGATGAGTGGTGGGGGACAAACCTTATAAGAGGCCGTCACTGGGAGAACAGCTCTCTACACAGATTGCCCAGGCACTATTTCCTGAAGCGAAGTAACGCGCTCGATCCTCCGGACTGAGATGCACACAGAAGCGGACAGCGTCGTACAATGACTTTGTAATAATAATAAAACAATATTCTTAAGTTTAGTAGTAATTTATTTTAGTTTACCTATAAGTATTATGTTAGAATAAGGCGGCACTGTACATGAAGTGTCGCGCCTAATTAATTTGAAATACTTAACTTCCAGTAAATTGTTTAGAGGGTTTTTTATCAGAATTTTTTACCCTTCCAATTCATGTATTAATATAAAACACTTATGATGTTTATTACAATAAGGTAGTTAGTAAAAGTGTCAAAGCGATTAGCGCTGATGCACTTGTAGTAGTAGATTTGGCGGTCTAGCCGCATGTAGAGTACTCAGAGTATCGTAGACTCTAAGGAATTGGAAAAAAAAAAAAACAGCTCTCTTCCATCACAGCTTCTTCTAAATAACTAGTCTATCACTGAAGTATTTAATTTATATTTACCGTATAACGTGTTTAAATAAACTTAATATTGTTACCTGGAAAGACTGAGTTTCTGGACAGTAATAAGAGTATAGAACCCCAAGGAAATCTGGTGGTAATTCAAGATTTATCACACTTACTATTCTCAAAGTAAACTAAATGCTCGTACTATGAAATTAGGACTAAATTGGTGGTCTCCCGGTACGAGGCGCGAACCCCTCGACCAGTGGATCACTAAATTGCTAACTCACTATTGTATCTCTTGGGTAAATGTACGGAAAGTCTACGGCGGACCGCAATCAATGAAAATAGTAGAAAAAGAAGAAGAAAAATATTACAATTTTACAGTTTTATTTCTGTTTTCTACGAACTACCAATTGCGTTGGAGTAATATTAGTATTTATATTTTATTTCGAGACATTGCGGTCAGGCCTCGTGATTTTAGCCATAATTATTCAAATACTAACAGTTTGTCGTACATACAATGAACTTATTTACAATTATTTACCACATTTAAACTTCTTTAGATTTATTCCATTTGCCGGCAATAATTGAAGGAAGTACCAAAGTGGATGAAAATTCTGTGACGTTATTTCATCACACTTTCTTCTCCTTATTCTGTCACAGAATAAATAAATGTTAAACGCGTGAAGGGTGTATGTAATTAATCTGTTCTTTAGTAGCTGACATTGTTAAATAAATAAAATCAAAAGTCAATTTAGTACAAATTGTATATTTATAGCATAACACCTTTAATTCATTTGATTTATATTTCTATTTGCAATAATAGATAACTTCAAATTTATTCGGACGCATTCGCAGTCTTTTAAATGCATTCACGTCCTGCGGTTAACCTCGGCCATGATCACCGACCACGGCACATTCAAATGGATTATGCCTTCAGTCGGAATTAGCGAATATGTCGTCCGTCCTGTTCCAATGATTTCGCATTTTAATTAAATAATTGTTGTGTTCCTCTTACCGTCGCTCGATGCCTGTGTGCCAACTTAACAATAAATTTAAATGACTACTCGGTTTATTCTGCGTAAGCCCCCTTTGCTCGGGCGTCTGTGGTTTATCAACGATTAATGAAACTATCTTACGAATTGTAATATACGTATATAAGCAACGTTATATACAGAGTGTAACAGACCTAGAGGTTATATGTATATAGGGCTTGAAATTTACCGTCAAATTGCAATTACCGGTAAAATAATTCTTCCCGTTACAAGTTTACCGGTTATTTGGCGATAAATGAAAAAAAATTTAGATGATTAAAATATTACTGTGTGCGGCTACCTTTACTAAAAAATGGTATCCTAGATTAAAACCTAAATAATTTCAAATACGTTTCAGGTGACAAATGTCATATAAATACATACATATGTATATGATGTCCTTTTTCTTTTTACTAAGATATGGTAATGGGAAATCAGCTTGGTTAATTTGAATTACGACTGTATACATATTTGGTTTACATGTCTGTGAGGAGTTAATATAATTAACTTATTAGTTGATCCATTAACTTATTGATGTATGTAAAACATATATTAGGTGTATGAATACATACTTTGTATACACCTAATATAAATTCGTAATTAAAATAAAATAATATTACAACTGAATGTTTTTATTAAATTTATTTTAAAAATATTAATTTTTTGGGTATAATAATTTATCAGAATTAAAATATGCTCTCATGAAACTTATTATACAAATACTTTCATCTTTTAGACTTAACCTGAATTTTGTACATATTTGTCCCGCAGATTAAAACGCTCGTTCTGATTTAATACTTATTGGTCGGCAAGTCATCAAATTTTGAAATGCAATATTCAAAAATTTACCTCAATTTTTGTCGAGTTCCCAATATGACATTTCTCTCTGAATAACAGTGAAATAATTTCCGGTAATTACCTATGGGGCATTTTGGTTGATTTACCGGTAAATCGGTAATGCAAGCCCTAGTTATATATATTAACATATTTTCAACCATTTCAGAGACATAATTTTTTTAATAAATCATGGTCCCTTGAGAGTTTTGATTAATTGAAAGTAATATTTTATTTATTTCAAGCGATATATTGAATACCAAAAATAAAAGATCATTAAACTTCCAACAACTGGACTAATTTTTCTTAGATGATTTAGGATCCCGAAATATTTTAGGGCCCCAAAGTAAAGACAGTTATAGATGGGTCAATTTCGCGTATTGAATTACACAATATTGAATGCTGTCATTTAAATATTATGTGATATTTGTTACTCAATTGAATACACATCTGAACCTTCGAATGACAAAGACTCAATATAAGAATACCTATACATATTTTATATTGTTTTATATTTTTTTACAAAATACCTACACACTAACAAAAAAAAAACGCGTCATATGTCTCAAACACGTGTATCATATCGCTGAATAGAATATATTTTTCTGGTTCGATAAAAATATTCTTAAATTCAGTTAAATAAATAAATCTATCCGGTGGATAGATTTTTATTTATACTAACCATTATTACACTGCCAAGAAATCAATGGGATGTGAAAATATAAGTTTAAAAATATCTTAAGCTCTTTATTTTATACTGACCTCATACAAAGTTCAGTTCTATGTTAAAATGTTTTTTTTTTAAATATTTTCTGGCTTCACACAGATTCCAATATAGCGCGACACTATTAACAAACGTCAACACATAATTTTACTATGTTTATTGTACTTTTTAATACCATAGATAATGTGTGATTTACCTACTGATATCTTTTATTGTTATTTGCATATTTTACAATGAATCCGAGACCGACATCTGTCGGCTAATATTGGATGCTTCTCAGGTAACTGTTAGTAGTTTTCTGATACGTATTCATGAGAAGTATACCGTAAAATGGATCTGCTATCGATTTAATTATTCGTATCCAACTTTCATTGAAGTATAACATTTCACTCATGTGTAAATCTTCAATCACTTATCCAGTGATTTTTTTCTATAAAAAAAAATAATAATAATAAAAATAAATTTCAAAATCATTTAATATTTAAACAGTCAGATCAAATCCAAGTTTATTTCACATTTTGAATATAGATGTACAATATTTTCTTAATAGAAAAAAAAAAAGTTACATGTTTCTAGAATATGTTTTTCTGGTTTGCCCCGCTCCAATTCGTATGACTTCTTAAAAATCTTTTTAACTTTATTTCGAGTGAAACACCTCATTTCGGCAGTCTGTATTCTGTCAGCTTGGTTAACTTCATTCGAACTTCTATACATGGCATGCACAAATGCGCAGATTTTTACTCCTGCACGACGTCATCCTGTGCTGTAGTAAATAAATAAAACATAAAATAAAAGCATAGGTATTACATATACCTATGCTATATTATATATATTGAAAATTTCCTACGTTTTAACAAATACTGAATATCTATAAAATTAAACAATCGCGACCCGCAAATGATCTAGCCTATTTTGAAAATAACAATATTCTTGTGATTGTCATTCAAAAACTAAAAAATACACCTAGAACATAGATCTTTACGTCCGTGTAATGTTTCTATTCGTCTGTCAAATATCAATATTTATTAAGGAGAACACATTCTTATTGTGAAGTTGTAATTATTCAGAACAGACGGTCTGTGATATTTTAAATTTATATTTTAGTTGTATCAATGTGTACAAAATTTAATAAAAATGAATTCATAATTCTGGCGTCTGCTATCAGATTACTCAAAGGTATTTGAGATTCTGTAAAAATAAGGTAGATGGCTCTTTCGAATAATGGAACGATTAAATTTATTAATATCAAAAAGGTAACATATAGGTTCGAAAATTGTCGCTAAAAATATTGTCGCTGTAGCATAGTTGGATAATGCACCTTCCCCAATTAGGAAAGAGATCCAGGTTCGAATCCCGGTGGCGCAACAACAATATTATTCGATAAAATTAATTTTATATGTATATCTTTCTAATTAATATATTTAATTCATATTATCAATATTTATGCCGATACATGGCGGTAATATTGGTTTCTATACCATTACTGAAATATTCTGCGAATATATGCTTCAGCAATGACAAATGTCCACATTACGTCATCTGTTTATTTGTATAATTCATGAAGAATCAGATTAATTGTTTTCAAACTATTTTAACGTCAAAAAATGGGATTCAATTATCTTGAAAATTGAATTTCACGTGAAAATACTACTTATTAAAATAACACATGGATGTGCTTACATATTGTGTATGTGTGCACGTTAGTAAATAGTTATTTCTTTAATATGAAACGTGTATATCAATCGTGAAGCAATCTGTCACCGTACATATGTAAGATAAGATAAACCGCATGTGAGATAACTTAAAACGCTACCTAGCGGAATATTTCTTGTATTTCTTGAAGCGCAAAAAGTATGTGTTTGCATAGTACAGAACCTACCTAACTAGCGTTGAGCGGGCGGACTTGGAGGAAATTTTACGAACCGAAACGGTTGATAACATTCGAATTTTTGATCAAAAAGTGGTCCATAATCAAAAGCAGACATATCCACTTAATTCGTTTTCGAGTAAAATGCAAAAAACCATTGTACCACAACTCTTACACTTGGGATCATATTAAACATGACCAGGAACCACAGGTCACATGACCAAACACTGTCATCATTACATCGTCTTGTCTGGGTTTGAATTAATTGTCCATTGGACATATCTGCGATTGAAGTAACAAAAATTTTTATACGAAATTCAGCAATATTTGTCTAATTTCGATAGGCTAGTTAGTCTTGTAGACTGGACATGTCTGATTTTGATTCTACACCTCACAATTATACATGTTTACATAATATAATAGACCTAGTCCACGATATTTTATGGGTAGAATATTCCTGACTATCTTACCAGCTTAAAATGTTCAAGAAGTAAAGATTCTGTATCGTTATGGAAAATATTGTAACAGATTTTTATAAAATCATGTCTATGTATATACTTAGAAATAAATATTTGCGAAATTGACCTAAATTTCTAAATTATCTACCAAAAAACAGTATGGCCGCTCAATGATTCGATACCTTTTTATTTTTTACATTCAATGTATAATTTAGAATCAATAAAATATTTAAATTAATTAAAATAATTGCACAACTACGACCTTTTTTAAATGCTCATATCTCTGATGCGGTTGAGATTAGGCACATGCAGCTTAATCATTTTCGTCTCATACTTTTAACATGTATCTATATCTACTCGTAAAATATTGTGCACTGGGTGTGTCACACATATATGTGATCAATTCGACATACACCGTGATATCGCAGCAGTGGGAGAATATGGTGAAGATTGGCGGAATCATGGTGAGGCCTTCATCTAGCGTGGATTTTATTTACTGAATTATTGAAATGTTACTATTCGTAAACGTGCATCTGTGCCACGAATGAAATACGTAAACGTAATTAATTTGCAATTTGAAAGATTGCAAGCGGAAAAACTATACAAAAGTTTTTGAACAGTCGCCATTTTGCAACTTGACGATATTTACCAGATATATTTTTCTCAGGTAAGTTTGATTGAAATCTGATAAGAACTAAAGAAATTACCTTGTCTACAAAATCAATACATATACTACTACTACTATACACGAGTATGTAGTAGTATATTCACATAAACTTTTCAAAGGATGCTAGTTTCAGGGTCTCATGAACGTGATCGCAGAAAGTGCGTTGAAATTTTCAGAAAGTTGCATCACGAAACCCTCTGCCTATGTGCCTAGTATTTCTGTCGAAATCTACCAAATTAAAAAATTATAACAATACTTCTAATAACTAACTAATCTGTAAATTATTGTTAAACCCTGGCCCTAGCCGCAGAATAAATATCATGTTTATTATATTTGTACTTGTAATACTGTGCACATATTAACGTAGTTTGAAGGAGCGTTGATATCAGCGTTCTTATTATAGTCATATATTAATTTGATAATATTACTATGGCAGATGACATTTGATTACAGCGCGATATTTTGTCGCTAAACTAAATAATTACGCAAATAACTGTCGCACGGAAAAAATGTTACATATTTGAAATTGTCACAACAAATTAATTATAATACAAATTCACACGACACTTTGTTGTGTCGCCTCTAAATATAGTATCAGTTAACCAAATTAAACTTGTGTCGGCATAGTTTCTATGTCGTTTTTCAGTGGCGCATTCACCCGTTGACGCCCAAACTAATAGAGCTAGTTGCGACATAAAAAGTTTGCCCTATTTTTAGTAATTAAACAGTTAGTTTTTCTACAGTAATTATTGAATAGGAAAACTCAATATTTTTTGCGATAATCTAATTGATACATTCGACACAATAAGTTTCTCTTATATGAGGCGCGTTTTTTAAGTAAGTATCGGATTTTTTGTAAAGAAACACCACATTATTTTTACAACACTTTACTTTCTTCGGACGCCACACACCTTAAACTACTTCTCAGCATAGTCGCCACCATTATTAAGGCACTTGTCACCGCCTAGGATAAAAACCATGTCTGTACTGCACAACTTTTTAAGTTCAGCATCATCATCAAAGCGCTTGTCACCAAAGAATCGCTTCAGGTGAAGGAAAAGATAGAAATCACTTGGCGCCAAATCAGTACAAAACAGGACACACAACAGGCGATGAATGTCAGTTGGTTTCATATTTCGTGCATTCAAGAAACGAATCACGGACCGTATCTCACAATCGGCGGGCTGATCTATTGTCTTGAATATTTCAACCACTCACTACAAGATGTCTCTAACGTTGCATGTGGTGAGTCAACATCGCAACCGCAGCGCAAAATCGGAAATATCTGGTAACGGTACTTACTTAAAATATGCGCTTCGTACATATATGATTTGCTCTTTTTCTTTTTAAAGGGATATTTCTTTGTCGCTGTGGCTCTCTCTATTGATACTATGTATGCCAGGTCTTTTACTTCTCGAGAGCTTCTGCATCTGCTCTATTCAGGAACAAGCTCGCGAATGTTTTATTACTATGGTTACGAACATATTACGGTATATACACATAAAAAATATTTAATGCAATTTTAAGGACCAGTGTTGTTATTTATTCAGTGGTGGAAACATTAGTACCTTACCAGTATAAGGCTAGTTTAGTGGTAGAGCCTGGGTTGGCCACATTACTGATAAATATGTATCAAGACGCATGAATAAATCGCGGAAAGCTGCGTACTTTGGACACACACTCCGCGAAAAATTTGTTCGCAATATTTGAATATGTCCAAGAACACACAGTTACTGGATTTTCACCTACAAATGCATTGTTATTAAATAAATAATAGATATCTCACAAAGACGAAACTATTTTTTATTATATTTAATGGAAATATATGGAAGTATGGGTAATTACAGGGCTTACGACCTGTCTTCGGCTGACTTAAGAGATCACTTTATGTAAATATAGCGTTCACCATTCTCATCCATTAATCAATCTCCATATCCATCGAATTTTTTAAAGTTGTATAATGTGGAAACACTTCGAGTACCACTACACTATCGCCATCTATGGACTAAATTTGATCATTAATTTCCCCGAAACACCATACATGTCACAATGAGAATCTAATTATTTTTTGAAATTATTTAAAGCAATATTCTTTATCTGTAAAATGTTTTTAACACATTATCTAGAATACGCATGAAATTTGATATTTTACAATTAATTATGCAGGAAAAGATGCAAGGTAACAGAGGCGTAGGTGACTGTGTTGTGTAACCTCAGAAAGTGGCTCAATGTCCAAAATGTTGGTGATCATGTACAGGATGAATCCTGTATTATAACAGGATAAATCACCACGGTTGCCAACCTTCGGCACACGCATAAGTCTTGTTACAAATTGTGTGCGCACTATATATGTTGTGTGCGCTATGATGCCAGATCATGTACACGCACACCCGCACACCTTAGTGGGAACATTGCTCCGGCGGCATTTTGGTTTATATTTAAACCAAACATTTTTCACGTCTGTTCGCTATCATCCTCAGGATAAATCCATTTTCATTAATTTCTTCTAAAATGTTTTATTTCTGTCCGATTAATTGTCATCATTCTCATCTTTTAAACACCACATTTCAAAGGCTTCCAGTCTCTCGCTCATTTTTCGCTTCTTATATTATTATGCAGTGTGTTATATTACTAATTAACTTGTATGCATTGGATAGCATAAGTGACCTCACATTCGCTTTTAGAGTTGCTAACCGTCTGTACTCTGAAAGCTATACAAAATAACGTACATATTTGGGGGTTAGGACGGTGGTTAAATGATATAAATGTGATTTGTGTGTGTTGGTGTTTATTGTCGGTATGATAAAAACAAGGAAGACATAGAATGAATACAGTGGATGAATGAAGATGTAGAAGGTGCACGTGTCTTATGAAATGAAATTAAGCGAATTGGCGGTCTTGCTTGGCAAGCGCGGGCCGGCAAGACCGCCGTTGTGAAACGATGAAACTGGAGAGACTGCTTGGCGGTAGATTTGAATTCCGATCGCTACATATACATTGTTTACTTCGGTCAAGAAATCGTTGTTTTCCCTTAAAATCACCAAAAAAACATCTATTTTATGAAAATTTCAACTGATGTGCATAAGTTCAATGTTAATTTATATTTTGGCTAAAATATGCGTGAAATTTTCGGCATTTTTTATCGAGAATTACCAGAGCGCGAATTTGACGTCTATCGTGCCGCTCGGGACCTGCGGAATGAAGCGAAAAAAACATTAAAAAATACACTTTAATAGGATCGATATAAATATTATTTAGTGAGAAATTATTGTGTTTTTAATATAAAACTCGATTTTGAATAGCCTCAAAGCATGTGAATAAATAGAATATATTATTTTAGTAGTAAGATAATAATGAACAAGATGTGATTGTTGGTCAGGCCGCCGGAGGAGCGCAGCCTGGACGGGGACAGCTACGACGGCAGCTCCGACGACGGGGATGGCAGGAACCTGAAGCCGCGGCGCCAGCACTGGGCCAACAAGATGCAGTTCGTGCTGGCATGCGTGGGCTACTCCGTGGGGCTGGGCAACGTTTGGCGCTTCCCCTATCTGTGCTACAAGAGCGGAGGGGGTGACTACTCCTTTTTTGTTACTAGTTGTATATAAACATTTCCAAAACATCATATTTATTTTGTAAATTGTGAGTGGTACGACACGGTTATAAAATAAAACTTGATATAGTATACTATTGTAATGGTAAACCGTTACGTGACTATGACTGTGTCACTGATTGGTAACTAAAATTTAACTGTTGGAGGTTTACTTTTTAGTGTAGCTGTTATTGCTTGAAGATTTATGTTAATCAATTATCAATCATCGTTACAACCGAACACAATCACAATCACGGATAAAATAACGGTTTAAATTACAATTTTACTATCACTAGGATACAAGCCACAAAGTTGTCAGATATAACAAAAGTAAATAAAATATTCTTATTCCTTCAATAGAATCACTCTTTTTTATCATTTCCTATGCAGTGTAAAATTTAATTCTTATTACTAAAACTTTAATAAACTATTATATCAATTAAATAAGTCTTGGGTATTATTCAAATTGTTGTTTTACACTGTATCTAGTCTATTGTTAATTCAAAGAAAACATTTTTTGTCATCGGTTGTAGCTGGTCCGGTCTGCTCTAAAAAATCTTAATTCCTATTAGTATTTCCGTTCACACACTAGACGAAATCTACCTGAATCTTGCGGTCAATGTCGGAAGGTATTTTTCATTTCTTATACTTATATTAAAAATCTAATTGGAATATATACGCAAGGTGATACAAAATGTCGAACTTGAAATATATTTCTGATGAAAAAGATGTCAATTTAGGCGAATAGAATCACTACAATAGAATTTTCGTAGAATCTTTATATTTTAATTTGATTTACATTATTTTATGTAAAAAAAAATATTAGGAGAACACATTCTTATTGTGAAGTTGTAATTATTCAGAACAGACGGTCTGTGATATTTTAAATATGAATTAAATATATTAATTAGAAAGATATACATATAAAATCAATTTTATCAGCTGTCAAATTGGCTGTCGCTGGAAAAAGTGCTGCCAATTCGAAAAACAAACCTGAACCTGATTCTGAATACAGGCCTTTATTCAGGTCGAATATCTACATTTTTTTTACTCATTTTACTTCAATGTTTCGTATTTTTTCTATACCTATTTTCTGTTATTTTTTCTATAATAAAGAATTTTTTTCTAAAAATTGTTTCGTACATTTGAGGTGTATCTTATTGTTCGAAAAATACGGTATATGAATTCTGCAGACATTGAATATGAATGCGTATTTTTGCGAATGAAGACTCGTATTATCACCAATCATCCCCGTTCTCGTGTGACTAAATTCAATTCCTAAAAGTGTTTCGTAAATACACGGCACACGCCCTGCCCACTTTTGTCAACTTTCCGCAAAGGTACAAAAAAACGCCCAAAAGTAAATAATAAATGACATCATTTTTTCTTTCTGCTTATCAGCGATAGTACGCAAGTACTTCCATAGTAAGACAAAATTCTGCTTGAAAACAAATTCGTGTACGCCGCGCGTAAACGTCATATGATGTTGAATTATGACAGACACCCATCACGTGATAGCTAGGTAGGTTGCGGAATTCATTTTTTTCTATGGATATGTAATTATAAAAGTTCCATTCAATTATAACTGAGCAGGTTTTCATATTTAGCCTAATATTTAGAGTCTTATTAGTTTACAAGACAACAAGGCAACATTATATAATTCATCATCATTTTACCATCGAACATCACAATCGCAACTGATATACTATTGAACTGATTGCACGCTTTTAGCTATAGTTTTTTTTAATACAAATTAAATGTATTAATAATAAAGATATACATATAAAATCAATTTTATCGAAAAGTATTGTTGTTGCTACCGGGATTCGAACCAGGATCTCTTCCAATCCGGGGAACGTGCATTATTTGATTATGCTATACCAACACAATGGATTGACGACAAATTTTCGAACTTATATGTTACACTTTTCAAATGAATACATCTATCGTTCCATTATTTGAAAGCCATCTTCTTTATTTATATAATCTCAAATACCTTTGAGTAATAATGTACAAGTTGTATCAATGTGTCAAAAATTTAATAAAATGAATTATTAATTCTGGCGTCCCCTATCGGAATGGAACGATAGATGTTTTAATTTGTAAAGTGTAACGTTCGAATAAAAATGCTGCCGGCAGATGTTCACAACAACACGTCACTATTCTTTCAGATAATGAAGTTTTATCAATGCATATAATAAGCATGCGAGACATTCAAATAAGATAAATAATTTATTCTAAAATAATTCAATTTCACAGCTATTGCTGTGCTATTATTTGGCCAAATTTCAAAGATCATTGAAGATCGAAAGGTCTGTCATCCAAAAATTACAAACCTGATGACGTTGGATTCTTAGCATTTTTCAGCAAGATGAATTGTATATCAAAGTAGTTAGTATTTTTAGATAACATTTTTCCATAAAATATTATTGTGCAGCTATATGTATCTATTAATAGGTACTTAATCACTTTTCAATATGTCGTGCCGCACATCACAATTTGTATTTCCAATACTGATTATTATACTATAATAATAATATACTTTTCTCTCTAGGCGTGTTCCTGATTCCTTACTTTATAATACTGGTGGTGTGCGGGATCCCTATGCTCTTCATGGAGTTGGCAATCGGTCAGTTTACCGGTCGAGGTCCTATTGGAGCATTAGGACAAATATGCCCATTGTTTAAAGGTACCAAAACTCTTTAATTATTTGTACTTTTCTGGTGTCTAGACAGATTCTACTATGTACTTAAAACAAAAACATTTGAATGTGTAAAAAAAATATATATATATTTTTTAATAACCAAACTAAGTTTTTATTTAAAAACTTATTTAGAACCATTCATTACGTATTTCTTTAAAAATATATTATCAGACTCTCGGACTCATAAAGCTTTGAGTAAATCCAGACAGAGTACAAAATAGGACTGGACAGATATACTAGACCATTTGAATTAATTGCAAGGTACTTATTTGTTTTATTAATTTATATAATTTATAACAGCATACTTGGTTATGATATTTAAAGCTAAGCATCATTTGTAAATACATATATAGCATTTAAATTGACGATTGTATCATTTTGTGGAAGACTGCCTTTCAATCTTGAAACGTTAACAGATAACAGCATCTTAACATGTGATAATGGATAGACAGAGAGTATATATCTATCTATATGTGGTGTATATATCTATCTATCTATCTATATATCTATATCTTCAACAACTGTTTTCATATTAATACATATTTAATTTGTTTTACATGATGCGTAGATTGTTGGTTAGATTCTCGTGAGAAAGCTATGATGATAGAATGTGATTTGAAAATGATTGTAACAGTTCTCAGTATATAAACACTTTCTTTCAATAGTTATACTCAATTACAAATTACTTTTCCACTATATATGTAGAACTTAAAACGTTGTATTATATGTGTACTCTTTTCTTTATTTATTTGCTGCCATCAGAGATTCCCGTGTCCAGGTAATACATATTTTTACAAAATAGTTAAATACGTTTGTGCCTTCTCTATCTCTCGTGAGTTTATTTGAATAAAAATAAGATTTTAAATAGAAAATATGTCACAGCAGTACCTTTATTAAAAAAATACTTCAAACTCAGATAATGCACGACACGCTTGTTTGGTGTAGCGGTAACCCCTGGCCACTAGGGATTAAATGGTCGGGGGTTAACTCTTAATTTAATTTGAAAATACATTGTAAGAATATTGATGCAAATATTTATTTTTAAAAAGTGCGCTTGCGCTGTGACTAACTTAGATGGTCGTTAGTAGTGGGATCAAACATCTGATTTTAATCAAAAGTGGTGAGTATTCTGATCAATCGACTATGCAAAGATTAAACTTACCTGGAGGAATTAATTTACTCTCTGTAAACATCCAGAGCAGTGTGAGCGCTTGTACAAACAATATGTCATTTGCAATAACAAAATATAAAATAAATGTCTAAGACTAACACAATGATATCCATGTAATTAACCATTCATAATTATCATGCCTTTGGATAGAATTATTAAAGTTACCCTTTTAGATCAAACAAATTGATGAATGCCTAAGCCTAAACATTAAAAAAAAACATTTTTCAGGTGCGGGTCTTGCCAGTGTAGTGATATCCTTCCTGATGTCTACTTATTACTGCGTGATAATAGCGTACTCCATATATTACTTCTTCGCATCTTTTAAATCTGACATGCCCTGGTCCGACTGTACCAACCGATGGAACACTCCAGATTGTTGGATGCCTGAGAGATTGGAACACAATATCAGCCGACCAGAATTATCGAAAACACCTTCTGAAGAGTTTTTTGAGTAAGGAGAAATAAGACAATTAAAACCTAACCTAACCTAACCATATCAAGTGAATAATGTTCAAATATCTTTATTTTTTATAGTATATGTTTTGATGATAATGCACGTAATATGCATCTGCATCTTGTAGATAATTTTATAAAAGTTGTTAGTAAATTGCACCTTCATCCCGAGTATCGCACATGAATACAAGAATAATATATGTGGTGTCCATGTAAGCAGTATCGCATATGAATACAAGAGTAATATATGTGGTGTCCATCTAAGGCAGTATCGCATATGAATACAAGAGTAATATGTGTGGTGTCCATTGTAGACAGTATTGCACAAGAATACAAGAGTACTAAGTGTAATGTAATGCAAATGATTTGCATTAATGCTTATTATAAAATGATTATATGAGACCCCCCCCCCTGCAACAACACTGTATATCAGTTTTTACAACTATTAATAGACAGATGGAGCGTCAGCCATCTTGCCTGATATACAGTGTTGTTGGGGGGAAGATCACTTAGAAATTGTGTGTAATGGTATTTTAATTGATTTAATATGGTTGTATAATGTACCATTCGATGCCCAAGAAAACATACAATATTGTGACATTCCTAATTCAGATCTGCTCAAAAACGATATACAGTGTTGTTGCAAGGGTGGTCTCATATATATGCCATAAATATGGTATTATTACACATAAATGTTATCCTTTTACAATAAGAAATACAGCTATTATTGTATGTAGATTTATGTATGTAGATATTTAGTTCTAATTATTGTTTATTAAATCATTATGTAATCCAATTTATTTATTAACAAATTTTTTCCTGATCGTTTTCAGGCATAAAGTACTCAAAGTTAGCCAAGGGATTCAGTTCCCTGGAGAACTTCGCTGGGAACTAGTGGCCTGCCTCGTATGCGCGTGGATGCTGGTTTACTTTGCTATATGGAAAAGTATTAAATCATCAGCTAAAGTTCGCTACTTCACCGCAACATTGCCTTTCTTCCTCATCATCATTTTCTTGGGCAGATCACTCACTCTGGAAGGTGCCGATAAAGGCCTGAGATTTTTCTTTAAACCCAACTGGGCTTTACTGGGTGATGCTAAAGTAAGTCCTTTTGTAAGAAATAACGTATTTCAAGTAAATTTGTACCTTTTTGTCACGCTGTAATACTTTAAAATAGATTTTATTTTCAGGTGTGGATCAATGCCGTAGCGCAGAATTTTAATTCTATCGGAATTGCATTTGGTTCAATGATCTCATTTGCAAGTTACAATAAGTTTCACAATAACTTTCTTCATGACACTTTGGCTGTATCATTTGTGAATGCCATAACAAGCCTACTCGTTGGTATCTTTACATTTGCAACAATAGGAAATATCGCCATGGAACAAAATTTGAGTGTAGAGGATGTGATAAGTGATGGTGAGTATTTCTTAAAGCTCATCTGATAATAATATAAATGATTTCATATTTACAATGTTCTTAACCACAATACCTAAAAGAAAAACCATTTAAAATATCATTTACCCTTTGCAGTCACATAGAAGTCTTAAATTAAGACACTTAATCGCAAATTTCATCCATTTATAAATTATGAAAGAAAAAAAATCATTTTTGAATTAATACAGGGAAAAAGATATATGTAATAATGTAATAGTGATATGTAGTAAGTGAAATTGATATGGATTACTTTTATTCAAATAAAAAAGTTTGAAACAATGGCGATTATAAGTCATATTCAGATAAGTGCACAAAAATTTTGAAACCCACAATCGACTAATAAATCATTAAGATTGTTTGCAACAATGGCGACTATGACAGTTTGGGTTAATTTTTGTAGGGACACAATCTCTATATGTTCGCATGCATTTTACAATGGCTATAGCTGTTATTTTTCGAATAAGAGCACAAATTTTGGCAACATTTGTGTAACCATCATGTTCACAAATCAGGAGGTAATTTTCAAAAATAGTCATATGATTTTCAAATCTAGTCAAATTCAAGTTTAACACGTTTAAAAATCCTTCTAAATATAGGACTAATTTTCATTTTCAATAGTGAACAGATCTATACAGGTTTATTTACAAACAGTGCCAAATCTATTTCAACTAATTGTATCATCACAAGGGGTCATCTTGCTAAATCTCATACTTTGTGAAGATGATCAGAGAGACCACATGTTTGCTATTCGTATGTTCCATTTTCTCACATTGTCAAAAAGTGGATTTGACGAAATTTGAAAAGTACCTCCTGAACTGAGTTGATATAATTAAATCACATCCCAACTAGAAAGTACAAAACTTTATAATACTGTAAAAGGGTACAAATTTCTATAAAACTATATCAAAATTAGTAGAAATATTTTTATGTAAATACTTTTCAGGTCCTGGACTTATATTTGTAGTTTATCCGCAAGCAATTGCCAAAATGCCTGCTTCACAACTGTGGGCCGTATTATTTTTCTTCATGTTATTGTGTCTAGGACTTAACAGTCAGGTAAAAACAAATTCAATTATTCTGTTACTGGTTAAAAAAATATATTTATTTAATAATCAAACAGAATAAAGTAGGTATCCATAACATTATTTACATGATATCTTGTTTTCTTTTAGTTTGCCATTGTTGAAGTTGTTGTAACATCTATCCAAGATGGCTTTCCAAAGTGGATAAAAAAGAGGCTGGTGTATCACGAACTGCTCGTCTTGATTATATGTGGTGTTTCTTTTTTGTTCGGATTGCCAAATATAGTACAAGTGAGTAATTTTCAAAGCACATAATGTTTAGTGTTCGGAGGAAAGTTATTATTTGCCTGTACGTAGGGTTAAAATAATTAGTTTTTATGCATATAAATGTAGTTTGTTATTATTTTTTTAGTATTTAATGTAAAGATATAGTTTATTTTGGTTTATTGACTTTGTTTTAATACCACTGTGAGTTATTTATATTCAACCAGTTTCGGGAAAAACTATAGTTAATAAAATAACTCACAGTGGTTTATGAAACAAAGTTAATAAACTATTAATTACACAAAAAAATTATTGCACGTGAAGCTGCCAGTATTCAATATTGAATTAAATAAATTGAATTGAATTGAACATTGATTTCAAGCCCATATAGGCTAGTAAAAAAGTATAAAGACTTTATTATTACAACATTCCATAATATAATATATTTGTTTCTTTATCAATTACATCTTCAAACATAAAAATTATTTCTTAAAACATTTCGTAAAAAGATGATTCCAAGCGCAGAACAGGATATATTTTATAAAAATGGAAAAGCAATTTTTGAATTAGGGAGCGAAAGAAGATAGAATGTTGTGTGTACACATGTACTTTAATAACGGCCATATAACCGCATTAATTGCATCATGGACTTCAATATTATTAGACGATTTTCTTATAGATTATGTCCAAAATTACCAAAAATTATAGAAAAATTGCAAAAAAATAGGGAAAATGCTAAATAAAAAAATGAAATGCGGAAAAAATAAATTTCTTCACCCTTTAACATTAATGTGATATTAATATCGTACAAGCCACACGTCACGCATCTTGCCTGCAAATAGACAGCTGAACCTGAACTGCACAGTGGACACTATACATATATCACTAAATATCAATTTTAAACCTAGGTGTAATAAAACAATATACATATCCAGTACATCAAAATTGTTTTATAATTCAACATAATACAGTTTATGACCTCACTATTTGTGTTTTGTGTTGCAGCTTGAATTTAGTGAGTTCAGGAAATCTCTTCACAGCAAGAGATCTGTATAAGAACAGCGTTCGGAAAAAATGTTATTTAATAAAATTTCTCCCTAATTACAAATCACATACTTTTGCTTGTTTAAATATAATAGTTTTAGTGTTGTGTTCAGAGTATACACCATGTGTAAAGATTTTTAATCAAAATTTGTATTTGCAACAGATTGATTGATTCTGCTGAACAAAGTGTGTTTCTAATTTGATTTAATATTTTCACAGGGCGGAATTTATTATTTCCAATTGATCGACCACTACGCTGCTTCAATATCTATCACATATCTTGCCTTCTTTGAAATTATTGGAATAACGTGGTTTTATGGTGTGAAGAGATTGTCACGAAATGTCAAACAGATGACTGGACGAAAACCTTCTCTGTATTTTAGGACATGTTGGCTAGTGGCTGCACCTTTATTATTATTTGTGAGTATTGCAATGCGTGTTAATATTCCCAGGAAAAATATACAAGCTCCGCGTTATCTTGTTATTCTACACTCCTTCAGATTTAGATAATTCTTGTGCGTCAAAATAAGGGAATAGGGAATATAAAAATAAGTTATCTTGAGATAAGTAATCTTCCAGTAAAGTAAAGAGAATTATTATTTAGAAATTCAAAATATTCAATTGGGTACCTACATTTTTAAAAAATAATTGAAAGATACAATTTTTATCTATTTAATTACACCAAATCTGAACATTCTGTGAAAAATTTTAACATTCAGTAAAATGTTGTTTTTTTTCAGTCTGTCTGGGTCTTCAGCCTAATTGATTATGAGCCTCCTACGTACCACAATGGACAGTATCACTATCCACGCTGGGCAGAAGCACTCGGTTGGATTTATGCATCCATTTCACTTATTTGTATTCCGGGATATGCTGCTGTTATCATCACAAGAGCGGAAGGACATACTTTCATGGAGGTAAGAAAACTTGTGATTCAAATAAAGATAAAAATTCTGTACCTTTGGGCAAGACTAGAAAACCTTATTTCTTCACAGGTGTAAATGATCATATAAAAATGAACTTCCATTGCTGACATTTAATGTCTTTTTAATAGCAAGTGTTTGTGAAAATTACCAATTTTTTTTTTAAATACTTAGAAGCCAAACTGTTATTTTCACCACGAGTGTGAGATTTGTATTCGATTGTAATGATGATTGGTAACTGACTGTATTCATAATTTGGCAAGCAATCACTGGTACACTAGATACTAAACGTCTAACAGTTAAATATTAATTACCAATCATCATTACAATCGAATACCAATCACACAATCTGTCATAATAATGATTTAGATCGTCACTACTTAGATGTAAAAACTCATCATAAATGTTTTGGCAATCTGTATCTGAATTAGCTTATTTTAACTCAACATGGCATATTATGTATAATGTAAAGTGTTACAAGAAGTTTGTTTGCTTGTTTCAGAAATTGAAGAATTCCATCAAACCAGTAATATTTGAATGTAAGATATGCGGCGAGCACAATTGTGAACATTTTGATGAGAGTGCATCGATATCGGGGGACGTTGTACGTGAAATGTCCCCCATGTTGGGGTTAACTACTCCCAGTAGCCCGACTCCGACGACCCTACCGCCTCCTCCCACAACACACATAACACCAAACGCTACTTAAACGCGCGTCAATACTGCCATAGCAATACATTGTGATATTTCTCATAGCAATAAAAATATATGAGATCGAAAATACTTTTACGATTATTAAATATTTTGAAAATTTTGTTTAAATTTGTTGTTACTTAGAATTATAATCGATGTTTTATTTTTGACACCTTAACTGGCGAATATTAGATTTATGGTGCCAAACATTACAAAATAACTAGGAAATACATATTTATTACATTCATCAAATCGTGATTTTCATACATAATGCAATGTGACTGCATTTTAAAATGTTTCATTTTATTTCATATTTAAATATTATTAGACTCGTATATTGAAAAGGAATATTAATAATAATTATTGATCATTAATATTATACATTCCAGTGCTAGTCCAGTTTGTTGAGATACAATTTAGTATTCATAGATTTAATTTAAAAATCATAATAGTATATTTAAATATCATGCTCAATTGTGTTACCATCTTAACAAAAGTATCAACTGTGTTTAATGATGTATTAATCATTTTAATGAAACTGTGGTCTCTGTAACTCTTCAATAAGTAATGTCAGTCAGGAAAATCTAATTATATTGCGCAAATAACTGATCGTTGACAAGAGGTAGATAATTAATCTGTTCCTGGGATAAAGATAATAATATAAATAGCATACAATAATATTGTAATATGTTTGATTATTGGAAACATTTATAATTTGTCTCTCAGAAGTTATGGAGACTTCCATTAAAAAAAAATTACATTCCAAAAATACACTTTTATTGAATTGATTATGCATTTTATGTTTTTAGATGAATTTATTTTTATTCATATTTTGAATTATCACTAAGTGCAATTAATAAATATATTATGTATCTCTTTAATAATTGAATAGAATAATTGTATTTAATACTGAGCAGCATTTTTCCATCTGGTCAATACTCCTGACATTTCATATTATCTAGTAGTATTGTATACTGTAAATCAATTTTAGAATATGATTTTACTATTTTGTATAAGTAAACATTTTTAGAATATATATTATATATATGTAGTATTACTTGCATATTGTTGCAATAAAAAAAATCTTTTATATATCAAATTTCAATAATTTCATTTTTAAATATTTTTGTTTATTTAGTGAGTACTATGTACAAATGATATATTAATCTTATATATTCTTTATTTACACTGCTGTCTTAACAATTATTGTGGAATAAAGTAAATACTATTTCATGGTTAATCCTCGAGGGTGGATAATTATACTCAGTGTTAATAACACCATCAAAAGAATACATAGACAAAAATGAAAGTTCAGCATGATTAGAATAATCAACCTTTAGGAACAAATTTAAAATAAGGAAAATAAATTATGTTGACTGTTATAACTGTTTTTATTATTTTTAACCAAATTTTTTTCAGTTACCTGAAGGAATTCTTACAAATTCATATGTTTATACAAAAATGTATACTTCAAATAATTTTCAACAAATTCTATTTAAAATAGGGCTTTAAATTCTCCATAAAATGATAAATCATTTTAAAATGTTGAATTGTTCCAAATTTTTCAACATCTGAAAGGCTTTGTACATTTATTTAGATGTTAATAATAATTCTAGTATAAACTTGAAACGACATAAACACATTTGTTTATCTGACTGATTTAATCCTCCTAAAAGATATTCTAAGTTCAACATCACACATAGGTACACACGGGCACATGCACTCACTTAATGCGTGATTAGTTAACCTTTTGTTAGTTTGCCATATTTAGTATAAAAATAGATGTGGCAGCCCGTGCGCGTCTCCCACGCTGTGCACCGTAGACGTGCACAGGAGTCTGCAGTCTGCACCCAGCACCCTGGGTCAACAGGAGCACTGACACTAGTTCCGCTCTTCCCGACTCTGTCCTTTATATTATACTTGGATCGCTTTCCGTAAGTTATTTCATACTATCCTTTATATATTTATACCGTTTTCTTGCTCTCGGTGGCTTCTCCCCGGTGAGAATAAATAAATTCATATAATAAGATCTTTTAATAATCAAACACGAACCAACAAACCTTCCCACATATATATTCCCTTTGCTATATTGCTTGACAATGTTTAGTGGTTAAATCAATATGATAGCCACGTTATATTACTTTTTTCATATTTCTGCATTTATAAATCATGCCTTTTTCCACACATGTTAATAAATATAATAGATTACATCTTGACATAACATAGTGTCCAGAGGTGCCGAGAGGAATTTACAGGCCCACAGATGTTTGTCAAGGAGGAGGGTTAAATATCGTAAAAAAAGTAGACTAAAATTTGGTAATTTTTTATGAAATAATAATTCTTTTTTTTTTTTTTTAGACTTTATTGACATACATATTTTTGTTGTAACAGAGGTGAATATATTATAATATAACATGGTAAATATAGTATATACTCGTAGTTTATTGTGTGGGATGGAGTAGACTCCACCTTTGATATATACAGCGTTGTCCTGGCTACTTTGCTAGACTGAAGTCTGTGTTAAAGTAGCCAGTTTTTTTCGTGCTGTTGTGGTGTTATTTAATTGGACAGGAATAAAAATAGAGATAAAAAAATTAAATATGTATATATATATATATAGAATTAAAAAAATTAAGTGGGAATGTTGTAGAACTAGTGAATTATTAGTGTAGGCACTGTATAATGATTATGTCAGAATGTTAGACTGATTGATTCTAATTTATCTCTACCCAATTGGATCATATGTTGGGATTGATTGATAAATCAGAATATCAGTTTCAATCACCATCAATGATTGTGATTTACGGATATTGCCTGGCTGACATTTTTGTGATTTTGTGATCATCTGCACGAAAATGAATGCTGCAAGAAAAGAACCTAACTCTTATCAGATTCCTAAGAATTTCCATGGCCAGGTAGTCTACTCCGGTTACTTATATGTATTTGTTGGCATGTGGTATTTGCATTATGATTGTTAAATTCAATTCATTGTTTATGGGGCTTAATCTCTATATTTAATTTGCATTATTATTGTGAATTTCTAAATAAGCTGTACTCAATGGTCTCTTAAAAGACTGCTGGGCAGTGAATACCACAAATCTTTGATTTCTCAAGAGACTGCTCGGTGCTCGGCGTATGAAGATAAACACTGTGAAATGCGTGCGTTCTAAATCTGTCCCTTAGGTAGCGAAAAATGTTCAGTCTACGTGCTAATATAAATTTAATAGCGAGATCATCTTCGGACAAACTCTCATCACTAAAATAGCGGGATATTGAATGACTCATTTCAAAGTATTAATGTGACAGATGACTTTTGAAACAGTTGTGAAAAGTCCACCATTTTTAACTATTTACATTTTTTACCATCCAATTTTGAATTGTAAAATTAATTTACTATTGAATGTACTTTCAATGAGTAAATATTTTTTACCAATGATCAAACAACCTGTTTTCGCAATTTTTTTTAATAAAGTAACTTTTTGTATATAGTAAAAATTGATCACTGATCAAATAACCGGCCCTTAGACTATAATACAACATATATTCTAGGGTTAATTAGTGTGTAAGTATTTACTCATATCTTGATACATGCGTCATATGTAAGATTTAGTAAGCGATCTATTCAGGCCACGGTTCAATTTTTGACGTCGTGATCACCTGCTCAAATTGACCCTGTGAGCGGGTGAGCTGTTAGAGATCTGGCTCATCCATTCAGCACAAAAGATCCGGCACATTGAGCCAGTTCGTTCACAAACGATCTTGCGCTAGAATCTGCGGTATTATAAATAAACAATAATTAAGATGTCAATTGCAAGCAATTAAGATTATCTTACTAGATAATATGAAGTTTAAATAAATTTTCATGTTTGTGATGAGCATGTAAAAAACAAAAATAAAAAATATGTGAAAATAATGATGTCTGAATAAAATAATATTTAGATAAATATAAATAATTAAGTATAAGTATCAAATAACACGTTAATCAATAAAATTGAGATATTTTTTAGTCAGAATATTTTATTGGTTAGTAGTTGAGGTTGTTTTTATTTACAGATATTTTATTATAAATTTTGACCATCTATTTAAACTGATAAATTTGCCTGTTTTTGTACTGATCATTATAATATAGTAAAACCTCGTTAATTCGAAATTGAATGGAACAAATTTTTTTAATTTGAATTACGTGAAAACCCATTAATTCGAAATATAAGAAACCAAAAATAAATTATTGCGATTGAATCAATCAAATTTATGAATTCGGAATTCGTGAAAACATCGCGAAATTAGTAAAAAATCGTAAACAATGGCGCCAATTTCGTTAAAGTATATACCTATATTTTCTCATATTCCGAGGAAACAACTTGAAAATGCTGTATTAGTAGGGGTAATTAGTGTATTAATAACTATCCACGCAGGTCGAGGCGAGAGCTTTTAGTAACGATCTATTTGAAAATTAAAGGCGTGCGGCAGCTATTAAAATTGATATATTTGACATCTATCGGTGTGCATATCGATCTATTTGATAATTATTGGCATGCGGTGGTGACTATCGATCTATTTAAAAATTATCGGTGTGGGGCAAGTGCTAATATTGATCTATTACACAATCATTGTTAATTTCCAATTATTAGTGGCGTTCAGCGGCGGTGAAGACCGAGACATAAAGAAGGTCCTACACGAGCGGGCTCAGACGCGCGGTGTATTGGCACACAAAAAAAACTCCACACAAAAAGCCCTATAAAAGTTTTATATTTTAAAAAAATATGTCGAATTAAATAAAGTAAGAAGAAATTGATTTATAGTGCAAGGGTTCCGAAAATTATCTCGCACAATGAATTGCCGGAGTTTTATAAATAACGGGGTTAATCAACTATAAAATTAACATTTTAGGTATTGCATGTAAGAAAATGTTTGAATTATGTCAGATTTTAAATAAAGGGGGTTCGAATTATCGATGTTTTACTATACTGACCATTTATTACATACTGATATGTTATTATAAATACTGACCATTCATTTGAAATATAGATCAAAAATGCCAACCCAATAAATTACCATTAATATTACCATTAATAATATTACTACATAAAGTTATTACATACCTACTTCAAATATTTAAAACACAGCAATCTTTGGTTGTTTGTTATGTAATTGATCACATGGATAAAACCCAGCAAAACAGGTTTTATCAATCCACATATTTAGAAGAGAACTGGCAGTTGATTATATTAATATAAATAATATTCTGCATACTCGTAACAGTCATTCAGTAAGGTCACAACCATTATCTCAGCTTCATCTCCTGTACAAGATATCTGCAATGAGTGGGATAAAAGTGTGTTTGTTAATATTTTTTGTATTCATGATCAGTGTTATAAATGGAGGTAAAAAAATTACAATTATGTATCAAATATAAACCTATCTTTCAAATGTTGATTTCAAAATTAATATTTGATTTTAAAATTTACCACTGTTTATCCTGCAAAACTAAACGGCTTTATGATCAGTGCAGATTTATGAGATTAAGCAAAGATACGAGTATTTATCATGTTAATTTTTTATTGTTGATTTGGGTAATTTTTTTGACATATGATGTTTATATATATGGGATGTGTGATATGTATGTATTTTTAAATGTTCTTACACTCGACATGGGATACATTATCAAGCAAGTCTTTTACAAAGAATATTAATGACAATTTTATGGCATCGCATTATACAATTTTGTAAAAATTATAAAATACTTGCACGTCCTGCACTGTAAATTTTGAAACAAAATTTTACCAATTGATTAAATTTTTTCATCTTACAATAAAATTATAAATGTAAATCCACTCTCTTTTTATGAGGCTTTTTTTACGATTCTGATTTAATACGATTTAGGAAAAAATATGTATACATATATATTATATATATTTTTTATGGCGTATTTTCATATAATACGCATTTTCTAAATTAAAAATCATCGATTTTAAATACACGCGTGGTCAGAATATGTCAAAAACAAAGACCCTGTACTCTAAATACAACTGAATATTCTAATATCATTTAGCGCACGCAGTTGGTGGATAAGAATTTAATGATTTTTCTTCTGCAGATATTGATGATTGACAATGCTGTGATGACAAACTAATAGAGACCGTCCTTGAGAAACCTGATAAAAAATAGGGATGATGATTAAGAGGTTTCACTCACTGCAGGATTAATTTGAGGTCTTCAAGTAAATTGCAGTTTAAACATGACCTGATATCATGTATAGCGTGATATCAAATATTGTACAAATATCTAGACAAAACCGGATCACAATGATTAATTAGAGTTCGTTGTCAAAACATATAATCTTTCAGAATTATTGGAAACAAACACTAATTTAGTTCATTTTGCTTAGAAACTGTTTCATCACTGGACTATGAATAAGATGGCTAAAAAGTTTCAAATGACAAAAGTAATTTATTCCAGTCGTGCAAAATAATGTGTCTACCAACAATTTAATTAAAAGGCCTATGTGTATGTCTACTTTTGGCTTTATCGAATTATTGAATTACTGATTTTCTTTAAGCAAGATATTTTACAAAGCATTTTTATATGTATCTCAAGTATGTTTGAAATATGTTTGAAAACAACTTATTATCTGTATGTATTAAGTTTTCACATCTTGAACCATTTTTTCATTCTTTTTTTATTTTGTTTTTTCGGAAACCAACCTATCATGTAAAAAGATAATCAGATGTACATTAAAGACGATCTTCAAGGACGAGGTATCATATCTGTCTCAACACAGATGTTTCTAATGAAACAGGAATAATCTGATTTTATTTTTATAATTAATCTTGTATAGATAAAATAAAACAAATAAGTCATTACAAGTTTTTGATATCGGCAAAAAGATTTCCCATCAATGCGTCTTATCCACGGCTATTTTTCCCTCAATAGCCAACTATATAATGGGAAAGTGACAACACGGTGATTGCAGCATGATTCTATTCTCACATTGTTATGGGTCAGCAGCCCAGAGATATTTAGCTAGAAAACTTGTCCGATTCTGCAGGTATATATTTTATTATACACAGGTCACCATTCAAAACACAGAACATTCGTTAAAGCCAGTAAATGCAGACTGAATGAGGTTTTCTTCATTAATTTCAAGTAGTGGTTAATTTTGAAAAAAAAAAAAAATTATATATGTTTGTGGGTTAGGACGGTGGTTAAATGAATAAATGTGATTGATGTGTGTTGAGGTTTTTATTGTCGGTATGATTAAAACAATGAAGACAGGTTGAAATGGATAAATTAATGAAGATGTGATGTAGAAGGTGCATGTGTGCGTGAAATGAAATGAATTGGCGGTCTTGCTCGGCAAGCGCGAGCCGACAAGACCGCCGTTGTGAAACGCCGATACTCGAGAGACTGTCTGGCGGTGAATTGAGCCAGACTTGCGGCAGCAGCCGGCAGCGCTGTCGCTAGTGTCGATGCCGACTGAGATGGCGGTAGATTTGAATTATGATCGCTACATATGTATATAGTAAAGTAATACAAATGTTACTCCAATATTGCTTTTCTAAACATGCAACTTCCTGACCTATTGTAGAAGTTTTTGAAAGTTATATAATAAATTTGTTTTATTCACACTTTTAAGCTTTTAGCGTATCACAGTGCAATAATATTTGTTTCAGAATGCCCGAATATTGTCACAAAAAAAATGTGGGGAGGACGCTTAAACTCTAATGTAGATTACTTAATAATCCCCGTTTCCTACGCCATAATTGAACATACAGTTTCTGAAGAGTGTGAAACTATTTCAGCGTGCTCTGATAAAGTGGGATATTTACAGCAATTTTACTTAAATACACTCAAATCTCATGATGTCGGTTATAAGTAAGTAATATTATTAAATTGCGTATATAATTTAAAATATCATTTTTTTTACTAATCAATTTGATGTTTATACATATTTAGCAAGTGGACTGGAAATATTTATTTGAAATGCATAACTTATTTCTTCTTCTTCTTGTGTCCTATCCGTTCAATAGACGTTGACTATCATCACTTTGTTTACTGCAGCCCGAAAAAGTACTACAGTAGACTGGCCAGGTTCTTCAGACATGATGTTCTCCTTTTTCTATGGCCCCGACTTCCAGCAATCTTTCCCTGTATTTGAGGTACAAGATCTTGTACTTCTTCGAATGTCTCATTACATGTCCGAGATATTGAAGTTTTCGGATTTTTATTGTTCGAAATATGTACTTATTTTTCTTTATTCATCTGAACCATAACATCTTCATTAGTAATTCTATCCATTCATATTATTCTTGTAAACATGGAATATTTTTCTCGATACAATAAATCCTCGAAAATGCAGATCTCAGTTTAACAGACTTTATATCATGTACAAATTAACACCCTATTAATTTAAAAATGGTTTTAACCATAATTTGCTCATAAATAAATTAGCAGGTTATTTTTTTTTATTATTATTATTGTTATTTTTAACAAATTTTAGCAAATATGCCATATATTGGTAAAAACACTAGTAATTTCTAATAATATTATTTATCTAAAACTATGATCTACTCATTTAAATCCAAGAGTCGCCGCTCATAAACAATGTAAATATAAGTTGCATGATTAGCATGTGATATAATTAGAGTGTATTTTCGAAAAATATTTGTTTTAATTTTGATTTAGATTGTATACTTGTTTATGTAATAAAAAGTTTGAGACTGTAATACATACGGAAAATTTTTCTGCGAAATTAAACTTGTTCAGGTTGAGGGTCTATTGTTCAACATAATACTGGAAAAAGCTATAAGAGACTCCAAGATTGATACCACCGCAAAAATTTTCAAAAAGTCTACTCTGCTGTTGGTCTACACCGATGACATCGATATCATCGCAAGATTCCAAAAACTTTTTTTGTGATACACTCAGCGCTAGAAATAGCAAAATATTTGGATATTGTAGTGAATCCAGAGAAGACCAAGTATATGCCAGTGGGTTGTAGCCAAATTATTGGCACATTAACCAATTGTCCTTAGTTATCGCCGGAAATGATTGTTTTGAGATTTTAATAAATTTACGTTTCTAAGATCCCTATTAACAGATATAAAAACACTTAGATATAATGAGTGCTAATTGTTGCTACTTCAGCCTACAAAAACAAAGGTATTTTATAAAACTCTGATAAGGCTTCTGCTTAACCTATGTGTCAACAACTTAAACCCTAACAAAGAAAGATAAAGCAATACTAGATGTCTTTTTTTTTAAATAGAGGACCGTACACAGAATACGCGTCACATCAATATTCTTACTATTTTCAAACTAAGCTAAACGCTTGTGCCATAGAAATAGGACTAACTTGCTGGTGTCCTGAAATGAGGTGTGAACCCCCAATCACTAGATCACTAGGCCAACGTCTTGACCACTACACCAATAAGCTACTTTGAAAGAAGGATCATCAGGAGATACATCTGAAGGAAGGACAAAGAATTGATAGAAATAGAGAAAGACCCAAAATAAGGTGGCAAGACAATATACATATCCATTCTTGGTATCAGCAATTGGTGGGAAGCAGCTCAGTGCAGAGACTTTTGGTTAGGGAGGCCAGGACCCACACCGGGTTGTAGAATCAAGGATAATGGTGAAATGCTAATCATCCCTGGCTTATTAATTATTTATATTTTCTCCTTCAATGGAGTTATTTAACTAATAACTTGTCACTAATTGAAAAATAGATATGAATACATATTATTTTTGCTTTCAGTTTCTTGATTGGCGGAGACGGCAATGTCTATGAAGGTGTTGGGTGGCATAAAGTGGGAGATCACGCCCCTTCATGGAACAATAAAAGTTTAGGTATAGGATTTATCGGTGATTTCTCAGGTAAAATTGATTTATATGAAAATATTAATTGTGATTAATATAAAAAACAAATGTATACTACTATCAAATTACTAGAACTATAGTGCCATCAATCTTTTACAGACATGTTGGTTCGAAAAGTCTTTCTTAGGCTGGGTTGCGTCAAGTTGGGTTACTATAAACTTTACTTTTAAACATAGTTTATCCGAAAACGGGATGGGTCATCTCATTTTTGTCGCTTACTTTAACTTTAACTATAAACCGCCAAAAATCTCCGCTTACATGTAAACTTTACTAGTACACATGCGCACTGCATGCGAGCCACCTGACAGATGTCACCGAAATTGAGTATTTTTCAATTTTTTACACTGTAGTATCGAAATGTACAATATGTCGAATAGCAGTGATATCGCAGACTTTTTTAATGATAAACTAATTATACGTAATATGTAATTGCCGCACTCCATAACTATAAACTTTGTTCACCCAATGCAATTCTGTCAAATTATTTGGTCAAATTATTATCTGGTTTAAGGTTACCATAAGCCAATTTGACGCAGCCGAGCCTTAGTATTATCAAAATTTAAAAACAATGTTAAATTGTGTCTAATATAAAAAAAATAATGAATTAACTTATGTCATCAGATATTATAAAATTTTCATTGTAATTTGGTTGAAATAGAGATAAGAGTTAATGTGTATGTACATAAAGACTACATGATAGTCTTTCCATTCAAAATAGAAAAAAATGTTTGCCTATTACATGGACTGCATAATATAATTTTTGTGTTTTGGTAAAATTTTATTTAATTAGATGTTATTTTAACGAAAAAAATTCCAATCTGGAAGACCTACCCAAATGTCGTAAATGTCAAGTAGAGCTGTCTCGGGCGTGTGAGTTGTATGGAAAATATTTGTTTACTCAAAGACTAAAATAGTGACGTTTGTGATGTCAAAAGGTTTCATAGAAACCAGCATCCATGTTTAAATATATACCGTATTACGTCGATTATAAGACGCCGTTGATTATAAGATGTACCCTCATTTTTCTAAGCTAGAAAGAAAAAAATAAAGTGAATAAAAACATTATAATAAAAATGTAAAACATCATATTGCATACACAATAAGTTTTCGTTTCAATGCAGCATCATAGTGAATTGTTTTTGAGAACATATTATGTAACAATTAGGAGCATTATTTTATTCAAAAATGATTACGTTTGACTGTCACCGAACGATGCATGTATCCCAACTATGCAGAGGCATAGCTAAGAGGATTTAGGGGGGGGGGGCATATATCTCCGGGCGGCAGACTAGGGGAGGCGCCAAAACGGGATATTTAGTTGGTCAACCGCATAGTACTAAATATTCTTCTCATATCTTTAATGGGGGGGAGGGTGCCATTTGAATAAATCGTTCCTGGCCGCCAAATACACTGGAGGTGGGCTCCATGGATCGTCAACGGCAAGTATATTTTTATGAATGTTCTTAGGTTTTCACGGCCGTTCAGAATCTTGTGTACAATTTTTGGACTAATCTGCCGTGTATATCTGACCTTTCTGGCCAAAGTTTCGGAACCCATTGTA
Organism: Eubasilissa splendida; assembly: GCA_031772225.1. Lineage (NCBI taxonomy): Eukaryota > Metazoa > Arthropoda > Insecta > Trichoptera > Phryganeidae > Eubasilissa > Eubasilissa splendida. Next base: position 18,429,510 of record CM062850.1, on the reverse strand, counting down.
AGGTCCAACATCAGTACTGATGGGATCCAGAATGTCGGCCAGAAAGGTCAGATATACATGGAAGTGCATAAACTGTACACAGAAGTACATTTTTGACAGCGATTGTAAAACGCCATCAAATATAAGACGCACCATGAATATAGAGACACCAAAATAAGAAAAAACATGACTTATAAGAATCAATATAATACAGTACATGTATATTTATATTATCTTATTTTATTATTTTGATGGGTAGAACTTGTCCTTGAAATGTGAAGTTAAGGGTAATTTGCCTCGATACATATTAATACTTATTAGCAATGTTCCCTCTAAGGTGTGTGGTTTGGCATCATAGCGCACACAAAAAAGTATAGCGCGCACATAATTTTTAACAAGACTTCTTTATGTGCTGCCTTTTATCGAAGGTTGGCAACCATGTTAATTTATCCTATATAAAATTAACAACATTTTGGATATTGAACTACTTTCTATAGTTACACAGTCAAGATAATTTCTTTTTACCTACACCCCTGATGCCTTCAATCTCCCCATAATGAATTGTAAAAGATTATATCTTTCATTACAAAGAATATGACCAGAGCTTCTCTTGATAGTTGTTGTTGGTTCTCATGTTTTATTTATGCGTCTTAATTCATCTTCATTAGTAACATGGTCAACCCAGACCCTACCAGTGGCCTCATACTGGTATGGTAATGTTTTTCTTATTTTCTCCCCCCGCGTACAAATAATAGCATTGGTTCTAAAAATTACACAATGATTTTTTATGCGCACACTGTGATCCAAAATTAGAGAGAACATTGCAAATTAGCATACAATATCAGTGACTATAAGAGTTTGCAAATCTGCATGTTGCACAATATGTAATAATATTTTTAATTAAAACAAATGATTAATAAAATTTAATTATCATTCCTAAAATATTATACTATATTTAAAATAATATTTACTGTACTGTACATGTTTTAGATAAATTACCTCCCCAAAGAGCTTTGAACGCAGCTAAGAACCTACTTGAATGTGGAGTCCAACTGGGAGAGCTGTCACCACGTTACAAACTTCTCGGGCATCGCCAAGTAATGGCCACCCTGAGTCCCGGAACAACTCTTTATCATGAAATCGTCACATGGCCACACTTCTCCCAAGACCCTTAAGATTCAGTTTACTTAACAAGTCTGCCACACTTTTTCTTTTGAAATTAAAATATATTGTCAAAAAATTGTATTAGAGTTTTTGTTTATTATCTATTCCCTTTATTTTTAGAAACATTGAATGCTAAATTTCTTTCAATTCATCTATGAAAAATTAGCAGCACTTTACTAATGCATTTGTACTCAAATTACTAAAAAACACTTTTTAATATACCAAATAAGTAGAATAAAATAAATTAACCCTAACCAAACCTAACTGTTTTATTTATTATTTATAATACAATAAACTTAGTTACCGATTTAGGTAATAGGTCATGGGTTGACGAAAAAATAATATAAAGAAGAATTTCATTAATTTATATGTAAAATGTTGAAAAATATTGTATTTTAAATATAAAAGTTCAAATTAGACAGCAAAATTTATACTATGCATTAATACAATACAAATAGACAAAATAAAGAAAGTAACTAAGCACTTACAAATAAGATATTAAAAACTTATAGTAGATAGCAGAACAAAGTGTTTGTATAAAGATGATTATAGTAAATTATTTACAATATGCAAAATCTTACCAGTTGACAAAAAAGCAACATATGCTATAATATTTGAAGAGTTGAAAAATAATGGAAATATAAATACTGATCCTCACTTAGTTATTCAACCAGATCATCGGGTCGAACCGCGAGAGTACCGATCGTGAACAATGTGTACGGTGAGAGAACGAGAGAATGTGTTGTGCTAAGAATAGTTAACGAAATCAATAAAGACTTTTTAAACATTTAAAAAAATTATGAGACCCCAATGATCACCTTAAAATATAAAGTAAAAGATCATATTCTTATCTATTTTTTTGTTTCCTTGTTATATTATATTATATTCAGGTACCCACCACCCATAAAATATTGTGTACTAGGTCTGTTACACCCTGTAAAAATTGTATATTTTTTCGAAAGATAAATTTTTGATATATCTTTCTAAGTAATTCATCAAATTTTTAAAAACTTTACTATAACATGATTTATAAGCGTGTCCCACCACTCTAAATAGAAATGACTGTATATTATATTAACACAGTAATTAGGTGTAGGATAATGCATACTTTTAATTCATTATCAATTCTTTTTTCCCTTGTTATATTTCATTTAAAAAATAAAATAAAAATTGTTTATAAAACCTCAATACAAACTATGTAAACGGCAATACTTGCCTTAAAACTGTCATGCAGTTTGGAAAAAAATAAATTACAATGTATATATATGTAAGAAGCTGAAATAAAAAAATAATTTTAATTTTAAAAAAATTCCAAAAATTTGGCAGCCCTGCCCAGGAGCAATTGTACACTTACAATATAAGTATTCAAGATACGTGGAGATTACTTCTAGTAAAATAGTTCTGAACTTGTAAATTTTATTTCAAAATATATTATATTATAAATATATAAGTATGTGCAATACCGATGATCGATGCAATAAATAAGTAGGTACTTGGATACGTTAACTCTTTATAGGGCATAAGCTGATCATTTACATTTAGGACTATAACCTTAGTTACGCAAAACATTCTCGAGAATCTTTGGTTGGTAAAATGACCAGCAATGTGAATTTCACTCCAAATCGGTCGCAAACTTTGTTTATGTGCCATGATCGAAAAATCAACAAATGTGCATTTGCAAACATTACTCTCCCCGCGCGCAACATTTCATTTATTTAATTTAAAATTAAAATTATTTAAGTATATTAATCTTAATTATTTAGTTTAAAATAAATGAATTTTCAAAAATTGTTCTAAATTGATATATTTGTGGGAAGGTTGGTTGTGTTCAAGTGAAAACCATTCTTATCCAAACTTATTTATTCTCATCGGGGAGAAGCCACCGAGAGCAAGAAACAACACAGAATATATGAAAGACAATGGAAAAACGATGCACGGTCAGTGGAAGGTGAGAGTCGGGATGTGCATCCGCAGTCCGATCGGTTCGGGTACTGGTCGTAGATTGTTTCACAGACCGCCTCCTCTGGTACACATCTGTGGTGCATGTGTGTCATGCCCGCCGGGCGGTGCAGCCCGGCCTTCCTCGAACGATCTCGCTTTGTTCGCGTGGGATGGCGCAATACCGAGAAATGACGGAACGAGAGGAACATCTGGACGATGAGCGCGAGCCGCCACATATTGAAAACAGAAAGTATTTAATTTTTATTTCAAAATTATTTAAATATAACTTCAAAAAACTATAGTAGATTAAAGAATTTTTTTTTAAAATTATAAAGGATTAAACCATTAAAATTAATAAGTGGAAGAAAAAATGTGTGATTTATAGAGAAATTGATAAACAATGATGAGTACCTACTACATATATCAATTAATATTTCAATTTGTGGTATTTTTGTTGATTTTTAAATAAATTAAAGTTATAAAAACTATTAAATTCTGATCATTGTTGACAGGCTACATTTAGAATACATAATATGTAAATACTTGTAGTAATTGATAAAAAAAATTAGTACATTTTAGACTTTATATCACCTTCTCTACCAATTTTATCTATACATGTGACAATGGGTAAATGATTAACGAGTGTTTTTAGTATTGTAAGGGGAATCCAAATTACACAGTGTGTTTAAATGATGACCATGAATAAAATTAAAATATTATTCATATGATAAGAAAAAGAATTTACACAATACAATCAAACTCATGCTATTATGAAAACAGATATACAAAGTTCATGACAATTGCAAGCAATTAAAGACACCTTATCAGATAATATAACTTTTAAACAAAATTTTCACATATTTAAGTAGTGCATGTTACGAAAATTGAAACCTCTTCTTTCTCGTAAACTCACCTCGATCACGAGATGCCATTAAGAAAGTGGTTCCGCTCAGAGAGAGCAATGTGAGACGACTTAGGGCAGGGTCAGACGTACATGACGTGGTTGATTCTTTTTATGATGGCGGTACTGCTCTGTGGTTTACCAAAAGGATAACTTCAATGAAAGAAACTGAGTCGCATATTATGTGCCTCATGGGCGATGTTTATTAAAAGAGCTACCAAAACAATTATGCCTAATGATCTTACACACTAACATGAGCTTATACACTAAATAACTTTTACATATCAACAAGGGTTATTGGTGACAGAATGGTGGTCTCAAAAAAAACATGCACTCAAATAATGTAATGATTTCGGAGAACGGTTACCAGTAACAAAAAGAAATGCGGTGTGAAATCCATAGGTGACTTACCCGGGGAGGTGGGGTACCACCTCAGAAAGCTGGTTCGGTCCCTGACCAAATAGGCGAGGTGTAGCGGTCAGTGGGCTTCCGAGAGCACGCGCAGCTGTGATGAGAATATCGCAATGTGAATCTCGGACCCGAACGCAAAAAAACTAAAATGAAAATAATAATTATGCACGAAAATATCAGTAGAAATTAGTCAAATGTAATGATGTAAAAATGTTTTCAGACCCTTTTATGGTTACTTAAACTGTTGCCCAAGGCAATTCTAAAACATTATCATTGGCACATGCATACAGCATTAATTAGGTAGATATTTAAAAGTTATAAATTTGTAATTAAATCAAACATTTGTAACTTTGCCACGGGTTCCATAATAACTTGACGATACTGAGAATATTGTAAAGGCAAATCAAATTAGTTATCCATAAACGTTATTACAATAATCTACAATGCAGTCTTAAATAAATATTTATATATTTATGGAAAAAAATATGAAATAAACATCAATATGACACAAATATGAGAATAGAGTTGTCATTCGAACACACCAATGAAACCGTAAATTGCCTAGGTTGGTGCCAGTCGAATTTTCGGGAATTATAACATCACATATTTGTCAAAGATGGAAAGTTCAACAAAAAATAAACAAATGCAGCATTTCTTACATACCAATACTACATATATATATTCAATAGCTAGGATAGATAAATAAACAGAATTTTAACAAACATTTTTAGTACTTTAGGCTCTGCGATTACCTCGACACCATCACCTTTTTGTTCCGGCTAGGCGGGCTGGCTGGTCTGCCTCACCCCTGCGGTTATACATATGTAATAAACAATTTAAGATGGATTTTGTTTCACTTGTGTCTTAACTGAGTTTGACTGTACTTCAATATTACATATACATTTTCATATTTATTTCTTGTATATGCAGAATGAGATTTATCAAAATTTAAGCCATAGTTAAGATATCTAAATACATTACATAATATAATGTTATATAAAGTTAAATAACTAAACTATTAATAAAATTAAAATACCACAATATTTATCTACTATCACTAATGTACGCCACAATAACTCTAAAAACAAACAATTTTAGAATAATTTTATGCATTATTAATATAACTGTTCATAATTATTGCCTCAAATATTAGAAACACCATGTTTTGTTGTTTGTTATGTGATTAATCATCTGAAAAAAAGTACATCACTGTTAATGAGCCAAACAGGTTTTCCCAATCCCCCACCATCAGAATGTGCTGGCAGTTGATAGTGTTTATATAAATAATGTATAAGTATACCGAGTATTCACAACAAAGCCATTCAGTAAGGTCACGACCGCTGTCTCAGCTTCATACAAGATGGCTGCAATGAGTGGGATAAATGTGTGTTTGTTAATATTTTCTGTGTTTATGATCAGTGCTATCAATGGAGGTAAAAAATATTGCAATTATACATATCATTCAAATGTTGATTTCAAAATTAATATTTTATTTAAAAATTTACCACTATTTATCGTGCAAAACTAAATAACATAATGATTGGTGCAGATTTATGAGATTAAGCAAATATATGAGTATTTTTATTTATTATCTTTATTTTATTAACCACTAAATAGAGTTTAAATTCGAAAAATACCATTTTCTTCTTCAGGATGACATAACTAACTAAAACATATATTATTGTTTCTTTGAAACAAAGATTAAGATGTATTTAAACTCAATTTAGTGGTTAATAAAACAAAGATAATAAATAAAAATATGAATTTTAACCACAAAATTAATATTAATGTTTTATTATTCAACTGCAATATTGTAATGGGTCATTATTGTTTCTCAATTGTTTAATTTGTCAACAAATCCAGAGCCGGTCATAAAATATATTTAACACAAATTAGATTAATCAACTAGAAAGATATATAGAAATAATCTATTTATATATCGAAAAAATATTTAGTCAAGTTAATCTTTTTAGTCGATTAATTAATCTGTATTAAAAGTACCACAGAACTATGTTCTGAAAATGTAACTTCACAACAAAATGTGTTTTCCTTAAAAATAAAATATATTATCCATTTTCAAGCATTGCTTAATAATGGGAAAAAATTTTATTGATAAATTCACTATTTTTCATAATTTACCTTGCAATAAAATTTGATATCCATTCTATTTTTACATTATTTTTTTATACAATTTCGATATAAAACAGTTCAGAAAAAAGACGATTCTATTATTTAAAATCATCAACTTTAAATCAATGCTGGAAAGCTGTATACCGGAATGTGTGAAAATCAAAATTCTTTTAAATATGACTGCATATTGTAATATAACTTTAGTACACACAGTTAGTTGGTGGAGAAGAATTTGATGATTTTTCATGAATTGATAAAGACATTAGTGATGACGAAATAATATATTGTACCATCCTCTAAAGGATTCTCAAATCCTGATAAAAAATAAAAAAGTGAAGATGATGAAGAGGTTCTAGTCACTGCAGAATTAATTAAAGGCCTTCGAATGGCTAATACATTGCAGTCATTAATCTAATAATTACTGAACGAAGTGAGCAGTTTAACTATGAACTGGAATCATGTATGAAGCGAAATCAAGAAAGATCTAGTAATCATAAAGAACTAGTCTAGTAGATCTAGTAGTCATAAAGATCTAGTCAAAACAATTATATAAAAATCTAATCCAAACAATCTATTAATTACAGAGTTTGTTGTCAATACTAATTAATCGTCAAAATCATTGGAAACAAGTGCTAATTTAGTTTCTTATGCTGCAGAAAACGTTTCGCCGTTGGAGTATGTATGAACAAGACAGTCAAAATGTTTCAAGTGATTTATTCTAATCTTACACAAAATAATACATCTAACGAAAACTTAATTAATAAGCATACCGGTGCGATTATTTTTGAATTCTTAAATTATTGGTGACAGGTTATTTTTTTTAAGATATTTTACTATATTTATTTTCTTTATAATAATAATAATAATGGATAATTTGTATAGCGCCATTTTCGTAAAAACTTTCACCTCAAGGGCGCTTCACACATAATATGTTTTTTAAAATTAAAAAATCGTTATTTTCACTTATGGAAATGATTTTTTGAAAAAGTGCATTTTTAGTTTCTTCTTAAATAAAGTCTCTGATGCACTGTTTCTAATAACGGAGGGCAAAGAGAGTCTTTAATATGTATATCATAAATCTATAAAATAAAATGTTGCTTTAAAATGAAATAGTGTTTATCAAAGATTTTCTTATGATTTGTTTGTAAACAACTTAGTGTTAGTATCAAGTTTTCATATCTGAAACCATTATTTAATATTTTCACATGCACTACACTCCTTCTCAACAGTTTTTACAGGAATCAAATTACTGTGTAAAAAGAGAATTAGATGTATACTAAGTGACACAAAATTACAAATATAGATTATATATCACACCTATCTCAACAGAGATTTTTCTATTGAGACAGGTACAGTCTAATCTCAATTTTATAACTAATCTTGAAGAAATAAAATAAAATAAATGTGTAAATCATTATGACAACATTTTTATATTAGCAAAATGATTATCCGTTATTATTATTATTTTCCGTTAATGGGAAAGTTATTTCAACGGAAAATTCTCCAACAACTATGGCACAATTCTATTCTCACTCTGCAACTTGCACAGAGAAATAAATCTAGAAGAGTTGTTCCATCCCGCAGCTGTATGTCTATTATCGGTCACCTTTCAAAACGCAGTGATAAACTATCTGAGATCAAAACATAAATGGAAAAGGTCAATTGAAGAGTGATTTCAGTGTGGCCTAAATCAAAAAATCACAATTAAATGTAATTGTGCGTTCGTTTTCGTGATTTAATAATTAAAATAAATAGTAAAAGCTAATTGAGGATCTTTCGAATGTAAATTTAATTTAATATATGATGCACTTGGTTTCATTATTAAAGCTGAACATTCTGTTAACAAATTATCAATGCTAGGTACAAATAATAAATACACGAGGATTGTGATTATGTAAGTTATATGTTTTGCATATTCAAGATGTTTAAATCTCACCAATCTACAAAAACTAAAATTATTTTTTTAATCAGCGGGATAAATTTGTGTGCGTGTCACCTGAAATGTCTTGGCGTGTCACCTCTGACACGCATGTCATATGTTGGCCATCACTGGTGAAAGCCATTCAATTTTTGTTCTTGAATGTATATTTTTATTTCTAATTGCTTAAGGCCAAAGAATGAAGCCTGAGTGATGTCATGATTAATGTCTTCTTCATTAATTTCAAGTTCAGGCACTTAATTGTGTACATAATGTAAATATTATTCCAATGAAGCAATCATCATAAATAAACAAAAATAGGTAACTTCTTTAAATAATATTGATTTTCTCAAAATGCAACTTCTGTTTTTGAATAATTTATTTTTATTCACGGTATGTATTAAATATACATACATACTACTTTTCTGAACCACAAGTATATATTTATTTATACACACTTATATATTTGTTTCAGAATGCCCGAATATTATCACAAAAAAAATGTGGGGAGGACGCTTAAACTCTGATGTAGATTACTTGACAATCCCCGTTTCCTACGCCATAATTGAACATACAGTTTCTGGAGAGTGCGACACTGTGTCAGCATGTTCTGATAAAGTAGCTAATATACAGCGCTATCACATAAATACAAATAAATATCATGATATTAGTTACAAGTAAGTATAATAATATTATTAAACCATTTTTTTTTTAAATGTATTCTTGTAAACACAGAATGTATTTCATAATACATATTTTGATATAGATATGTGTGCATTAATTTATATCTTCTTCTCCTTCAAAGTTACAGCGGCGCTATAACCTAAATCGATCTCCTCAATATTTTGTCTCCATGATACTAGGTCTTCTGTTGCACATTTGCTTAATATTGCATTGAAAATTAGTATGTAATTGTATTCACTCACACTCACTATTAATCAATAAGTTCGGAGAGCTTAGAAAAATAGGTTAAATCAACTATATAAAGCGGTCTGGCATGGATTGTCTCCAGATCTCTTTAATATCTATGGGGAATATACGAAAGCACTAGATAGACGGGAAGAAAAAAGATTGGTTAAGCCCCTGGTGTTCTTCATAGCTCTGTATGAAGTCTAAACATGGACCCTGAAACAAAGGTACATGCTGCATATACCATATGAAATGAACGAATGTGTCTATTCTTCGGGAACTCAACACTTAAAGAAGTTCTCTACAACACACAGGAAAGATTTCTATCATATTTTGGGCATTTTGCTAGAAGAGATGGTGATAGTTTGGAGAAATTGATGATCACGGGCAATGTAGGACAGAGGACAAGAGGTCGATCACCAATAAAATGGACAGACCAAATCCGAGACATGACCAGAGCCTCACTACACGTCGCGCTAATAAGGCCCAAGATCGCGGAAAGAGCAGTTTGCGCTATGGAAATATAATAGAGGACTGCGATGCTGTCATGAACACATTCACTGAGATTAAATTGAAAAATTGATGTGAATATATATATTTTTTGCTTCCAGTTTCTTGATTGGTGGGGATGGTAATGTCTACGAAGGTGTCGGATGGCATAAAGTGGGAGCTCACGCCCGTTCTTGGAACACTAAAAGTATAGGAATAGCATTTATCGGTGATTTCTCAGGTAAAAATGATTTAATCTTACATTTTATCAAAATATGTATCCATTTTAAATAATATAATATTATGTTGATGCATAATTATCCACTGTTTTTTTTTAAATTTGACATTTAATTGTCATTTGTCATATTATAATTTTTTAATAGGGTTAGAAAATTAAAATGCGCATCAAAAACCATACGCTACATTATACTGTACCACTTGGAGAAAGAGTGGAAGGCTGCTGAGTCATTTCATGATCTCGATGATATTTTTGGCGAAGGAACGATTAGCGAAAGGGCAAGCCGAGAGTGGATTGTTCGTTTCAAAGCTAGTGATACCAGCTTAGACGACAAGTCAGGAAGGGGTTGGTCTTCGGATTTTGATGACCAGGCCCTTCTGGCAGCTGTGGAAGAGGATGGAAATTGCACCACTAGGACACTGGCTGAGAACTTCAACATTAATCAGTATACGATTGTTTGTCATACATAATATGTTTTCAGTTTGTTTACGTTTTTGGTTAGGTTACAATATAATTTTTTTTAAATGGCGAATAATTATGCATCAACTTAATAATATGTATTTATCCTACCAACTATGAACCAACCATTAAATTTCAAGAAGTTATCAGTGCTATCAATTTTCTAAACACTGATGCGATGAAAAAATACCATATATATATTGGTCCAAAAAACTTTTCTTAGCATTATCAAAAATTTTTATTATAAAAGTAATCTTAAAATATGTTATCAGATATCAAAAATCCCTCACCATGAACTGGTTGAAATAGACTTAAGAAAAAAAAAATTTCTTGAACTGAATATCAATTTTCCTGTTTCTGTTTTATTTTGGCCATAAAAAGATTTTCTCAATGGATGACCTAACTAAATAGCAGAGACGTGCATTACATACAAGCAAAAAAGATGTGCTAAAAATTCTGGAAAATAATAATAAATTAATAAGTTAATGAATCTTATGAAAAGACCCTATAAAATTATATCCGTTATTACCCAGATTAGACTTATGTCCAGCAATGCGGCAACAGTCATTAAACACGGGTACTTATCATACAGCCCTCGTATTTATTGTATTGTCTATGTTTTAGATAAATTACCTCCCCAAAGAGCTTTGGACGCAGCAAAGAGCCTATTGGAATGCGGAGTCCATTTGGGAGAGCTGTCGCCACGCTATAAGCTTCTCGGACATCGCCAAGTATCGGCCACTCTGAGTCCTGGAACAACTCTTTATCACGAAATCGTCACATGGCCACACTTCTCCCAAGATCCTTAGAATTCTGATCAATTACCAAGTCTGGCATATTTTTATTTTGGGATTAAAATACCAGTGTATATCATTGATTTTTGGAAATATTGAATGTTTAATTCCTTTAAATTATTTGTATTGTTCTCAAAATATTATGTAATATATTATAAGAAGCTTATAATGTATCAAATCAGAGGAATAAAATAAAATTATCATAACTTTTTATTTACAGTAAAACCCCGTTTATTCGAAATTCACCGCAAGTCGAAGTTTTAGAGCAGAATGTGGTCCTTCTGGAAAGTTTTCATACTAAATTGTATTTATAAATCGAATATCGTTATTCGAAGCTATTTTTGGACCCTATCAGATGAATTTGTCGATCTATTTTTCGCCTAATTCGATTTTTTTTGTCAGATGTCAGCAATCCGGAAAATACACATGCGCTACGCGATGTGCCTGTCCAAAGTCTAAGACCATCAAAATGGGTAGTTCCACCTCTATACTGATTCACGACGCATAAAGTTAATTCTCATTGTTTGTTTACTCACTCACTCTCAGTATACTAGAAAATATGACAAATATATCTTGTGCGTCCTCGATTTGAAATATTTATTTTTTTAACTTAAGGTCGCATGCTTTTTTCTCGCTCGTTTTCTTTACATTAGAAAAAAATAGTAAATATTGTCTTTGCGCCCTTATAGGTAACGCAGTTCTCTTGTTCTCCTGGCTCCTAGCTGCGAATGTCAGTGCTTGCCAATCTTCTGTTCCGTATTATTACCATCATTATTTTTGTTTACGTTGCGTTTGTATATTTTGTTGTACAAACGTTAGTATGCAGTTGAGTTCCTCAGACTTTTCGGTGTTTTATAAATTATTTAATTTGTATTAATTTTAACACACATTTCTCTTTCTATTTAAGTTTAGTGTCAAGGCATTTTAAAGAATGTGTAGTTGGCGTTTATCAGATTTTCTCATATCTTGTTATTTATGTATTTTATTGCCATTGTTTTATATGTAAAGAACATTATGAAATTTTTAAATTTGCGAATGCGCGGTTTGCGTTCCTTGGACTTTTCCGTATTTCATTAAATTTAAATTAAAACACTTTTATAATTTTGACTGGTAATTTTATATTTTCGATAATAGCATTAATATGAAACTCGTACAAAATGCCGAAAGTTACAAAAATCAAATTAATACAAGAGATTGACAAAAAATATTATCCAAAATAAAATTAACAGAAAAATACGCGACCCCATTAATGAGGTTGTCGACAATATTAAACATGATGACAGAAAAACTTTAATGTTGAAAGGTGAGTACCAAATGTCGGCGCGACCACCACAAAATAAATGTTTTAAAAGCGCTGGAAACTTTTATGGCTAACTTCAGCGGAGAAATGGCGGGTTGACAAGTTCGACTATAATATCGTTATTAAAAATGGCGCGAAAAGATAGTCCATTATAAGTGTTTTTTAAAAAAAAAAATATTGTGATTGTTTACACTGTATTTTGACTGTTAATTTTAAATGTGTGGATATATGTGTATATAATTACTTCGAGTTGCTATGAAAAAAGTTAGTATGTAAAAAAAAGAATCGAATTTTTGAAATTTTTATATTCATTATCCTAAATCGTTATTCGAACTTTTTTCTTGATTTTCGGTCCCCTCAACTTCGAATAAACTGTATGTATTTGTAATGGTACCTCATGATACAAACTTCGCTACCGAGTCAGGCGTGAGACTCATGGATCAAGATAAAAGTAAATAATTTATTTAATTGAATTATGTATAAAAGTTCAAATTTGGGTAAGTATGTCAAGCATACTATTTTAGTATTTGGTTGATGCAAAAGTTTTGACATTTTTTGAGAAATGAAAAAAAATTTTTTGCTCATTTTTAATTTTTTTTATCGATAATATAATTTCCATTAGTTGTTATAACTGTCTCCCACTTTATTTATTCCATTAAAGTAAAATTCCTGTGACTTTGATGCAAAAAATGAGTCAAGGGATGTTTATACCAGCGCTATTGCATCAAATTTTGTCATTTAACATTTTTTATAGTGACCTGAATAAATGATAGTCAGAAGGAGCAAGATCTGGAAAATAAGGTGGGTGCTTAATAACATCCCCAATTCAGTTCCTTGAGTATCGTCACCACATTGTCCTGGTGAAAAACTACCCCCTTTCTGTTTGTCAAATGAGGTCTATCCTTTTTAAGTGCAGTGTTCAGTTTTGTCAATTGTTCACAATACCGTTTGGCTGTAATTGTTTGATTACGGTCCAGCTCATAATAAATAACACCCTTGCAATCCCACCAAACAAACCATTACTTTTTTTTTATGCATTTCGACTTTCAAGGTGGTTAATGGGGCATGCCCAGGCTTAGCCCAATGTCTTTTTCGCATCAAGTTATTATAAACTACCCATTTTTCATCTACTGTCACTAATCAATGCAAAAAAGGTTTGTGTTTTTGTCTAACACTCGAAGAAACACATGTTGACATGTGATCCATTAAATTGGTAGCTGACAATTGATGAGGAGTCCAAATATCATACTGCAAAATCATCCCTAGGCGCTTCAAATGCCTCACCAGTTAATTGGTCGACTCCCATCTTCAACGCGATCTCTCTGATATGTTGATGTGGATTAGCGTCAATCATGACCTTCAACACGTCATCATCAGACTTCGAAAGCCGCCTGGTTTGTCCACCAATGAAAAATCCCCAGATCAGAATTTTGAAAACCACCTTTATGTCAGTCAAACTTTAGTGGCATCTTCTCCATACATATTGCAAAGGTTTTTGGTTGCCACAATTGCAGTATTGTCTTTACGAAATTCGTGACGCAAATGCAATTTATCGGTAAACATTTCAAAAAATTACAAGGGCTTTCTACTGTTCGTTGGCTAGTGACAAGACAGCTTCCTTTATACAATATAATGGTTTGGAAACAGATGTTATTCATCAGGTTCGAGAATCTAACCAGAAGCAATCATACTTTTAAAATATGATACTAATTGAAAAGAAAACGTAAATCCCGCGCCGATAGGATATACTGTAACAAAAATTGCGCGATCTCCAAGTCGCGCGTCCCACGGATTGGAATACAACGATTCCGGTCGTAAATCGAAATCGCCGAAGGGGGGGCGGTAAAGGAAGGAAAGAAATAAGGGACTTGGATTAACGGAGATAAGGATCGATGATGGGATAGGGAATCCAGTCGAAGTACCAGTGGATCTCGGGGAATCGAGAATCTGAAGGACTGCTCGCCTTACCTCGTGTATGATACCTCCGTTACTCCTGCAGTCGTAGCCGAGATCACACAAACAGCATGCAGGCAGGCAAATCTTCGCTTCCAAATGAAGACGGTTATATCAATCACGTCACTCGCGGCTCACAATTAATCCCTGCACACAAATCACAGGATCACAATATAACAATGCTGATGCACCGGAGGTGAACAAAATCCATACCGCTATGCAATCGCGGCTCACAATTAATCCCTGCACACAAATCACAGGATCACAATATAACAGTGCTGATGCACCGGAGGTGAACAAAATACATACCGCTATGCAATCGCGGGTCGCAACCGAACAAGTATCGCGTCACGTTAACTTTGCTCACGTCAAGGTCACTATTCACACTGGTCAAGCAGTATGGGAAAAAAGGATGGGTGGGAATTTGAACGTGGAAAGGTGTCAATACGGTCATGGCCGATTCGCAAAGCGCGCCAAAAATGTGTTATTATTTATTATTATGAACTTCTAAATTTTCCTAAAAATATTATACAATTATGTATTCACGTTTAAATTATTGTGAATAATAAACATAGAGTTTATTCTACAAGAAAGGAAAGGATATTTTTATCTATTTATCACAATGCGTCCTTTTAACAACATGTTATCATTTGACATTTACATCAAACTGAGATATATAAGCTGTATTAATTAGAGTAATAAAGTAATCTGATTTCGGGCATGTTATATAAAGCAGACTTGGAAAATAACAAAGTACAAATATTTTTTGAAAAGGATTTTATTTTTAAATTAATGTATAGTACAAGATTCAAGGACATAGTGTATGTTAATTGAGTATGTATGTATAAATATTATAGAACATAAATATTTTCTTTTAGTGTTTTAGATGACTTCTGATGACTAGAATTTATCCCTTAATAACTGCAATCGGTTTTAGCTTGATGCATTTTTTGCTAATACCAGCGGCGTGGCACGTATCTACTACATCAGTTACATTTTTATAGGAATCTGGCGATTCTTCCATAACCAATTTTGGAGACGCCACTCTTATAGATATTCCGAGATCATTCAATTTTTCCAAAACATCTTTGTAATCAAAATTTCTTCTAGATTTTGCTCGAGATAATGCACGACCCTAAAAAATAACAATTCATTGTCACATTATCACTAATAAAACTCTAGATTAAAACACATCAAACTGAGATCAATGTCATCTTTTTAATGAACTCTGGAACCAAAGCCACATGTACGATTGTGATATTTTATAAACAACATATATTTGAAATAATCTGGTTTTAAATAACACTAATAAATTGTGGTGCGCTACAGACTGCAGTCGCTATCTAGCAACATACGTTATGTACGGTACTACCGTGGACTAGGCGCACTAAGCAGCATCAGGGTTTCATCATTGGTGACCCAGAATGGGGAGAATACATAGTACGAAAGACATACTCTTGATGCAGCTCCTAGGGATCAGATGTGTTTTATCGAATGCGAAGCTGCGCATTTCGTAGTCGATCTTTTTAAATTCCTTACTATCCATGTCCAATATTTGCAATATAACTTGTTTCAACTCAAAATAGATTCAGTGATTTGGGTATTTGAAATTCAGACCAGACCTATATAGCTGTAGGGAGCTGATACGTAGTATCGGCGCTATACTCAATGGCACAATACATATCTGTCACAAAATTAAATAAAAACTCACCGCTCCATGACAAGTTGATCCAAATGTTTCAGTCATACCCTGGTGTGTGCCAGTTAAAACGTAGCTACAGGTTCCCATGGTGCCGCCGATGAGAACTGGCTGCCCTGTCAACTGATAATCCACAGGAATCAGGGGATGATGTGGAGGGAAAGCTCTTGTTGAGCCCTGTAATAAATTAAAAATGAATATAATAACCTTTAACCTGTACATGATCAAGTTTAAATGCCTTACCCCAGTCATAAATTCTTTCCAGTTTCTAGTAAGTATTCATTTTCCGACAGAGCTGAATGAATTCTGCACCAATGAAATGAATGAATTCTCCATGGCACAAGTATGCATTATAATACATGTATATACGCAACAATAGAAAACATAACAAAATTAATCACTACAGGGTATCAGGTTGAGACGACACAAACTTATTTTTTCTATCTTCCAATAAATAAAAAAATACAGATGCACACACGGAACACCTATCACATTAAAATTCTCATTATTTTCAAACTAGAAGTTTCTTATAAGACTTAACTTGCCGGTCTCTTGGTGACAAGGCATGAACCTCCAACCACTTGATCACTAAATGAGTGTCTTAAAACTAGACCAACAAGCACATCTGATTTTGCTAGTATCTTCTAATCATATTGAGCTGCGGTGTGCAGTCAATACAATACGCTGTACTTAAGGTGCGACTTGCAATAATAATTCAAATTTTCGCATTTTTTACGAAAATGTGGGTTTTTATTATTCATTTATATCAAAAGTTATTCAATAGATTTGATTTTTTTTTAAACTATTACTTAGATTGGACCTTTACATTAATATAAAACTAATAAACTGAATGTTATTTGCCATAATTAAGACGAAACAAATATTATAAGAAGACCGCGACCATTAGATGCATTTTCCGCATGCTACGAAATTGAGTCAATTCGCTAAATTAATGCATAAACGAAACATATTTTCTTATAATCTTGAAGCCAAGATTACGGAGACAAATCTGTAGGAAACCAAATAAGCAAAATGTTAAAAATGAATAGAGTTATATATCATTCAATTTGCAGTACATTTGATGAATTTTTGACATTTTTAAAATACTTTGTTTTATTAAAAATATACATTTTTAAATAATTATTATATTTACTCACATGCTTTGAGGCTTCAACTACTATTTAAAACTAAGTTTAATATCAGAAACACAATAATCAGTTTTTAAATAATATATTTTCAGTCTTATGTAACAAGATAATTTTAATTATCTCTCGAAGTTTTAATACGCCGTTCAAATCAGCCACGGCGATCGTGAAATCCGCGCTCCGTTAGATTTGAATTAAATTTACCTATAAAACACATTTTAATACAAATTTTGACAACAATATGAATGAACATTATACTTATTCTCTTATGGTTTTGAGCTGTTTTTATACGAAAACAGATTATAATTTTGACATTTAAATATGAAACATGCGTCAAACTACATGTCACCGATCGGAGCATTTTAGAATCTGACAGCGCATGCGCGGCTAACTCATGGCGGCTAGTGCATGCGCGGCCAGCGCATGAAATCCATTCATTCACAAGATTCAACGTGAAATTTGATTTGGTTCGGTTTGGTTCTCATTAAAAGTCAATAATATATTGTTATATACATTATTGTTCTGAAATTACTGCCTCCTGTGACTCAAGTATCCATTGACACGCTCTAGGAAATGTACCAACAAAATTTTAAATAGTTATCTTTTTGGAAAAAAAATCGAACGTAAGTTGATAATTTTTACCATTTCTATAACAATTATCTATTTGATTTAACAATATAAATTACATAGTTCAATATACATATATTATGTAGTGCAGATAAATTATCTTTTTAGGAAATACATATCCTTAAAGATAAATAATTTTATCAAAAGAATTATACATGACAGACCTGTCTGGTTGATACAAATGTATTTGTTATAGTCATATAAATGAATAAACACGTATTTTAATATTTTAGATATAAAAATACTGATAACTAAATACCAATAATAATAATATTATAAATTATTTTCAGAATGTTCCCGAACTGAGCATTGAATGTGGGGACTCGTGTGAACTTCCTAAATTGGATGGCAAAAGAGTGGTCGACATACACCAATTCTTTTCTCAAATTAATCAAATTTACTCCCACAAATCGATGTTTGAGTGCACAGGAATGAATATTGAATATGTGAAAGAACATAAGGTTTTATTTCTAAATTCAGTTTAAAGTTAATATGTGTGGATCAAATTTTGTTTTGAATACGTGTAAAGAAAAAACAACAAAATTCTGAAGAACGATAATATGCTCAATGAACAACTAATTATTTAACAGTGAATAATAATACTTTTGTCATATTTTCATTAATATTTTAACAACGGCGGGACGGGTAGTTCTACCTTTTCAGCTGACTCTACTTTAAAGGCAGGAAAGGTACAACTACCCGATTTGTTTATATGAGTGTTGTATACCAATCTCTTGGTAAAGGTCCAAACTACATGTATATAAATAAAAAATCCCGATATATGTCCGATGTATCCTTTTGTCTTCGTGTCTATTACGTAGTATAATAATTACGCGCAGCTCTTACGAGAGCTTGTCTGTACATGAATATTTAAACAAAAATACACAAAATTTAATGATTTTATAAAAAGGAATATGTCAATACATGCTTTAAGTTTTACAGAGTAAGAAGTTGGTAAAGAAATTTTAAGAAATCACTCGATTACTGAATAAATTAGTGAGCGCACGAAGTTTCTGTCGAGTAGATAAGCGGTATATTTTTTATGACTAATGAAGGTATATTATGGTAAAATTATATTTGTCTCTGTCTTGTACTTGATTATTCATTCACAAATGAGTGAGAATGCACGATTTCACTATAGCGATCGAAATGAATTTATTTTGTTGCATTTAAAGTGTGTAACCCAACGTAGGTTTACGGGCCGTCCGCCGTAGTAAATCATCTCAAGTGGATCTCAATATTTGTATTTCTGAAATTCACCAAGTCACTTCGAATTTTAGTTTTTAAATACGCTGTTATAAAACGGGCGTGTTGTTGTTTAGCGGAATATAATTATATTACTTCTTTTTAAACTCGAAAAAATGACTTCAGAAAATTATCAAAGTGATGAGGAAATATTCGCGGATAATTTATCTGATCTTTCTAGCGATTATTTGCCTGAATTTGACAGTGATAGTTACGACACAAGTGACAGTGAAGAGTTCCCTCGCAGGAGGAGGGTGCCAGTGATGCCCTTACAATTCAGTGATTCTGAAGAAAGTGATGCGGAGGAAGAGGAAGTTACGGAATGGTCTGAAATAGACAATCCACCTACTATTGAACCATTTTTAGGTCACGTTGGTGTTCGTGTACCACCAAGCGATCCCGAAAACATAATGGACGTAGTAAAACTGTTCATCGGGGATGATTTACTTGAGATGATGATAGAGGAAAGCCATCGATACCGCACACAAAACGAATCACGGATCAAAAAAATGAAGAAATCCATCAAATGGAAGTCCATAAGTCTTGTAGAGATGAAAAAATTTTTAGGACTGATTTTGCTTATGGGACAAGTTCGAAAAGACACGAGAGATGATTATTGGTCAACAGATCCGTGTATCGAAACACCTATTTATTCAAAAATAATGAGTCGTGATCGTTTTAGACAGATATGGCAATCGTGGCACTTTTCTAATAATGAGAACATCGCGAATCCCAGCGATCGACTTGAAAAAATTAGACCAATTGTGACATACCTTATACCAAAGTTTTCTTCTGTCTACAACCCTCAAAGGGAACTGTCTCTGGATGAAAGTATTGTACCGTGGCGGGGAAGACTTTCATTTAAAGTGTATAATGCGTCAAAAATAATAAAATATGGGGTTCTTGTGCGTATGGTTAGTGAAGCAACTACGGGATACATTTGCAACCTCGAAATTTACAGCGGAAAAGGAAGACGATTATTAGAGACTATTCATTCGCTTCTCGGTCCATATTTAAATTTGTGGCATCACGTATACATGGATAATTATTATAATAGTGTGCAAACTAGTGAAGTGCTCCTACAACATCAAATAAGAACGTGCGGAACAATGAGAATAAACCGAGGTTTTCCAGAATGTTTTAAAACGGCGAATCTTAGTGTAGGCCAAAGTATTTTCCGTCGACGAAAAGATGTATTGTTGCAACACTGGAAATCTAAGAAAGATGTTCGAATGATCTCAACAATACATTCGTCCACTATCCTAGAAAGCCACAACATCGATTGGACTACAAAACAACGTATTTGGAAACCTCAGTGTGTAATAGAATATAATAAATATATGAAAGGCGTTGATCGTGCAGACCAGTATTTATCGTATTACTCTGTATTACGAAAAACAAAAAAATGGACCAAAAGAGTTGTGATGTTTTTGTTGAATTGTGCCTTATTTAATTCTTTTAAAGTGTACAAAACATTAAATCCAACCAAAAGACTAACATACAAACAGTTTTTGCGCGCCGTTGGAAAATTTTGGATAGCCGACCATCCTTGTGGAACCGACATAAATCTGGAGGAACCGGGACCATCATCTCAATTACCGAGAAATGTAGTCAAAAGCGATCCTCCAGGGAGGTTATCACTCGACATGAAAAAACATCGAGCGACTAAAATTGTTACCGGCGGTAAAAAAAAATATCCACAAAGACAGTGTCGTGTGTGTTCTGTACACAAAAAGAAAAGTTTTACTAGTTATATGTGTACATTTTGTGACGTACCTCTTCACAGGGGTGAATGTTTTTATAAATACCATACTTTATCTAGATATTAGAACGATAGTTTTTATGTGAACTTTTATATCATAGTGAACATGCTGTAAATATGTGATTGCCTCAATGTACTTACAAAAATAAAAGCGATTTGTTTCCAAAAAGTATACAATATTGAGGACCATACTATGGTAAGTGAGTATTCCAAATTTCATTAGAAAATTACTAACGGTTTGGAAGATAGAACGTTTTTTATAAAGTTAGTAATATTAAATATATATGTAATTTATTAAAACAATAAATAAATATTTTTAAAAAAAAGTTTTTTTTATTACAACCAGGGTATGATTATTATTATTAATATTAGCATAAATAGTTTTCTCTTCACAAATATACCTGCTTCAAATATTATTTATCAGTACGAATTTATGGCAATTTTTATCCTTATAAATCGGGGCAAAATTGTAATATTTTATAATCATATGTTTATCGACACAAATAATGGTTTTTATCATAAACATAATAATTCTTCATGGTATAAACATAACAATTCTTATGTGAGAACTTTAACAAATTATTTAATTTTCACTTGATAATTTCAAATGGCAACATATATGTATAATGAATGTTGAAGAAATGGCTATTTTCTGATAGCTTTATTACCTAGGAATTTAAGAAAACCAACAATTGCATACTTGTCCTTTTCTATTGATACCTTTCACTCTTAACAATATTTACGTAAAAAATAAGGCATTTTTATGTTTACTTGATATTGTAAAAGAATTAACTATTAGTCTCATCTTGAAAGGGTATGCAAAATGCAAAAATATCTCGAAATTTAAACTGGACAAATGAAAGTTGCCTCTTAACTAGAATTTCTGCAAAATGAATATTTTACATTTTTATCACAATAATTATAATTTCATTTAGATTTCAATAATTAATAATATTGTGCCAGATAAATATTTAATTTGCTTTATTCACTAAAATATAAAGTTACATAAGAATTTTTATTTATTGTACTGACTGCACACGTCTGATATTGAGATATAGTAATTGTATACAGGTGGCCCAAAAAAAGTGAGAGCATTTCGTAAAATGTGATATAATTAGATCAAAATTAGTTTAACTATATCAACAATAGCTTAAATAATTAAATAATTTACTTAATTATATTATGTTTTGTGTTATGAGATGTTCTCATTTTTTTGGGCCACGCTGTAAGTTAGAAATCATTTCTATCTAGATCGATCAGTTGTTTATTATTATCCAATTGGAAATAGGGCAATTTGTTTCAATCATCACCATCGTATTATAGCCCGGAGTGGGTCTTGATCGTTGCTTTTAGGAAATCTCTTCATTCCTTTCAGTTCTGCAACTCGGTTCGCAAATCGTCCCATCTAGCAAATAGATTTGTGGTCTACCAAAACTTATTTTCCCAAATATTTTCATTTTATCCTAAATAATCGCATTAGCAACTATACTGTAATCGTCATATATATCCAACGAAATTAATGCATGTGTATATCTAAATTTCACTTTACGTAATCATGACGTATCACAACCGCTAGGGAGCTGTAAAATAACAGTAAGAATGTAATGGGAAAGCAAGTTACCACTATAGCGAGATGTCATTATTCTAGGCATGTCTGTATAATTCGTCTTTGGTACAAAATGTATTTTTTGCCTTTACCCTTTTGGTTGTCAAATTATACAATGATAACTATTGTTTATATCATTCCTTGAACCTAACAATGTGTATTTCACAATGAGATTAACCAAGTTGAAGTATTTTCTTACCTTTCTGTGAACAAGAAGAGTTTTTTGCTTCCCATCCACCATATGCTCTTCAACTTTAGCAATGTTATGTGACACATCATAAATGACATGCATGTCCAAATCATCTGGAGACATGTGAAACTGTTTGGCGAAAGCTTGTCGTGTCAAAAATGTCATGGAACTGCGGTTGACCCAGGCAAAGTTGGCAGCTGCGGCCATAGCCTTAAGATAATCCTGACCTTCCTGAGAATTAATTCTAGCACACGCCAATTGTCTATCGTTGACTTCTATCTTGTCCCTCTTCATCGCCTTCTCCATCTGCACGAGAGCATCTGTGGCTACTTGATGACCGAAGCCTCGACTTCCAGAATGGATCATGACACACACTTGACCTTTGGTTTCAATCCCCATCTTACTAGCTGCATATTTATCATATATTTCGTCCACAACCTGAATTTCAGCATAGTGATTACCGGCACCGAGGGTTCCAAGCTAAAATAAATAATAACATTCATTATACAACTGCACACACAACCGTAGAATAATTGAGTAAAATATATATATATTTTTTTATTATAATATTAGAAGATATAATACATTTTAAAAATAATCAGTAGGATATATATATTTCTTTTAACATTTAGTTCTTATCTATGAGAGTAAGACTCGTGTATAGAGGAGTATATACGAGAGTGTATAATTTATGTTTCAGTTAGTCGGTGTACATATTTTTTGACTTCAGATACAAATTTATAGTGGTCTTTAATTTTTCTAATTGTGATGGGGAAATATATGTTTGTTTTATAAGGCTAACTAATAATAATGAAGGTTAACAATCGATTTATACACTTTTAAAATTTTATCATCTGGTATGATGATACTGAAGTTAACCTATGATGGTATTAAGATGTTAATAACTGAATGAAATAAAAAATTAAAAAAAATGTAATACTAATTAAATGTATTAATTAGAAAGATACATATAAAATCAATTTTATCGAAAAATATTGTTGTTGCACTACCGGGATCTCTTTCCAAACCGGTGAAGGTGCATTATCCAACTATGCTACTATACTATAGTACTTTTAATGATAAATTTTCAATCCCATGTGTTATACTTTTCAAATTAATACATCCACCGTTCCCTTATTTGAAAGTCATCTACTTTATCATCCCGGTAGCACAACAATATTTTTCGATATAATTGATTTTATATGTATCTTTCTAATTAATACATTTAATTAGTATTTAAAATATCACAGACCTATGTTCTGAATAATTACAACTTCACAATAAGAATGTGTGACGAAGGAAACATATTTTAAATTATTTCTCATAGCCTCCTTTCAGCTTGATGCACTTAGCCCAGCGATATTCCAACTTTTTTAAACCATCCAAAAAATATGATTTGTCAGAAAGAGCACTTTTTTCTTCACCAAAGGGGGGCCGTTTTCTCATCAATTCAGCCCAATAAATCAACATAGTACTGTCTTGTGATTGTCCTGCCCTTCTCCAAATAGTAGGTAAAGATGATGCCTTGCGAATCCTAAAAAACAGCGGCCATGACCTTTCTGGCTGATTGAACTGTTTTCGCCTTCTTTGTAGAAGGTTCGCCAGGTGACGTCCACTGTTTGATTGTTCTTTCATTTCTAGTAGTAGTAGTGATGGATCCACGTTTCATCAACAGTGACAAAACATCACAGAAACTCTTTCAGATTGCGCATAAACATGTCTAAACGGTGCTCCAACGTTGTCATGCGATTCCTGTTTGGTTCCACTGTGACCAAACGTAGCACCCATCTCGCCGATAACTTTCTCACGTCCAATCTTTCATGTAGGATATTTTGCACATGTTGTTAAATCGAGATGTTTACAATGTCAGCAATATCTCTGGTATCTTCACCCAGCGGTCTGCTAACACAATATCATCGATTTTGACCATATCCTCCGTAGTCACCGTAATCGGACAGACTGAGTGCTCTTCATCAAAAACGGATGTTCGGCCACGCTTGAAATCATTAAACCAATATCTGATGGTAGTCATCGAAGATGCATGGTCCTTATAAACGGCATGCAACTTCACTTTGATTTCCTCACACATCTTCCCATTCAAAAAAAAGAATCAAATCACTAAAACGATTTTGTTCTTTTTCCATGGTTGGAAACAAACGCAATCTTACCCATTTTCAAAAGCTATCAAAACAAATCTACCCAATAAATCTGTCTGAAATTTCGACAGGCGTCATTCGAAAAATGGTATACAGATTTTGCATTAGTGGCGCCATCAGTCATTAAACACAGGTACTTATGATACAGCCCTTGTAATGTGAGTCATAGAATTTTCCAATGTTAATGCCTCAACCATCAATTTGTGTTTCATCTCTGTTTAAACGTTTGTATACACACTTAAGCATCCAGCATCTATTGCAAATAGTAAGCATTATGCTAATCGTACTCGACTATTTATAACAACAAATTATTACAATACCTGAGGTAAGCCACGCTTCTTGGCGCGCATGCTGACTTTGGAGGGGTCAGCATTCAACATTCTGCCGTATTCTTCGCAATGTTCTTTGTCTTCAGCCCAAATGTAACCCTCACGGAGAGACCAATCCATTCCCATTTCAAGGGCTTCTTCCAAGTCTCGGGCATTCATTGGTATTATTCCCTTGGAGCCAACACCAACAGGGATGTGGTCAAATAAACTCTGAGCCAATTGTTCCTAAAATATTACATCAGAAGATATTAAATCAAATTATTATTATTATTGAACGAAAACCATCGATAGCTGAGACCATATCCTATCAGAATAATAAGTTTTTGAGATATTTGAACTTTTATAAATATTTTAATAATTGGTACCCTTTGTTATATTTTTTAATATCATTTCCAAAATTAGGAAAATATTACTTTCTGTTTATTGATTATTATTTCTGATAAGTTTTCCTATCACTGTTTTTAAAAACAAAACAGTTTTGCCAGGAAAAATGTTTAGAAATGTGTTTCAATAAAGTTTAAAGCACTGTGGTGTAAAAAAAATGGCCCCTTAATTCTACCCTAGCAAAAAAATTACAATAGGTACCTTAACTGGTATAACATCTTTGGCATGAAGATTGGTGCGTAGCAGACGGACACCGCAATTAATATCAAAGCCGACACCTCCGGGTGACACCACTGAGAGAGGGTCGTCTATATCAAAAGCAGCCATATTACCTGGAATGACAAAATGTGTAACAAACATAAACATAATCTTTATCCACAAAAATTGTTGAATGAAAACTATGATCTCAAATATATATCAATTTCTAAATGAAATCCTTAAAATTTAAAAGTTGTTGGATAAATTACATGTACACGTAATTTAATGAACTTCTACATCTGTATAAGAAATATTAAGGAAGGAGATATTTCTTAATTTGTTTTGATTACTCTCTTACCTATAGCGAATCCATATCCAGAATGAACATCAGGCAAACCAACCGATTTCCCAACAATACCCGGCAATGCTGCGACGTTAGCGATCTGTTTAACGCCCGGTAGGAATCCACCAACCATGCCAGGTCTGCAAGCATTTCGCAGTTCATCTAACATCAATCTTTCTAGGGTACTGTTCACATAAAACACACCTTCCACGTTCATATTCGGTTGAAAACCCTTTTTAATCCGCCAACAATGTGGGTTGATTTTCTCCAAATATTGAAGTTCATCGTTATATTGACGCACAACCATTTTTTAAAGCGTTATAAAGAAACGTGGCTTAAAAATGATTTCCGAAGGAAAAACCCACGTAAAATAAGTATTTAAAAAATGTGACGAATCGTGCAAAACACTAGCGAGCTAAATCGTATAAGACAATAAAAAAATGCTCAACACAAATTTGATGCAACCGTAGATGAGAGATATGCGATGCAACTTGGTGCAACACGCGACGCAACCGGCTAAACAGTAAACGTCAAAAAGAGTCAAAGATAAGAACGTCGCATCTGGTGCTCATAGACAAGAAATCAAAAATTGACAGCATCGCGTCATTAGTTGTATTTAGTGAACTATCGTTCATTAAAATGAACCGTCCCTTTTTATTGTTTATTCGTTTACAAAAAAAATAAAACTGACGAGGGCGCGGGGCAGGGGCATAGATAAGAGATATACTGGCGCGGAGATATACTCATTGTTCATTAATTTTTATGTACTTATTTTCTTTCAATGCAGTCCTATGCTGGTCCCAATTTTTAAACAAATCCCATTTTTAATTTTCTAGATATATTTTTGCCTGTTTCAACACAGATTTTTTTCTAAGTAAATAGGTATAATAGAATAAGAATTACTTGTAAAAATTGTATAAGTAAATAAATACATACTTGATAAGGTACAAATGAATTGACGAACAGGGCTTTTAACAATTCACTTGAGTTTCCTATAGTCTGTATCGGTGGTGTGCAGTAGGCATAAACTTAAGTTACGTTGTTCCTGAAGATGCTAACTAGGTTTGAGGGTTAGGTCAGTAGTTGTTCAGTATCAGTCATTTTTAAAAGAATTACAAATCATCACTACAATTAAAGACAATCATGGTCATAATAGTTTAAATAACGGTTTACGTAACAATTTAATCATTTCTAGTTCTGAGTATTAAAATGCATAGAAAAAGTGTTTATCATGTAGTATAATATAGGCATTATCTCTGTCGATGTAAATAATTAGGAAGAAAAGAAAACAAAGTAAAAATTCAGAAGAAATTATATTATTTATTACATCTTTGGTATAAAATTTATGTCAATAAATACTATGAATTTATCAAATTTAACAAATCCTATGAATTTATTGATTAGGTGACTGTATTTATGCAGCTAAATACTGTTAGAATTTATAGAAGTTCAAATTTAATTCAATTCAATAAATGTGACCCAAAATATGAATGCAGTGTCCTTCTATAAGCTCAAAATGAATGATGGCACATTGCTCGGGCCGACCCCAGCTTTAGTAAGCACACTTTCTTATGACAGTGAAAAGATGAATAGTTAATATGATTGTGAAACTGGTTTAATTTAATCCAAAGCGCTTTTGTACAAATAAATATGTTGATTCATACCAATATATGAAATAATATATTATATTTTTAGTTTAACACAATAAATAAACGAGATTTTAACTGTGATTGAAATGTAAAATATTATATTTTGTTGTTTATGAACATAAAATTTTTCAGTATGAATGACGAGGAATTAATCAATAACTAAAATTTAATTGACATGAAAAATGCCACAAATAAAAAATTAAAGATATTATATATTCTGTATGAAACTTAAAGCGTTACATAAATAGTTGTCTGAAAATACACAAAACTAGTATAAATATTTGCTGTTTTAAATATATATAACAATTGTTTTTTTGATATTGCTTTATAATAAACCTTAAATCTAAAGGTTAAGAAAATCAAATAAATATTTGTTGATAATTAATTTTGATTCCATAAGAGATGATACTAAAATTACCACAAACAATTAATAAACATCTATGAATTTAGTAATAGAGTTAAAATGCAATTCTTAAAATTCAAATAATTACAAACCATTGGAAGTCAGGATTAGTTACTGGAAGTATGTTTTCAATTATACAGGTTAAGGTGGAATCAATTATGTTCAAATTAAATAAAAATGTTTAATAAACTATACAGTCTTTACATTATGTACCAAAAGTCACACAATCACAAGGAATATTATTTTTAAATTACATGTCGATCCGACTGAGTGATCCATCATTTCCAGCAATGTAAGCTTGGCCTTCTTTGCCAACGCAAATTTTATTGACACACTGGCCAAAATCAATAGCACCAATTAATTCCATTTTACCATTTTCTTCAATATTCCATACCTTGACGAACTTGTCCCACGCACCGCTATACAAAATTACCGACCCATCAGACCTTTTTTGGGATGCTAGGCAATTAATTATCATATTATGTGCCTGGAAAACAAATGTTTATATTTTTCATTATCAATAAATTAAAATAATTTTAAAATATAATATAGATTGATCACAAGTGGTTTGATAGTCGCCTTAGGACGCGTTTTAAACATTAAAAAATATGAGTACACAATGTAAATAAATTAAATAGTATAGTGTGACAAAGATACAGGTACTATTTTCTTACCTCAACCTCGCAAAGCAATTTGAATTTGTCTTCTTTATTATTATGATGGCAAAGTATTTTTTTCCCACATCTACTAGCAAAGCACAGCTTGTCCCCTGCTAAGGAGAGGGGTGATTTTCCCACTAAAGTTTGCCGGGTCATATAACGCGTACTCTCTTCTAAAAAAATAAATTTATAAACAAAAGTTATTTCATTTTCACCGAGGGTGCTGCTATAAGGAATTATCTGTCATATATTGAAATTTAATAAAATTTTTCACGAAAATCAATTAAATATATATTTATGTCAATATTGCTGAGAATATTGTTTCAAATTATGTATGATAATGAAAAATTACCTGACATAAACTCAGTGATGACTACGTCTACATCTCTGACAGTATACATCAAATTGTCATGGACAACAAGATCTTTGATTTCCTCTAAAAGGTTATAGATTAATTTAAGTTTGTCATTAACGAAAACACCAACCTAGAAATAGTAATAATTAAGAAGATAAGCCACAAGTTAGTAATGTTAGAAACTGTAAGAAAGCAACAATTAAAATTAAAACAATTAAAAGTTAAATACCATGAGCGTGTCTACAGGCCAAACTTTGATCGATTTTATAAACGTGATCAGATGCACTTTTGATGGGATTAAATTCTGTGGTTCCAAGACCGTTCCAAGTTTTAATAAAAAATATTATGTCAATATACTTAAAATCTACCCCCATCCTATGAAATGTCTCCCATGTCAAATATAATTGGCAGTTAAAAGGTTAAGTGCAGAAAGAGCCCAGCCCAGAAAAGGTTAATTACATGAATTATCTAATATTATACTAACACTTCCTTTGTCATCTCCAGCAAACAGCGTTCCTTTTTGAACATATAAAACTTGTACTTCATTTTCGTAGTTGATTAAATCCTTCTTGAATTCTCCCGTTTCTGCGCACCACGCTTTGATGGTTCCATCATTGGAAGATGAATACAGAGTGGCTGTCCCGGCTTCAGATGCTGGAGGAGCCACAGCCAGACTATACACACAAACCGGGTGTGCGGATATTTCTTTAATGAGTTTTAAATCTTCGGTCCAGATCTAAAACGTGCATAAAAGATAAATTTTAATAACTTGTATCATTTAAATAATTATATTTTAATTATAAAAATATTTATCGTAAATTGAGAACTTCTTGAATTCAATGTATTAATTAATTAACCCTTAACAGTTTAATATATTTTAAGCTGTTACAGCAATTTGATTAAAGTAACTAGAATATAATATAATCGGATATAAATAATGTCATAAATCTTATTATGGATTCAATGATTTATATTCATATTGTGGAGGGTTTGATCTCCTAATATCAAGCACCAACAACTAAAACTGCACACATCAACTACAGCAGCAGCATTTTGTTTTTGGCTAATGAAGAAGAAATGCAACAATATTCAGAAAAATAGATATACTCTGATCAGTGCAATGCTGAAAGATCTGAATTTGATAACCTTTAAGCAGAAAATATATTTTAATATAATAGTATTTATTTATAAAATCCTCAATAAGAAAATATTGGCAGAATTTATACGAAAAATTGATTCAAATCAACACAAGCACGAGCATTGTACAAGAGGAAAGGATAGACTGAGACTGCCATTCAGGAAGAAGGCCAAATCTCAGAAAGCGATGATGTACAGTGCGATGAAGATTTTTAATGGAGAAACTGAATAGATATGTAAAAGATAAGTTTTAGTAAAAGAAAAGACTTTAATCTTGTTTATATTAGAGCATATATAGGAGTGCTTATATCTACATGCACTATGTTAAGAATTAAATAAATAAATAAAAGTTTTAACAAATTTTCATAGCATGAGATTCTAATCTCAATTATAAAATATGTATAAGTTTAAAATATTAAATATAAATAAATAAAAAATTTATGCATAAAAAATATATTTTAATACATCAAAAGAATTCTTTTTTAAACTTTATGTACCCATTTTAAAATCTTCAAATCTCAGATACAAAATAATCTCCCCCTTAAGGATTCTTGTTGAGAATTCCGTGGAAGAATTATTTTTATGAAATATGATTATCACTCGTTTTTATTCAAAGAATCTTCTATAGCAAGAACATTGGGGATCCAGCTCAAAAGAGGTGCTAAAGTTGATACTTGTGATTTCTACAGGCAATCATTATAAAAGCACTTGTGCATTCCGTAACCGGATGTTCGAGATGCTGAAATTCAACATCGGCCTGCTCCAAACACCAAGGCCCTTTTAGTGTATCATCATTTTAATTATAGTTTCAGTTTCTCACAAGATACTTCACCAGCAGAAGAACTTAAAAAAATAATCTGTATGTGATGCTTCATGAATCAAAAATAAATATGAAGGACATATTTCTGTAGAATGGCTGTATTTATACAGAGCAAGGAAGCACATGATCCTATAAAATGGCATTTTGTTGACAAGAGTCCATTAGTCAACCACTATAAACATGCATCAAATAATTACACAAGTAGGTCACTTAACAAATGATTTCAGAGATATCCGTATTGGCTGGCAGCCGCTGGGGATTTTGCAAAAAAAATCAATAAGTTTTTGACTTGTTGTATAGTATGCATTCTAATAGTTCTGAGAGCATGGAGACCTCATTGTTGCATAGAAAAGTTGAAATTTTTATGAATGAGGTGATTAAGCGCAACTCACTCCAGACCTCAGCTACACATTCACAATAACTGACTTATTTTCTAACATTACCTTCTAAGCCCTCCATTATCTGGTGCCGATGGTGCAAGGTCTTTTGCGAAAGTCTCCTGTTCTAGCTGCTTTCAACACTTGTCTCATATATTGTCTTTATGTCCTCAAAGAGGATGGTAAAGAAAATATATGAATTGTGTGAGAGATTTGCATTCCCATACATTGTACATGCCAATACCATCTCAGCAACTCTTTTTTTAAATTCTATCAACTATGCTACAAACAGATTTACTCGATTTTTCACACATGGACCTGATCAATAACATTTCCACTACGATTAGTCAAATTTCATTCTTACATCACATACATTAGTGTTAGAACCAGAACTTCATTATACACCTTTAGTCTTGCATCGGATGAGAAATCCCTATTAGCAATAACTGCATTCAGAGCATCATTCACTGTATTTCCACTGTACACATATGAGATTTCTCCAGGAGATTCGTCGAGAAGCGCGTAAACAACGCTAGAGAATTGAGCACGAAGCGAGCTATGAATTATTGCCACATGTATTTTGTGCATTGAGTAGAATGATGTGTCCGATACATATCGATTTTTACCGACAGATCCCACCACACGCCACTAGAGAACATACTTCCCAAATACAAACTCATTATACCACATTAAGCGAAATTTACTCAGACATTCAACTCTTTTCACATTCTATAAATCCTTGCCCTCCTTGTCGCCTCATACTAGGGTATTACAAACAGTATACCTCGTTAATTGTCACTCATCAGATAAATTTGAATATGGAAGAAGCTATCGACAGATAATCTTTTATTGATTATGATAAGCGTGAAATAATTATCTTGACATCTAGTAGATTATAAAATTTGACACATGCTCACTTTTATTTTGCCGTCATCTGCTCCGCTGTATATTTTGCCAGCGTAATACGCGAGCGCAGTAACGTCATTGGTGTGCTTGTCTCCCTCAGATACATTGACTGATATCTTGACCGACATGTCCACGGCTGACGTTTTCCTCGACTTTTTAAATATATCACTTTGATGTTGATCAATCAATAAATAAATACAGGGCTCGACTGAATCGAATGTTTCAAATATTTATTTACGAATAATAATGTTTGTCAGGTTTTAAGACCACTTTGCGATGTTTTTGTACTGGCGTACAAAGTACAAACTGTATGAGCCAAACTGACAGACGCCGCAGCCGCGGGATGGCGTACTACTACACTCCTGCACTAGATCTGGATTATATTACCAGCCGTCGAATTTCATCGGTTCTACTTGTGCCACAAATAACCGAGTATTTTAGATATATGTACTGTAGTTTAGTTCAGTTCAACTGGAGCTTCGGTAGAAATGTCATTTTTTCATATGAAAAACACCCGTAACTATTGAACTTTTCGTGAGTTTTCAGGAACCTGCCGGCGAGCCGTGCAAGAATTGATTTGCCGATCTTGAGTTTTCGACTCGACGCTAGCTGGCACGAAGTAGGCGGGGACATTTTTAATATTAATATCGAATGAAGTACAAACGGTTGTTCCTAATTATTTTTTATGCCGGAGCCAAAAATTAGAAATGGTGATGAAATTTTGCTGATATACGATATTACGTAAAATTACAAATTATTCAGATTTCGTTATTTTTGGTTTAAATTGTATTGCTTTAACTACTCGATTAATTGGTAATCTTATCGCTAGACCAAATGCACTAGTCTTCCAAATTTTTCAATGTAAATCCTATCTTTTACTGTGAATAATAAACCTCCCCAATTTTGAAACAATATATGATTTATTTTCAGTTTACCTGACCTGACAATCTAGTCTCTTCAAATAAATGACAAAAGATGATATTGCTTTGCATTTTGAAATATACATGATAATAAAGTAATAACAATACAATTGTTTTTAAAAATAGTTAAAAAATTTATATAAGGTAATTTACGGTAAAGACTTTTTAAAAATACCAGGGATTATCAAAATGTTCGTATTATTCAAAGAATTCCTCCATGATGGCGAAGTCAAGAATGTTATGTCAACAAAATGGAGAATCTTTTTATGCGATTTTTATGATCTCATTATGATTGAACAACATTAAGTTCTGTACATGTTCATTGTTCCAGGAGTTCTCATTCAAAACATACAAATAATTACCAATTAGCCACTACCTACAGAAGTTCTTAAAATTTCAAGATAAATATTATATTTTCGAATCCATTAGGGATTCGAAAAAAATTGTATTCGTATAGCAGTATATTATCTGTTTAACCAAATTAACCAAAATAAGTTTATATATCTGTAGCGATCAGAATTCATATTCACCGCCATCTCAGTCGGCATCGACGCTAGCGACAGCGCTGCCGGCTGCTGCTACAAGTCTGGTTCAATCATTCACCGCCAAGCAGTCTTCTCAATTTCATCGTTTCACAACGGCGGTCTTGCCGGCCCGCGCGCGCCGAGCAAGACCGCCAACTCGCTTCATTTCATTTCATAATACACGTGCACCTTCTACACCTTCGTTCATTTCTTCAATTCTAAATATCTTCATTGTTATATCCATCACAATAAACACCTCAACACGCCAATCACATTTATTTCATTTAACCACCGTCCTAACCCCAAATATCTAGTGTATGCTATGCACCCAAAGCTTTTCTTAAAGACTTAAAATTTCCGTATCCTACCTACATCGTCAAAAATTATCGGTACACTTATACACACCACTGAAATAAATTTTAAAAAGACAAATCACTCCATAACAAGACCTTGAACTAGAAAACGAAACGAAACGTTCTTGTGTTGCGAATGTAACGACTGTTGGCGAATACTTAACCAAGTTGAAACATGCGTAATTTTATATTCTACTGCGGGTGAATTAATTATGATGCACATAAGTATAATATATTAAACAGAATAGAGAATATCTACATTTCGCAATGTTCTAAACATTGATTACAATATGGTGTTGATTTCTTTTGCGTTCAGTTAAAGTTCATTCTTCCAATCGCAATAGAATACTTTGATGCCGTATAGTTCAGTGATGTCCCCCTCTACGGTTTCGAAGCGGTTATTAAAATTAGAAATCTTTCGCCGAACCTTTTGTTGTAATGTTTACCTGTAATAAAATCAAAAGTTGAGATAGGTACCAAGAATGTTCCATTTTATTGAGAATCGCTGTATAAAGAAAATGTATTCCGGTATATTCAGCATCGAATCAT
Source organism: Eubasilissa splendida (assembly GCA_031772225.1). NCBI lineage: Eukaryota > Metazoa > Arthropoda > Insecta > Trichoptera > Phryganeidae > Eubasilissa > Eubasilissa splendida. The sequence continues at coordinate 18,394,588 of CM062850.1, read as the reverse complement.
TTAAATTGTTCAAATTATTAGAGACCGGTGCTTTTTAAATAGTTGTAAAGGGTCACGGGTCATCACTAAAAATATTTTGCCAAACCGGTTGATTTTTATTCAATTACTCTTAAAATTAAAAATGTGTCATTGAGGGCGTGCTTTGGTATTTTTTATTTGAAATCGCCGATTAAAAAATAATAAAACATTAATAGGATCGATATAAACATTATTTAAAAATAAATTATTATGTTTTTAATATAAAACTTGATTTTAAATAGTAGCTGAAGCCTCAAAGCATGTGAGTAAATATAATAAATTATTAAAAATATTTTTTATTCACTAACACAAAGTGTTTTAAAAACGTCGAAAATTGATCATACGTACTGCAAATTGAATGATTTATAACTATTAATTTTTAACATTTTGCTAATTTGGTTCATTACACATTTGTCTCCATAATCTCGGCTTTAAGATTATAAGAAAATATATTACGTGTATGCAAGAATTTTCTTTATTAAGGTAATTTTGTGGCACGCGGAAAATAAATTTAATGCTCGCGGTATTTCTAATAATGCTTGTATTTTCTTAATTATGCCAAATAACATTCAGTTTTTTAGTTTTACTTTAGTGTAAAGATTGTTTCTAAGTAACAATATTTAAAAAATTAAATAGAATAATAAAAACCCATATTTTTGTAAATATAAATTATTTTTGAAAGGAAAGCCTTAATAAATCTTTTTTTTCTTTTATGTTGTTTTTCCAGGGACACCTTGGTATAATTTGCGAGCGGGTGGAATATTTTACACGAAGAACGTTTTATTCGATTTCATTCATCTCCTCGCCAGTAGGTAAATCAAAAAACAGTGTTTTGTAAAAGCATATTTATTACAAAAATAAAAAAATACGAATACATCAATTTGATGCAGTATTTAAAAATAAAATTAAAATGTATATGTACACATGAAAATAATAAATACAAACACGGCTACACGGAGAAAATATAATTCGGGCATTTTCGCCCTTTCCCTCGATAATCTCAAGTTCTCCCACACTCGCCCGCACATTGAAAACTCGTTCGAATTATTTTTCTTACACGAAACAAAATCGCGATGACTGGTGACTTTTGACTGGGTAGTAAACGGTACATGACAATTTAATTTTAAAGTCTTTAAAAATTCTTAGATATAAATTAACCTGTATCATATATATATATATATATGTACCGGTTACTTAAGAAGGTTAGGAATTTGGCATTTCTACTGTTTTTTAGTTCGTAATATTCATAGTAAGAATACATTTATTAATTTATCAAAAGACTTTTGTGGTTTACCTAATTAATGTCATCCATGATTTGACTAATGGTCGCAGTACAGCAACAATTAATGTGCATCAAATGTTTTATTCGGTATGTCAATACATCACCGATGGTGTACGTATGCGAATGAAAAAAATGTATACTAAAACTATCCAAAATTCCAATAAAAATTAATAGACTTTTTATATTAAGAATGTGTAGATTGTTTGCGCCGATGAATTGGTGAGTTCCGCAAATGGACGATATTTAGTATGGTCCATCACTGCTCGCAGCTGACGCTGGCGGTCCGTATTCGCTGCTAGGGGGTGGGCCATATTCGGGGGCGGGGGCTGCAGCCGGGGGGTAACCTTCCTGCTTCTATATAATATAAAACATACATTATTAAATTAGTTTTAAAAATAATATTATATTTATGCTTATACAACCTAGTTTTTAGTAAAATACGACAAGTCGTATCATTTTGGTTGCATCATCGAGTCATCTATCAAATCTCGGTTACATTACCGTAGTACGAGTGCAGCGTCGTCTCCGCGAAGTTGTATTTTATGTTTACTTTCGATTTATTTATACGTGATGAGTAGTTCGTGTGATCTGTGGATTGGACGCTGCGCTTGCGCAACGTTACGGAGGTAGACACGCAGTAATTTTGTGGTTTTAAAATGACATCCATCAACCGTAAAAGAATGCAGGGCGATATCGCATAATATTTTATTGCATATTTCGTAATCAGCTAAGCGGTTCTAATTTCACATATAACAATAAATTGTTTGTCAAAATAATTACCTCCTCGCGTTATGTGATATCCGGGCAATAATGATATTACATTGCATTATGCTAAATAGATTTAAAGGAGGTACGTACCGTATTTCTTAATTCAGCTGGTTAAGGAATTTTAATTTTGTATTGATATACCAATCTGTCAGCCCGTGTTGTGTTACACTATTTGTTCTAAAATGGCGGTAATAATATAATATTTCAAATGTATTTATTTGGTGGACGTTTTTATTTAATACCCATATTAAATAAAACGCAGCATTTCTGTACCTGAGTCTTGTATCTGATGAAGTAAACTTCTGGTTTTGAGGGTTGCGTTGGTGCGGGAGATGGGATGACGATGTCGGGCTGTTCTTCCGGTTTCTTCACCAGCACGTAAATGAGGGTCTTCTGCTCATCTTGAGGCTGCAGAGGGATGATAGGCGCGGTCGGGGTAGGAGGAGTGGGGGCCTTGATGAACACTATCTTGTAATGTTTCTGCGGGGGTGGCACTGAAATAGGTTTCCTGGAGAAACACCGTAATGAGATTATTATCGTTTATATATATGCGGTAAATAAGGTGTAATAATTTTTTTTTAACTTCTCTCACAAGAAGACATTAATTTAATGTACATTAGAGACTTTAGTGTAATAGTATTATTTTATACTATTCATGTCTTTAAAAGTTCACAACAAAATTGATTTAATTGTGTTTCTGTCTCTTCAACAAATTTACAATAGACAAACTTGGTGTTATACGGATAGGTATACGATATATTTATCCACAAAATAAAATTAAACAGTATTTTTTTGCTGTCTTAAAGATTCATAGGCAGGTACAATTACGAAAAATGTAATGTTCAGCGAGCATAGTAAGTGTGCATTTATGTTAATTCGTCAAATTCCAATTGAATACAAATAAGTTTCGTAGTAATTTTAGCCTTGGCTTGCAATCAAATATTACAAATATGTACCAAAATACCTATCGCAAGATCCAAAATAAATGACAATTTAGCATTCGAACCGTGTGTTAACTATCTGCGAGCTTGCCAACAATTCAAATTATAGCTTATAGCCCTCCCAAAGAGGTTACCAGCTGAGTAAAAGAAAGTTGCGAAGAACATTGAATGGGAAATGTTGCTGAAATAGGTTCTAGTTACAGATGCTATCAAGACAAGATTAAGCTCTACACGGTTGGAGCGATTTTATTACTCAAGATTTGTATTTCTTTCACGGCAAATTAAGTTTCAAACAAAGGAAAAGAAAAATAATTAGGGACCATATATTATTATGTATGTAGGGAAATTCATGATGAATGGCTTGCGGATTTGAACAGGTAAAATACTATGTACATACTATAATATCTACATAATGGTTGCATGTTTTGATTTAAGTTATTGGATGCAAGAAGTCGTTAATTATCTCTGACGTAATATAATGTGAGGACTCCGAAATTACAGACAAAGAATTTATCTATAATTTCGGGATACTAGGTACTTACATATATCGTGTGTGAACATAGTTTTACTATGAATTAAATATATTAATTAGAAAGATATACATATAAAATCGTCATTGCGCCACCGGAATTCGAACGTGGATCTCTTTCCTAACCGGGGAAGGTGTATTATCCAACTATGCTATAGCGACAATATTTTTTACCGACAAATTTTCGAACCTATTTGATATTAACACATTTAATCGTTCCATTATTATAAAGAGCTATCTACCTTATTTTTACAGAATCTCAAATACCTTTGAGTAATCTGATAGCAGACGCCAGAATTATCAATTCATTTTTATTAATATAACCCAAAAATAATGACGGATATTGATTGTTTAAAAAAAATCATCTATACCTTAATATTTAAATTTATATACTCATATTACATACATGTACACCTACTCATATTATTGTTTATCAATTTCTCTATAAATTACACATTTTTCTCTATGAATTTTAATACAAAAAATATACAAGTACCTACCTGCTTATTTATCGTGTTGATCAACGATTATTATTTTTACTTATAAATTGTTGCTAAACACGCTCGATATTAAGTTAGTTCTTCAAGAAAATAAGTCGATCGATATGTTAAATATATTCATAATATTATGTGCCACTTAACATTCACCGTGGCACGTTCTATTGTGTTAATTCATCGCCCTTAAATCTCATTAATGGCAGTAATTTGCGCTGACGCCTTTCGTATTACGCGATTTTTGAAGACACACTATTACGTGCTGTAAATGCAATCACATTTTTATTTTGTAACACATTACGGTCGGCATATATTATCTACGGCAGCTTCTGTGACCTCGCGGACACGTTCATTAGGTAGCCACATCGTTTGTCATGCGCTCCTGTCGTGAATACATTAGGATCAAGCGAAAGTAAATACTTATGTAAGCGACATTGCGAATAATGGTTCCATTCATTAAGCATTACTGTCAAAGAATTTTAATGCGCGAATGGATGATTTTGTTGCTCAATGTTGCCACTGAACAAATTCGGCTAGAAGGATATTCATAGATCCTTGGTCGAGATAATATGTTTTTCTCTTTATCCGACGGAACACACATGTTGATGAGCTACAACAGTCATAACTGAAAACAACTTTACAGAATAACTTGTTTATTCAATCAAATTTACGTTCGTGCAAATTTTTTCCGATATTTGATAACAAGATTAAGGAGTAAAATTCTCTAGTATGTTATTCTTTTTTTTTATGAGTATAATGTCGTAGGGCTAGTCTACCATGATTTTAATATATAAATATGTAAATAATATGAAAAACACTATTTATTGATACATCAACATGTTTCGATATCTATGGTATTTTCTTCAGGCTATAATGTATACTAAAATTAAAAATACAAACATAAATAAAAACAAAACTATAAAAGTATACGTGGTGGGTAACTAATTATGAACTACTATGAAAACAAATTTCAATGGTGACTATTTGCAAAAAGGATTTGGTTATTTATAATATTTAATATGCTATTAATATTTTTTCTAATTTCAAAAACGCATAGTACGTTAAATTTCAAAACCCTCGTTAATGTCAAAAGAATAAATGGTTTCCAAAAGATGATTGGCGAATTCAGAATCGTTGTTAATAATAGTTCCTAATTAGTTACCCACCATTTATACTTTTGTTTTTATCTATGCTTGTATTTTTAATGTTAAGTTTCCTTTAGAAGATACTATAGGTATCGAAACATGTTGATGTATCAATAAATATAGAATTTAAAAAGTGTTATTCTTATTATTTATATAATACGTTGCCACAAAGTAATTTTGCAAATATTGAGGAAGCGAAAATATAAAAAAATGCTCATAAAATATGAACGCGTGCCTAAATCGGCATTGTGACATATTCAATTCCTTAATCTAGATCTATAATGTAGATCGTAGAACAAGTTGGTTTACTTATCGCACTATATTTAATTAGATTTTTAATATTTAAAGAAATATTTTTTAAAATTGTTTTCTTAATTAATACATTTTATTAAGAGTAATCTTACCTTGGAGCGTAGTATTCAGGTTCTGGTGGCGGCACGTGCACATACACGTGCTTGTGGATGACCGGTGCCTGGGCTGGTGGCCCATACACTGGGGCGGGGGGCCCGTACGAGGGGGCAGGGGGGCCGTACCGTGAGGGAGGCTCAGGCCTGGCGCAAGCGGCCGCTAACAACCCCGCGAATACCACCTAGAAAGAACACAAAACATCAAAAGGCATGGAAGAGATATCAATGGCTGATTAGTTTATTATTTAATTGAATTCTAAGAAAAAAAATTATACCGTTTTTTTAGTCCCATATTCTAAAAGATTCATTTTACTTCTAAATTTACAATAAAAATTTCCTATGACACTTACAAAATAAATGTTTCATATTATTATCTATATACCGTGGAAAACTTCATGTTGCTGTATAGATGCTTTGGATGTCTTCAAAATTAATAGTAGTATACATATATACAAACAATATTTAATACTCAAATTATAGTCCAGAATGGTATTATTATGGTAAATTATTAGATAGATAGAAGCCTAATTAATTTAAGATTATATATACAGGTAGCTCAAAAAAGTGAGAACATTTTGTAAAATGTGATATAATTACATCAAAATTAGTTTAACTATATCTTAAATATTTTACTAATTTACTTACTTACCTATTTACCTATATTACGTTTTATTTCGACAGTTTCCGGTCGCCATTTTTGATTATTAATTTTCCCATTGTTTATGTTTAGTTTTTTCAAATTGTTGCCCAGAATGACAAAAATCACTGCAGAAGACCGTGTTCTGATCAAAAATTTCAAGAGTTTCAAAACAATGCCTGGAGTATAGCTAGACATTACAGCAGGACGGAGCTCCATCTTACACAGCCAGAAATACAATCAATTTCTTCGTCGTGAGAATGTTAATTTCATCGAGTTAATAATAGCTCAGATTTAAATCCAGTAGATTATGCAATATGGGATATTTTGATGATTTCTGATTAGTTAAATATTGTGCAAAACAAATTACATTAAGAATTATAATTAATTATATTGAGTTTTGAAATAACTCATGTGTTATTTCGTGTTCTCACTTTTTTTGGGCCACCCTGTATAAGTAGGTACTTTTAAATTCTAAGGATAATATATATAAACTAGAGATTTTTTTAAATATTAAATTAAGACAATTATAATTTACGTAAGACAGTCATTGTATTACCTATAGTATTATTTATAAATTCGTTTCGCTTTAATTTATTTCATGTCCATAATATATTAAAGCATATAGAAAGACATATTAATGTAAGCGAAGGTGAGAAAATCATCAGAAGAAATATTTCTCTGACTGTTGTCACTTTTGCATACGCCAGCGGCAATTTATAAATCATTACATTGTTCAGTCATTTAAACGGAAAACTTTTTTGGCTCCCTCCTATTCATTCATTTTACTAGTTTCAAAAAGTGCTCACGCTAATGATGTGGGAAAAACCTGACACTAAGCCACGACAAGATGCTTTATATCCCTTTCTGCGATGGCTAACATTACTGCAAATTTTACTGTCTTTTCTTGAAATGTTTTCATACCGTGAAGCCTGTGACCTGTGTAGTCGCGGAAAGTGAAACGTTTTAATAGTGGGTACCTAATTAGAAACCAGAATGCCTCGAACCAATTTCACTCTAAATTGTTAATCTTTCTTTTTGGGTTCATTAATATTATATTAAGGAACTCGTGTACAGCGGTTTTCTGTATAATGTTTCTCAGAAACGATGTAAAAATTTGATGAAAAAATATAATCTAACTGTCGTTTGCCACAATTAAAAAAAAATGTTTGATTGAATAGTGACAGTATGTACTTTTAGTATTAGGAGCGGTGAGTGAAATATCGCACAACTGAACAATTAAAACGTTGCAATCATACAACATAAATCTATCGAGATTACGTAAGCAGATTGCTGGCTTTTATGGTAATTTTGCCTAAATACCGAGAAACGATAATGGCCAAAACGTATTTGGCATGCGGAGCAATTCTTTAGAATCGAATGCCTGTGTTGCCAAAACACCAAATTGATTTTCTCTTTGTTTTCTCTCATCTGTCCAAGTAGGTACCTACACGGGATACGTGAGTCTGTTTTTAATGCTGAATCGGTAAAAACGTCCGTGAAAAGCGCGGCAAACTGTCTGAAATTATGCACGGAAAATGGTCGAGGATCAGCGTTTATGAATTCTTAATACGGATTTGGGATTGACGATACGTTTGCAATTAGCACTGTGGCTGTGTGGTGTTTGTTCGCCGTGATGAACGTTATCTAGGAAGTGGATGACTCTTCCTGCACTTTCGCCGAGCGTAACTATAATGAGTACAGCACGAACACTTATACCCGTGCATTTGCGAAAAATTACGGCCGAACTAACATCACTCCTAACGGTACTGGAAAGAAAATGGCGTACGAAGGCATCTGCCGCAGTGTGCTCGATTTTCACCGAGATATCATTCATTTCCGAACGTTTTTTTTTTATTTTCAACTTTTGATTCAATGAGGATAAAGTCTTGGTCAGTAGTTGGGCAGAAACATTTGTAAATGGATATAATTTTAAACAAATATTTTGCAAAGTTATTTATCCTCATTCACGATATTGATATGGTACAAAAAATGAAACGAACGCGAAGTAGTCGGTTTTCGACACGTATTAGAATTTTTAAGATATTTAATATGATTATTACCAATAAACTCATATTAATACTATATTTATGAATTGAGTACATTATGTTATTAACGAACATAATTATTATATTCAATCATATCATCGTTTGGTAAATCTTTGCCGATTTATTATTTAAACCTACATTAAATTCATACAATTAGTTCATCATCCCGGGGACTAGCGAGTTTGTTCAATTTTAATATCACAAGTGCTTACTTGTACTTAGTTTGAAAATACTAAAGAATATTGATGTGACATTGTGAATTTCTATTTTTTTAATATAATATATGCACGTAGATTACTCTGATGATGTGATGTTATATGACATGTGGATTCTCTTCACGGAAGCTGGAAAATAACCACAAAATCACTAATATTTAATGTCAATTAGAATATCAAAGAACCAAAAAACATCAACATATCATATGTATAACAAAATTTTATATTATTTTTTGAAAAAAATACCTTCTCATATTTCTGCTATCTTTAATGCATATATGTTAATTTGGAAGTACTTACCTACACGTATAATATAATTTAAAAATTATTAATCTGCCATAAAATACATGTGTCAAAAAAATCTAGGTGTTTCAACTTCGGACTGCGTGCCTCGCATTTGCCGTATATTTAACCCTGGTAAGTCATACGCGATATCAAATAATACCCTATAAGATTTTATGTAAAATATATTTTAACTAATGTGCAGTCACGCCGGTAAAATGTGATATGTCTTTATATAACACTATTTTTAATTGTCATTAAAATTTGAGCAACGTGCGTTTGCGCAATGCGTACAACAATTGCTATATTATTTATACAATTTTCTAACTATTGTCTTTGTGATGCATGTTACATAACAATAGTGCATAGCTTCCGAACCGGTTGACCGCGGAACGTAATACCGCAATACCGGTAAAACCGCGAGTGAAGGGTGATATGATAATTGATGACAGCTGACAGCTAGTGACAATACCGAAAAAGCTTCGCGAAAGTAAAAGTTTTCAAATACGGAAAAGCGTTCTACTTTTATAGAGGTTTGATTACACGGAGATACAAACATGGTGCCGCGGATCGGGGACACTGGGTTATCGAGTCAGGTCGTTGTAAAACAACAGGTGTATTGAAATTTGAAATGAATACATGACAAACACAATTCATACCGCGATTAGAGAATTTAATAAATAGCAATATGCCACTTCAAGCATAAACACATACAAAATTTAATTTAAAATTGTTTTTTATGAATATTAGAGTATTACAAATGTCAGGCAATAGTTGCGATAGTGACTCAAAATTTTTTAATTTTTACAGAAAATACTTATTTCTTGAATTAAATTAATAACGTCGACAGTCTTAATTGAAATAAAGATTATTAGGAGGACACATTCTTATTGTGAAGTTGTAATTATTCAGAACAGGCGCTCTGCTATCAGATTACTGAAAGGTATTTTGAGATTCCGTAAAAATAAGGTAGATGGCTCTTTCAAATAATGGAACGATTAAATGTATTAATATCAAAAAAGTAACATATAGGTTCGAAAATTTGTTAGGAGAACACATTCTTATTGTGAAGTTGTAATTATTCAGAACAGACGGTCTGTGATATTTTAAATTTTAATTAAATATATTAATTAGAAAGATATACATATAAAATCAATTTTATCGAAAAATATTGTTGTTGCGCCACCGGGATTCGAACCTGGATCTCTTTCCTAACCGTGGAAGGTGCATTATCCAACTATGCTACAGCGATAATATTTTTAGCGACAATTTTCTCAATGTGTTCTCCTAATAATAAAGTTGTATCAATGTGTCCAAAATTTAATAAAAATGAATTGATAATTCTGGCGTCTGCTATCAGTTTACTCAAAGGTATTTGAGATTCCGTACAAATAAGGTAGATATGGCTCTTTCAAATAATGGAACGATTAAATGTATTAATATCAAAAAGGTAACATATAGGTTCGAAAATTTGTCGCTTAAAATATTGCCGCTGTAGCATAGTTGGATAATGCACCTTCCCCGGTTTGGAGCGAGATCCAGGTTCGAATCCCGGTGGCGCAACAACAATATTTTTCGATAAAATTGATTTTATATGTATATATTTCTAATTAATACATTTAATTCATATTTGAAACTTATCTTGAATTTATTTTCAAAATACAAAATTACATTAATATATAAGTACAAGAGGTGCAGTACAAACGTTGAGAATTGTGAGAAAGTGATTTTTTCCGTGTTCGACACACGCACCTATTTTCTACGTTCACGTGAGACGTAGTCATTTAATTTTTTCATTCACGTGATGAGGAAAAAAAATGCAACTTTAAACAATAAAAAAATATCATATAAATCAAAGTCAAGTGTGCATGTATTCCTTATATATGTTTATAATAATAAATAGTTTAATTTACTAATATAATGTCAGGAAAAAACATAGTTTCATTAAACTTTTATTGAACATATGGATAGTACGTACGTACACCTACCCGGGTTGGATAACCAATGTAAATTCATTTAAAAGAATCGTACAGTGAATTATATTTTTTCTTAGTTTTTTTCCACTCAAGTGAGAATAATGTCAGACGATTATGTAATTAAAGATAACTCATCATTTTTGTGAAACTGCAGTTTTTCAGAATATAGTTTTGTGTTATTTTAATACAAATTAAATGTACCAATTAGATAGGTTCGACAACATAAACGGTTCGAATCACGGTACAAACAAAAATGTATATATATATCTTTCTAGTTGATGTATTTAATTTGGATTATATAATTATTTTGTTCGAAATATACCAACGTGCGTGTGGGTGGATTATGTTATTGTGTTACTAAAAGTGAACAATGCACAAAATACGAAAATTATTGATTGATTGATAACAAATATAATAATAATATAATGAATGCAAATAAAACATTTAAATTGCAAAATATTTCTTTTTACAAATTGAGACTATCGTAAATAGGAGTAGGTACTGTGAAAATAAAATATCATTTATTAATTTGTGATGCGTAATGAAATTCGTTCGTGTTATACATACATTATTATTCAATGTGTAATTACGTAATCTAGAGGTCCCCATTGAAAAGTGATAGTTTATCCATTAATAATAATATGTATGTTATAAATCTTGCACACCGCGTCAGAATACGGGTAGGTACTATAACATGTACGTGTGTAAGATCATAACATCCGGTTTAACTGCTCTCTTTAGATTTTGACCGGTTTGAAAACTTTCGTGCCTTCGTCGAAAACTTGACTGCCAACGGGCACTTTTTTTAAAAATAAAAAAAAAACTGTCCACTTCGGAAATGGATTCCGACCCCATGGACATATCTCAGCGAAAGTTCCCCAGTATATATATATATATATGTATGTGTATACATATAAGTATGAATTTTAGATCCGACCGCAAATTTTGAGGAAGTTTTTTTTTTTTTTATTGTCGTTTTATGAGCTGACACACTAACATTCTAAAGTAATCGTGAACATCCTGAATGTCGAGCAACGCTGTATTATCGAGATGACGATAATTGTAAAAAAAATAATGACAGTCAAACAAGCCATTTCACTATCAGCAAATACGTAGGAATACTTCGTGACCATGACACACGACCAAGAATGCAAAGTATAAAAACGAGCTCATGTACACGATAGATAATTTCCCGCGTTACATTATAAGTAAAGTAAAATCTTAATTGTCAGTCTGGGAAAAGTACGTCGAGCTATCTTATCCATCTGTTTTATAATATGCTGTGTGCAACTGAGATCAAATCAATAGATTTTCTTTTGGACGGTATACGGTAATGAGAAAATCATTCATACTCAATGATGTTAAAACATTTTCTGGCATGTGTGTGCTGATGGTATGGGCGTGTGTGTATATTGCTGCTAAGTATACGTTATTTATTTTTGTTAATATATTCGAAACTAATTATATTAATTGAGTGTTAACGTCATTTTTATTTATCTCCCGTTTGTGTAAAATGAGAGATTCGGTGTCGCGTCGGTTGGCCCAGCCGAGGTCCATTTCGACTCCGCGGATTCGCTGAATCCCGAGAGAAATGGTATCGAACCAGTTTCCATATCCTAATAATTACAAATTCCTTCTGTACCATCAATCGATCTTGTCATAATTCATTTGAAAGTTGATATCGAGCAATCGGGTACTTTCAAAAAATGAAAGTGGTCTTTCGAGTTGTGTACAGTTATAAAATAAGGACTTAAATTTTGTTGTTCGGCCCGGATAATGACCGTTTTTTAATTAGTTTGCGGTGAAGCAATTTCGATCACACGAGCGACCATTTCACTTTTTAACGAGACATCCACCGATCTAACGATATGTGATTCCTTTTTTGCCACCTGCTTGAAAAGTGAATTGTTTCGAATCAAGATGGAGAGTGAATCTCGACTTTCTAGCCTGTGGTTGAATCTGGACCGGGCGGAACAAGGCCGACCGCGACACGTGGTGCAGGGATAATTACTTCAAAACAAAACAAATCGTCGGTCAACTCCTCTGTCAGCGGCGTTCGTGCACTTGATGGCACGCCGCTAGCTGGAAGCTGGTGGTTGGTGGCTGGTAGGAAGTCATGTACGCGACAGTCTGATGGACGATAATGTGGATGTACAGACGCTATGCGTTAATGTCATTCGCATTCTTATAAAACACGCATACAGCGACACCGAAAGTGCCGCATTTACTATTTCAAATTATATACGACAAAGTTTAATACTACCGATTCATAAATTTTGAATTTGTTTTAATATTTAATGATTACATTTTGATAATTCTGCATGGCATCAAAATCGCAATATATATAATATTTAGATTGAATTTATAACATATTATGTCTAAAAGTAAAAAAATAATACATGTTTCCATTGAACAAAAATAGATAATAATAATTTAAAAAATGATTTCGGTTGTTTTTTTTAATGTTAAAATTACTATATTACTCTAATTCGTGCCCGATAATGAAATGACTTTTCCATATCAGAATACTCATTTAATATTTAATTGGAAAATCGTGTTACAGGAACGCCTCGCAAAGCAAGCGAATTAAGAATATCTTGCGAAGGACTTTTACCCTCAAAGGTATATGTAACACAAGGCCTTTCCTCAATTAGGGGGGTAGGTTGTTAATTTTAAAATTGAATGTAGATTTAGCATGAGATTGAGAAAGTTTCATACATTTCGTAGTGAAAAGCTTGTAATCTGTGTACCACATCTTTCAACGTGGAATTTTATAATATAAACGTAGCTATAAATATTACTCCACGGGGAGAAACTGTGATTAAATGTATGTAAATATATTTGTATATAATTTTAGTACTCGTATATAATAGTGTATCGACAAGAGGTTCTGTTTCTTGTTTACTTGCGAATTTGACCAAAATAAGATCACTACGCTAAAATCAGATTTACCCATGTTTCAGTCATAGTAGTAATGGGTGTTAAACTATTTTCTGATAATATTAATTATTTTCAATCAGCACAGTATTTTAATGTGCGAAAAAATCGCGAAAAATTAACAACGCGCCTGTGTAAGTCACGTCACTTCGAAAGTCACCCGCTCGAAGCTATTCACTGATAACTTTATTTGAATACCTACCACGAAAAACTGCATCTCGGTATGTGTGTGTGTGTATACTGAATTAAAACTAAGTCGAACGAACTTGACACTATACCGCACTGGTAACAAATGATGACCGTCTTCCGAAGAGGCTGGCTTTTATAGTGACCGTGGAAGTGGGGGTGTGGAGTCCAGCGCGCGATGCCTCTTGCCTCTTCCCACATTACCATTCTATTCGCGTACAATAAAAATATATATGTAATAACAATCGGCCGGGAGGGGGCGCGGGTCGCGCGGAGCGGCGGGCGGTGGGGGGGTGCGGACGGCGCGACGCCGGCGTCGGCGAGATCCCATCTCCGCTCCGGCGGCGGCCGCCGCAGCATCGCCGCGCGCCACCCGTCATCGCCGAGCAAATTTTATCCCGTCTTATTGTCGCTGGCTCTCATAAATCTCACGAAAGAACACCGATGCCGGCCACCCCCTCGTGTGCTTCGTCTGCCTGCGTTAGTGTCATATGTAATCGTTCTCAATCAGAGATGCATTACTAGAGTTTTCGATATTTATTTATTATAATTAACGGTGCAATATACTTTATAGTTATAATACGAGTGATAAACAGAAATACACCAACTTATAAGCTAAGAACGTATCGAAAATCAGTTTATTTTTATTCATTATTATAGTTTATTAACATTGTTTTTTAAACCACTGTGAGTTATTTATTTATATTCAACCGATTTCGCAAAAATACACTTCCCTTCGTCAGGATGATGATGTTACTTTTATTAAAAATTTGCGAATGTCTGTTTTACATAAAATCAATGTTGATCTTATATGTAATAATTTAAAATGGTTAGAAATTAATAAAGGGTGTAAAACTAACTAAAATATTATAAATAACCAACTAAATTTGACCATTAGTCTTGTCTTTTTTACAATAATTTTGGATTATCATTAAATCTATTTCCACATCTTTCATCAATGCAACAATTTAAGTTACGTATTTTTTTTAAAAATTGAATTTGAAAACATGAACATTTTTACATATTATTTTAGTTAGTTTTTCCATCTTGATGTAGGAAGGCTATTTTTCCGAAACCGGTTGAATATAAATAACTCACAGTGGTTTATAAAACTAAGTTAGTAAATTATTCATTATTAAAAATGAACCACAATGAATGAAGTGATGTAGTAGGGGGATTAGGAGAAGAGGGGCAGAAGCAGATCTAATTTAATAAACTAATACATACATATATTTTAATATATTACTACTATACAAGTAAATTAAAATTGGCATAAGATATAAAGGCTTTAATGGCGTTTCGTAAACAGATAATTTTTATAATCCTTGAATTGATATTTCGCGGAGGAACCGGTGAAATTTTGTAGGTCATTGTCGTTATTTCTTAACCAAAAACAGGTTGAAATCATCTAAAGTATCTTGACTGACTTCCAGAAACAATCAAGGTTGCGCTTCTTTCAAAAACTTCCCGTGGCATATGGGTAGGGTTGCCATACGTCCTGTATTTACGGGACTGTCACCGTATTTATTTCAGTCCGGTATACATTTACATTATTAACGAAATCGAATCATTATTGACTTGCGTCACAACCTTTATAGAAATTGAATTTCTTCGATTGGATGTATCTTAACCATGCTTCAGAATGGGAAGAAATTGAGAACTCTTTGTCTGCGAGAGAAACAGGTCGACATGATAAATATTTTGAACAGTTTGAAAGATTATATTATGATAAAAAAATAATATTGAATGTGACACAGAAACGAATATGCAAGGTAAACGGGTCATTTTTACAGAAACACGTCAGGACTGTTAATTAAACCTTTGCCATAGTTTTGTTTTCTCAATTTTAGTCCATAATGAAAATGTAGAAAAAATATTCTCATTGATGACATACCACTGGATGGATGAAAGGAATAGGTTAGAAATGAAAATGATAAAAGTAATTTAATTTTATGTAAAAGGGGAAAAATAATGTATAAAGTCCGTCAAATCAAATAACGACTGGAGTACCTAGTTAGTTAGATTCATTTAATTAAAATATTTTCAATTCATATTTGTTATACGATTCTTGCAAGATTTATGATTATCACTGCAATCTTTTATTTAGGTTTTTGAAATTTGTATAAGTCTATTTGTTGCGTACAAGCGTAGATGCCAGGAAAAATTCAGGATACGAAAGGAGTTTGGCACTAACCACAATCCGGATTTTGCTGGCACCAACAAAATGTGGACTGTATATTTTAATCACTATTTTGTCCTTTAGACGACGACAAGTTCCGACACTGTATAGACGCGAAGTCTTAAATTAGTATAATATTGTAATCGTTTAGGTAAATGTATAACCGCACTGGGTCAAGGTCGCCAATCGACTGATCGGCGGCGTGCCGTGAGGGCAAGGGTATGGGGGGGGGAATTCACAGTGCATTATTCGTTCGTATTAGTTCGTTTAAAATAAATATGTATTTACACAAATCAATATATGTCCCAAACACTATTCATATTTCACCCAACCCACCCTAACGCCAGCCGACCAAAAACATCATCCCCAATTCATCACCGTCTCGTATCCCTGCTCGACATTTATGGACACCCTACGTATAGGGCTACGGCCTTCACGGTTGTCGGAATAAATTATTATAAAACAGGTGTGCGTCAACAAAAAAAAAAAAAATATTTTTGGGTTGCATCAGTTATCTTTTAAATGACAGATATTTTTTCGTAACATTCAATCGGTGCATCTTATGTCCACTGATGCGACTGTTGGCTGTATTACAAACCATACGTATGTCTTGAACGATCGTGGTTACACAAGCGACAGCATTCCCGGTACGGCTTTGATAATGGTTTTCGTTGTCATTCAGTCATCAATCAATTGATGTACCATTATATGAACCGTGCTGTAATAGCAACGTTGTTACCGAACTCTATTTTCTATAATTTTACTAGATACTACAAACAAAAAACATGTAAATGTCTACTGTAGACATGTCTAAAAAGATGTATTGTGCGTAGAAAAGCAGTATTTTAAAAAATTTTGAAAATCTCATAAAATGAAGTATTTATTATTTAGGAGAACACATTCTTATTGTGAAGTTTTAATTATTCAGAACACAGGTCTGTGATATTTTAAATATGAATTAAATATATTAATATTCCTAACCGGGGAAGGTGCATTATGCTACAGCGATAATATTTTTAGCGACAATTTTCGAACCTATGTGTTACCTTTTTGATATTAATACATTTAATCGTTCCATTATTTGACAGAGCCATCTACCTCATTTTTACAGAATAAATACATAAATAAGGTAGATGGCTCTGTCAAATAATGGAACGATTAAATGTATTATTATCAAAAAGGTAACATATAGGTTCGAAAATTGTCGCTGTAGCATAGTTGGATAATGCACCTTCCCCGGTTAGGAAAGAGATCCAGGTTCGAATCCAACATATAACAACCGCGACAACAATATTTTTCGATAAAATTGATTTTATATGTATATCTTTCTAATTAATATTTTTAATTCATATTTGAAATATTTATTCTAATAATTCGATCATTTTCGTCACCTTTTTCTAGAGGGGTCGATAATAAATAATAATAATGGATAATTTGTATAGTGCCATTTTCTTAAAAACTGTACAATTATCTTTGTTTTTAAGATTAAAAATTGTTATTTTCACTTATGGAAATGACTTTTCGAAATTGTTGCATTTTTAGTTTCTTCTTAAATAAAGTCTCTGATGCACTGTTTCTTACGACGGAGGGCAAAAAGTTCCACGCTCTTGGGCCCGCCACCGCAAATGCCCGTTCACTAAATTTAGACTATCGGTTCTACAGCCCTCTCTGCGGCTGAAGTAGAGGCTGACCTGAGAGTTTGACGTCTACCATACAAAGTTCTTTAAGATGCAGAGGCGCCACGTTGTGTATCGCTTTGTACATCGGCCAGCAAAATTTAAATTCAACTTTTTCAGTTCCTTCTTCTTTTTAGCATTTTCAAGACGTGTCCAAGCCACATTATAGATTCTTCTCACTCGGTCTAATAATGATACTCATACTACTCCCCTTAGATAGCTCATTTAGGCGGCCTGGATTCTTCATTTTTTTCTCCGTTAGGATCCATATTTGAGTAGGCCAATACATATTTTATAATGCAATGAAATTATGTATTACTTTATTACTTGCAACTTAAAAAACAAAAAAAATATTAACCGATTCGAGACAGAATAAATATTAACAAAATCGTTGGTAAGTTAAATAAATAAAAAACTTATTACATATTTAAAAAAATATTTTATTATAATTATGTAACTTAGTTCTCATACAGCTAGAAGACGCCTTAGTTTTTTTTTAAGATGTCTTTATTTGTAATACTTTTTATAATTTAATTTACCAATCCGTCTGTGTTAATTCATTTATATAATTAAAGGCAATCTAAGAAGAAGAAGAAAATGTATGTTCCGAAGTGTGTTTATGATTAATGAACCAATCAGGTGAGTATTCCTAATGCGCGAGTTATTTATCAACTTTCATATGCGAAAATTAGAATTCCAACGTAATAAAAAAAATTAATTAATTTTATTTTCGTATTTTCAAATAAGAACTAAGAAAAACATTACTACATATTATTTTCTTTCTTTCTTCTTCTTAATGAGATATTTCCTTGTCGTTGTTGTCGTGTTATTATTATTTCATATTTTAATTACATTTGTGGTAAAGTTATCTAATGGTGTATGCACACGGATGAAACTTTGCTCTCGCGACTTTTTTCGTGTCTCGCGATTTGACGACAAACTATGGTAAATATAATAATCAGTTATTTGCGTACAAAATAACGTACCTAGATTGCTATCAATATGTTATAAATGCATTTGGTGTCTTCGAGTGAATCTCAATCTATTAGGCAGACTTTTTTGTTTTGTTTTTTGCGTAATTGTATGATTTTTAAATACAAAACAATTTATTATTGGATTGTTTCTCGGTTTTGTGTGATATCATAATATTGGAGAACGGTCCTGTTCGATATTGAAGAACCTGTTAACCTTTACCATACCATGATATAAAATACCCGAACGCAGCCATGCTGTCAACTCGTGTTACCGTACATAACAGTTAGAAAAAATAATTTAATTAGCTTAAAAGAGTTTCAATAGCACGAATTTACTCTAAATATTGAGCAATCAATTTTGAAAAAATGATTAATAACCTAATTTAGAGTATTCATTAAGTCCTATACAATGTGTCCTTCCTTCTTATCTCTCTTCGTTGAATTAGTGATAAAGAGATAATTATATTTGTATGTTTGTTGTTCTATTCACTGTGAAAATAGTGTGTGATCTCTGTCTTTCATATCACAAATTGTATTTTTACCAACGTATTAATTTGACAACGGATTGAATGGAAAAAATAAATATTTTTGTACAATTTCTTTTTTATAATTGGATTTTCACTAATCATTTCTAAGCGTTAATATTTTCTTTAGGATTATCTAAAATATGAATTTTATCTTGCGTGTATTTATCGAAATATTACAGGTTTAATTATGATGGTAGATCTGTGTTACTGCATGGTTTGGGAAGGGTTAAAAACGTCAACAATCGAAAACCATGCATGAGATGACGTATGAAAGTGAACGAGTTATGTTCAATAGTATGCAATGACAAGAGTGTGAAATTGTATTCTCTCTGCCTACTCATGCGGCGAAAAGTGTGGTGATAAGTTCTATTTCATTAATATTATCTCTGTATTTATTCGTAAAATATTATACATTGAGTCCGTTAAATCGTGCATGTGTATATTAAACAGCAAAGATTATAAATAGCCCTTTTTCTAAACATTTTTGACATAAATATTTAAGATAACTTCGAGTATTATATATTTTATGTATTAAATCAGTAGCGTAACTATGTTAATGCACCCAATGCGGCCAATTGAATCCCATTTTACAGATGTTATATGGTGTCCAAAAGGTTCACGCCCTACAACTGTTTTGACATCAATCCTTTGGAAGAATCTATCTATATTTTTCCCAACTAATATAAATAAATAATTTTTAAAATCCACCACAGCAAGAAATATAATAATAAAAAAACATTTCTTACGCGTATTACAAAAATACGTGAAAACATTATCAATGTGTACAATAGTTCTCTGCTAATACATCGTGTTGGGGACCAGGCCGTTGCTACAAATAAAAAATGTTTTTTTCAGTTGCGATTGCACACAAACATTTAAAAACAAATTTTAGCTATGCTAATATTTATCGAGTATTTTTATTTTATTAGATTTTATTGACATGTTTTTGATGTAACAGAGGTGAATATATTATAATATAACATGATAAACATAAGATACAACATATACTCGTAGTTTATTGTGTGGGATGGAGTAGACTCCACCTCTGATATATACAGCATTGTCCTGGCTATTGCCGTCTGTGTTAAAGTAGCCAGTTTTCTTCGTGCTATTGTGGTGTTATTTAATTCAAGAAAGATAAAGATTCAACAGGAATAAAAATAGAAATAGAGAAAAAAAAAGTAGTGAGAGTGTTGTAGAACTAGTGAATTATTAGTGTAGACACTGTATAATGATTATGTTAGAATATTGGATAGCGATGCTTTTGATTGATCTCTATACCTAATTGGATCATATATTGGGTCCATATTTGTGTATTGGAAGTGAACGATTTCCAGTAGGTGCTGAGTGTGTTGTACAGTTTCGGAGCTAAGAATGCTGTAGAATCGTTGATAAAATGTCGTTGTTGCTCTCGGAACTGGTGTGAAGATGTTCGCTGTTTGTCTTGTGTTGAGTTCATGATTCATTGCTTGGGATGAGTTGTTGGCATGGAAATATTGAACGAGTCTCAACATATAGATTTGTCTTATGTCTAGGTCATTGTACTCTTTAAATATAAGATCTGATGGATATCTAAAGGGACGAGCATTTATTACCCTAAATCATTAAAAATCTCTGAAAAGTTAAATCATTTAGATGATTATAAAATAAACATCGCCACTACTGTACTGCATATTTTAGACCAAAGTCGTTATTTTTATAGGAAACCATTTTGCATTGGGAACCATTTTTTAAGTTACGCCATTGGGTTAAATAAAGTTGATAGCGACGATTTTTCAAAATATTTTTAAAATTCAATTTAATTATATTATACATTTCGAGATAGATTCAAATAACTAATTTCGTTTTAAATGATTTAATTTCTAAATATGAATTAAATATATTAATTAGAAAGATATACATATAAAATCAATTTTATCGAAAAATATTGCTGTTGCGCCACCGGGATTCGAACCTGAATCTCTTTCCTAACCGGGGAAGGTGCATTATCCAACTATGCTACAGAGACAATATTTTTAGCGACAATTTTCGAACCCATATTATCATATTATACCAACCTTTTTGATATTGATACATTTAATCGTTAAAATATTGTCGCTGTACCATAGTTGGATAATGCACCTATCCCGGTTAGGAAAGAGATCCAGGTTCGAATCCCGGTGGCGCAACAACAATATTTTTCGATAAAATTGATTTTATATGTATATCTTTCTAATTAATATATTTAATTCATATTTAAAATATTACAGACCGTCTGTTCTGAATAATTACAACTTCACAATAAGAATGTGTTCTCCTGACATAATATATGATTATATGGATGCTGGGTACATACACAGTTATTATATTGATACAAAGCCTTATTTTGTATATAAAATATGTTGTGATCGAAGCCGGCGAATCAATGGAGAAATTGAACCATCCATTTTAATACCAAAGCTTTCATCAACGTAACGGACTTCCTCATTTTGTTCCCACAGCAGGAGATAGTTTGAATAAGTCAAACTAGGTGCAGACAGGTGGTTAAGGGTCATCGCGGCTTTACTTTTCCTTCATTTGTTTAGTCGATATTACAACATTTTCACACACTTGCATTATGCAGTACAAATCGCTTAGTTTACTAATTTTTATTTTTAAATCTTATGGAAATATAATTTTTCGCATTTGTCAACTTAACATTTTTTTTTTGTTTTTGACTAAAAAGAACCTGAAATTTATATTTCGCGGTAGTATGTTTGTCCCGCAAACAAATATTTTTCATAACTGCAGTAAAAAATTCAGATCTATGACAGCGACCGGATGATGGAACCCAAAATCAGATCCGTAACATCGGCCAGGGAAGGCGGAGGCACGCGGTAGAGTGGCGCAGAAAAATAAATGTATTAATATTAAATAAATTAGTAAAATACTATTATTTAAATAACTGTGCCTTAAAATGTGTAACTAATTAATCCAAATTCACGGTGTGAGATAAGCCGAGATAAATTTCAGTATCGTGTACTTGCGTTGAGATTTTGATCTGGATTCGACCCAGAGATTCGATTTGACAACGACACGTGAGCACAAAGATAACCTAGAACCATAGATGATTACAAATATATACTCTGTAAGTTAGACAAGAAATGGAATTAATGGAATGCATTAAATTACATTATATTTTAACTGCTGCAGGGAGGGGGTTCAAATTCACCCAACGGACGAAAGGTACATCAACGGTTAATGGACTGACATTCGACGTTTGACGTGCAACAATAATTAAGGTGTGAGACAAGTGGCGGTGCTCGAATCTTTGAGACTTGGTATGTACCCGGTGGACTAAGATAGTTGAGAGTTGTCTCCAAAGAATCTCATGGAAGCATAACCCATATCTCAGAGATTGTCTCGAGATGAAAATTTCATCCTTGGACGCGGACCGTTAAGGTTTCGTGAATCGATCCCTAGAGCTCTCATTGGACATGAAATTATTTCGTGGAATGACCTATCACAGGGGTGGCGAGGCGAACCTAGGGCACGCGTGCCAGAAATGGCACGTTTATCAATTTAGCTGGCACGTAACAATTAACAAATATAGAAATGCAATTAGTTGAACTCGACCTTCGACCTAGAAACAAAAAATTGTCGATTTGAGAAATGAATTAGAAATTATAAAATGTACATAGTACAAGGAGTAGATTGACCGATGAATCTAGTTGTGCATGTATTTTACTAAAAGTAACGACATGTGAACCGGATATTTGGCATCTAATGTACGGCAGCAAAAATATCATTAATACTTATAACTTTTTATTAAGTGTATTTTATAAACTTTTTAAATAAAATGTTGAAAAACTCTTTTTTTCATTTTTTCCCCAATAAAAATTGCTGTTAAATGCGATGTTAAATGATGACACGGTTTTCGCGTTATGTTTTTAAGTTAAAAACTAATTATAGCATAATTGCTAATTGTAGTTATTTAAATAAATATATTTTTAAAAACTGCTGGGCACGTCAGACAATCGATATATATATATTATTTGGGGATTTTTGGCACGCGCATGTAAAAAGGTTCGCCACCACTGACCTATCACAGTTCGACAATACAATCATCACATGTTAGTAACGTAGTAATGAAATGGTGTCTATGGTACATATACCTACAGATGATTATCCAAACGCTGCGTATGGATGTTTGATATGTCTACGCTCGTTCATTATGTTTCATTGAACTTGAGCGTATTAAAATCAGTGAGTTAAAAAATATATATTTATTTTTTAATTTTATTATTTGCCAAAATGCATAACAGTTTTACGGCAAGGAACTCCGTAATTTGATGTACTGATTTGTACTTGTATATTATTTCAGACGTTTATCACGATATATTATATTATATTTTATGTCCAATGAAACTGCATTAAGCATGTTACAATATTTCAACATTATCGTTTATTGTCAATGTCTAAATATTATGATATATCAATACATGTTTAATTATAATTCACGTTTTATTGCAAAAGTATTAACAAATACGTACCTATTGCAAGTAAAAAAAATTTTTAGCAAAAAATTGCATGAAATTGGAATACCGTATTAGAGGATTGTAATCATATGTGATCATAAAAAATACGTCCATCTGTAAAACCGGTATCGATCAAATTGGTCAAATCGGCCAAATTGCAACAATATTTTTTCAAAAAAATTTGTAATCTTTTTTTGCATCTTCTGTGTGCCAGAGAGGCTGTCATTATGAATACAATTGTGTATAATAATAATATTTAATCAATTCCAAAGACTGTGGTCCTACATTTTGTAACCATACAGTGATAGCCGGTTTGTTTTTGCTTCCATTCGTGCGGCTCTAACTTTTTAACTTTTCAGTTCTAAATATTTCAAACGCTTCAAGCTTCGAATCCACGTCGTTCGTGATGCTCTAACTTTTAAGTTGAGTACATTTTCTGCTAGTATTAAATATTTCAAATGCTTCAAATTCACGCCGCTCGCGGTGCTCCAAGTCTCGAGTCAAGCAAACGCTTGTAATCAACACGTCAGGAACAGAGTTAAGCAGTTAAAAGATCTGGCAGTTACTTTGTGGTGTAACATATATGTACTTTTTCATGTTTATACACAATCTTTTTTTTGTTTGATTTGTATCACGACTAGTTTCGGGTAGAGCAGTCCTTCGCATCCACACGAACTAACTAAAATTAAACTAAAATTGCCAACTGTATTTAACACAATTTTATAATAATAATAATAGTTTTCGATCTACTTCTGTTGCACATAATCATATAGACGTGCGAGATGGTCGAGTTCTCCATGCAGCTCTCCAGCTGGCGACCCTGTGTAATCTATCTGATGATTTTGCAACAAAAAGAACGTTCTTCAGTTCTGTCTCTCCGTCTCCATTAGCTGACGGGCCGCGCGGCACTGTCGGGCCGGATTACACAAGCGGCGATGCAACAGTGCCCAGTGTGAACGGAACAAAGGTTCAGAGAGTACGCGTGGCTGAAGCACCTAATTAACCCCGCATACTTCAGTTACGAAGGAATTAAATACTGTCATTCATTTTGGATTCTATCCTGTCTCACATTCTACCTACTTATATATTTTTTTTATCTATTTATTGGCTTTTTACATAATTTCATTAAATGTTTGCAATAAACGATGTCAGACATTGCTTTACGAGTAGGTGAAAATGAAATATAACGCACATAAATCATTACATATGATAAAAACGTTATTTATCGTATTATATGATTGCGCTTTGTCGTCGCTATCGGATGCGTACATGATATTTGATCTGTACATGATATCCGTATTTGTATACGCGTCATTGCCAGTAAGAAAAAAAGTAGGTAGCGAATATGTCGAACGTGTTTTTAATATCTCGTGGTTATGATTACTTAAATGTTTTCACTTTTATATATTCAATTTGAAATGAAGTGTACAAACATAGATTAACGAAATCATACGAATTTTTACGACTGGCGAGTATATTGACCATCTGTTACGTTTGTTGAATAACTATTTATGTAAACGTGATTTCAGTTTTTTCAAGAATAATTAATTAGATATATTTCATTCAAAGTTGATAGATACATAAGAACACCATTTGTACAATTCCAATATAGCCGATTGCTTACTGCTAGGCCCTGCGGGCGTCTATTGTTTTTTTTTTTTCTACAATTTCGTATTTTTAATTTATAAAGTAGTATCCAATCGAAATAACTAGTAAAATAACTCAACACGGGAATAACCCAGCGAGGCTAAAATTATAAAAAAAATAATTGAATATAATAATGTAATGTTTTATCAATAATAAACACAATGATCGTAGCCGCTGCATAGCATTGCAGTATCCATTTTGGCAAGTTTTGAAACGATATATACTTCGATAGGGATTTTTATAATTATTCCCATGTTAAAAATCAGATAAAATAAATGAAACATACATTTTAATATACAATAAAATTATAAAGTACAGAATTTTATATATTTATAAATTTTGTTATCGTCAACCTTTCCACAGTTGACACAGGATTTTGTAAAATGATTTTCAATCAGTTTTATTTTCATTTTATAATTTATTTATTTTTGTTTAATGTTAATATGGCGACAACAACATATTTTATAGATTACATTTTTGTCAAGCGCGTAAAATATTTTTTAATTTTTTTTATTAAATACTTCATTCTTATTATGTTAAACTGGAAGATCCGTATTGTAGAAAAGATGGCATGTTATGCCATGCACGGCGCGCAACAGTCGGTCATTCTGGTGTGTATATAAAATATAATACTACAGACGACACTCGCTCCACAACGCGCTCAATCCTTTACCGTCCTTTAGCCGAGATTCGACACAAAAGTTATAGGTATAAATATTATATTTAGGTATAAATCTTGAATTGATTTTCTTAACATTTGAACTTGCATCGTTTTCAAAATGAACTTGTATTAATCTATGTCTTTGAAAATATCAATACTGATTTATTACCGACCAACATTAAATTATTAAAATTAATCAAAACTAATAATAGCAAGTTTTATCCTATATCTTATCATTTTTAAACATAGCATCAATTCCTTCATTCTTTCATTTTATATTTGTTAAATTATATACCTAGTCCACAATATTTTATGGGTCGAAAATGTTCAAGGAATGTGTGCAAATTCTACACCGTTACGGAAAATATTATTGTTTGAAATTGTTTGAGCTTTAATTTTACGTACTTGGAAACAAAAATTTGCGAAATTTATCCATTATTAATGTATATCTTTGCTCAGGCTTTAAATCATGTAACAAAAATTCGATGACCTTTAATTTTTTGTATGCAATGTATAATTTGGAATCAATAAAATATTTCAATTAATCGGAATAATCCCATAATTACGATTTTTTTTAAAATACTTATATCATTTTCGACTCGTAATTTAGTCAGGTAACCCACCCATAAAATATTATGAATTAGGTCTGTTACACCCTGTGTACCTTTTTAAATTATTTTTTTAATTTAAATTTATTTTACACTTATTTTATTATACATATATTGTATATACATAACTGAATTAATTTTTTTTATATACAAAATTACCCAACTCAATAGAGAGATCAATTCTCGTGTTTGAATTGGGGAGTATTTTAGGAGTGTTTTAAAATAATGTAAAGGTATAAATATATAAATAAATTATTAAATACATATACATAAATATAATCAATTAGAACTTGTAATTGCTGTCGCCGTTTTTTAATATTTGTTTGATTTGCGATTTGAAGGCTTTATACATATTTTTTCTGTTTTGATTTTATATGAGAGGGCATTAAAAAATGTTATACCTTGATAGGCGTAATGATGTTGAGAAGCACCAATTTTAAATTTGGGGATTTCTAAGTTGCCACGTTGATAGTTGGTCGTTTGCTAATTCTTGTGGAAATTGTTGAATTGAACTATGCAAAATATTGTGTCAGTACAGGTGAAATCTAATGTACATGTACCAACATATAACATATTAAATAAATTTGTGCATTAAAAATATTTCTGTAATTGTGATTTTTCTAATTATAAAAAGAAAATATCAACAAGGACAATCGGTTGCCAATACAACATACAAAACACAATCATATTTTTTTCTAACGACGATTCTGAAGATGTAATAAATGAAACCAAATGAATGAGGTGTTGCACACAGACAGGTTCTTCGTTCGAACGAACAATAAAAATCATTTTGTGAGAACAATGTTTTAGAACTTTCGCAATCGGAATCAAATGGCTCCGCGAAGCATCAATTGGGCTATTTCGTAATCTTATTAGCCGTTAACATAATAACGGACTTGTCTACACTCTAGTTACTGCGATAAATGTTTGGGAATTGGCCCGCTATGACAACACGAATGCCGATATGACATAAATATTATGTTGCTCTGACGGGAGAAAAACGTTAATTCAAGCTGAGAATATTGGTGTACGTTTTCACGTCAGAATAAGAATCCCTCGTAGAGTTTTCTCAACTGTTATGTGGCCAGTATCGAGTACATCACCGCTGTTCGCTAACGGCTCATAATTGGTTTTCCCCATAATTGGCGTAAATAATGATAAGTCCTGTCTTCAGTTCTTGAGTAATGACACACGTCGCGCCGGCCGAGGAGGTCAGATACACGCGGCAGTGTGGCCCAGAAGACTTAACTTGCGTAGTATACCTGATACAAAGAATTGTAGTTAATCACATTGAAACCGATCTGATACGTATCCAAAATGATATGAACAATGAATCGAACATGCGAATATGTTTTGATTAACTATCTATTTAGATTGCACAGTAAGTTAATGATGTATAAAACAATGTAAAACATAAATATGTTCATTTGTGTATTTGTATTACCGATATCGCTCTCATCTTCAGTCAGATTATAATATTTTTATTGGGATGTTACATTTTCAAAACATCGTTCTATGGTATTAATCAACTAGAAATATTTCAGTTGCTATCTTGCAAAATATATCTTTAATTTTAATTTTAATTCGTTTTAATAATATTTTAAAAAATAATGATAATCGTAAATTGTAATAAATTCAACAATTTTTATTTTAATTAATATCACAAATCATAGGTTCAAAAATCAGTGAACGATTTAAACAAAAGTCAGTGTTTATTTGTTAAAATTTTTCTGCTATTGCTAAGTGTCATTTTTTGGACAGCAACAATAAACAGGTGTCATTCGTTTGGATTCCTGCACATAAGGGAATTCATGGAAATGAATGTGCTGATAATCTGGCCAAGGAGGCCACTCTTTCCGGAGTTTTCCCTCATCAATTCCATATCCCGATGTATGACAGACTTAGTATGGTAAAAAAACGTACGAATCCTATTTGGATTGCACAATGGATGTGATCCAAATAATCATAAGGGTAATCGACTTAAAATAATTCAAAGATCTATTCCCGCACTCCCTGGTTCACCAAAAGAACAATATCAAATGTCTCTAGAATGAGAATTGGGCATTACCAGGTAGCCTCACATTTATTCACATTGAACATAATAGACTCCCCAATGTGTGAGTGTGGTGCCGAGGAGGAAACCCTCGACCATATTTTTTTGTCGGCAATTTTCAACTGTCGGTTAATTTGTGTCATCTTCTTTCCATTAATGTATATAATAACAATTTTTTTGTACGACAATGGTATTGACTTGCAATATAATATTGTCTATTCTATAATATTATTGCACGTTTTTCTATAAAATAAAGATTTAACTTGATTAATGGCACAAATCACTCTTGAAGGCTGGATTGACGGAAGAAGAAGAATGTTCCATTTAAGGTGTGCAGGTACACGCACACGATTTGGTATTATGATGAAAATATAGCGCGCACATAATTTTTAACAAGACTTTTTCTTCATCTTCTGTGTATAGTTTTCTGGAATAATCTGCCATGTATATCTGATATGTGATGGACCCTGCAATGGGATCCTAAACGTCGGCCAGAAAGGGCAGATATACACGGCAAATTAGCCCAGAAAACTATACAGTAAAAGTAGTAACTGTTTACAAAAATGTTTAATGTTTACATCAACACGGACATATGAGGCAATGTTTAATGTTTACATCAACACGGACATATGAGGCAATGTTTAATGTTTATATCAACATGGCAGTGAGGGTGGCATTATTATAAATACAATTGTGTATAATAATAATAATTGAATGTTTAATAGTACCGGTTCAATATCATCATCAACAAATTCTGTAATTTCCACAGTTTTTTCGTCCTCAATATAGATGTATATTCAGCAATGTATGTTTTTATAAAGGATGGTTCATGACACGTTGTCTAGAGTTCAAAGTGATTATTATTTTAGATATTTCTATAGATAAATCAAAATCATCTGTTAGTATTACAGGTCATAGGACCCAGAGGCGTAACTAGGGGTGTTCCACCCGGGCGCCAGACTAGAGGGGGGAGCCAAAACGAAAAGGGAAATTTGATTTGAATAATTTTCAACAACAGATTTTTATGTGTAAAAATATTCCCTTCCCTATATTTTAATTTTACATAATACCATGATTGATTTAATTCTACTCTTGCAGGTAGACGAACTAAGCTTAATTGCGAGTTGAAAGTGACCGCTCGTGCTGTTATAGCTATAAATCCTAATTGTAACTTTCAAAAATATATCTATTAAAAATAATTCCTTACAATTTATGACTTAGTGCTTTTAACAAGAACATATTTAAATATGTATATTGTCAACCATCAATATAAAGGGTGTCCAGCGGAAAAAATTCAAGATTAAATTGTAATTGCTCGTAAACCATCAGGGTGAGGTAAGTGGGAGGGGTATTGTTCGACGCGCGTAATTTGCGGATTTACCAGTCGCAATGAGTCACTGGTAGGGAGCGCAAATATCCGCCGTTAAGTTGCTACCATTGAACCAACACTTTGCTCTCGTGTGTTCGCAAATTTAAGAGTCCGATTGCAAGAGTGTCTTGAGAGAAATGGACGGCATTTAGACGATATTGTTTATAAAACGTAAAATCCGCATGGTTAAACTCCATTTTGTATAAATAAAATATGAGAATAACATTGTAGTTTTTATTTTTTATTTAATATTAAACTTGAACATTTTCCGCAGGACACCCTTTACGCATATGACCTGTAATACTAACAGATGATTTTGATTAATTTAGTAGTATTATGGTAACGGTAATCCCAGTAATAAAATCCTTAACCCTCTCAATATTGGTATTGCAACGAGACATCGACATACCCTGCGTGCGACACTGTACTGCAAAGTCCAGTTTGCAATACAGTATCGAAAGCAGAATGTTATCGTAATGTTGGAACATAACGATAACATGTTACGACATCGGCCTTGATGATGGACCCCGCATGGAGATCCGAAACGTCGGCCAGAGGGGTTGAAGTAACACAGCAGAATAACTCAGATATCTTTTTTTTTTTTATATACTGTCAATATAATAAGCATTTTACCTGTCCTGAGACGCGATGGTCAGCCAAGTTGTTGGATATGGTAATATCTATCACTTGAATTTTTTTTAATTAAAAAGCTCTAAATCTCACAGATTAAAGCCTAAAAAACAGGTTTTACACATGAACAAAAATAACAAAAAGAAGTGGAATTTAATTCGTAAAAATTCTGATTACCATTTACGAAAACTTGTATGGGATATTCGCGGTACAGCGTCACATGACAGACACACATAACTGAGCTTTTATAATTATATATTAATATTTGACTTTTTATACAAAATTCTGTTTTTAGGGTCGTGCTAAATGTGTCGAATCGGCGAACGGATGCATTTGTCGATCGGCAATTTTAGACAACTTTCTATGAGACGCGTCTGTCCAGAAATTGTTCGAGAAAACTCTCACCGTACACTGTAAGTGTTCTATAAAACATCTCTAATCTCGACTGTTATAATCACATTATTATTATTATTATTATCGATGCAAGTAATGAGTAATGTTGTTGAATTCAACACGTGTAATAATTATTTATGAAGTTTAATGCAATTATTCAAAAATAAAAGTCGCTCTATCGATTACCAATAAAACATTTATATATATATATATAACGAAGGCACCGCCTTTGTTGGAGGTAATACAACGGTTGGGAGCGGTCATAAATCGGGGCTTGAAAGTGAAAATAGGCGCCTCCGGTAGCAATAATCTTCGCCGCAATAACACAATCATCTCCGAACCGAGTGCAGTGTGTTCAAATTGATTTGTCTTGTTTTAAGCGCTCGACGCGCTAACTAACTAACGCCGTGGCCCGTGTCTACTAATGCGATTTTTATGACAATCCGCCGTGTATATGTCACAGTGAATCTGTACTACCAGTGAGAATATATTTTCACTGGTGAAAGTATATTTTTATGAGAACACATTCTTATTGCGAAGTTGTAATTATTCAGAACATGGGTCTGTCAAAATTTAATAAAAATGATAATTCTGGCGTCTGCTATCAGTTTACTCAAAGGTATTTGAGATTCTGTAAAAATAAGGTAGACGGCTCTTTCAAATTATGGAACGATTAATTAATTAATTAATATCAAAAAGGGTAACATATAGGTTCGAAAATTGTCGCTAAAAATATTGTCGCTGTAGCATAGTTGGATAATGCACCTTCCCCGGTTAGGAAAGAGAACCAGGTTCTAATCCCGGTGGCGCAACAACAATGTTTTTCGATAAAATTGATTATATATGTATATCTTTCTAATTAATATATTTAATTCATATTTAAAGTATATTTTCGCTAAGCCGGTGAGTGGATGTATATCTAACAATGAAGATACAAATTCACTGGTTACATTTAGTGTGTTTGTATTCGTTGACAGGCGAGAATACGCCGCGCGGGAATATTTGACCTTAAGTGTCGATGTGTCGCCCTACAGCGTGGCAACAGATAGTTTGGTGGCGGGGGTGGCGTTTCCAACTGCCACTTTTATTCGCTTATAGTATTTTCATTTATATTAAATAGAATTATTTACTACATAAACTACCGTGTTTTTAATTTCAGCCATTTTTATTTCGTTTTCAACACATTGGTTAGGTTAGGATAGGTTCAATTGTAGGTTAGGGTAGAATATACACTTGCTAAAACCTGCTAGTGAAGTTATATTTCCACCAGTAGAAATATATTTCCACTGGTGGAAACGTATTTGGATATGATTTCACTGAAACGTCAGTGAAAATATATTCTCACCGGTAATACACATCCACTGTAACATTATACACCATTCTTTAATTTACCGTCTCGCGCCACGCTTTACGCTTGTACGTCAAACATCAAATATTAATCTATTAAACATTCATGTCCCGTTTGTCAATTTAGGTGAATATGAATCTCCCTAGCTTCAGTTAAAACGTAATAAATATTTATAATTTAACATTTCAGAAAAAATAGTTATAAGTATCTATGGAATGATATTGTAAGTACAGGAGAATATTATGTTCCAGGCCGATGTCTCGATTTCTCACAAAATTTCAAGCGTAGTTCGGGTTGTGTATGAGGTGGCACCGCCCTGTTGAAACCACATGTGTTGCAAGCCCAATCGACTCAATTCGGCCACCAATAAGTTTTCCAACATGTGACGATGGCGATCATCATCGATGGTTACAGCATCGCCTCTTGCATCCTGAAATAAATTGGGCCCAACGATTCCGCCGGCCTATACTGTAACTCTATGTTGATGTAAAGGTCGTCGGTGTATTAATTGAGGATTTTCAGTGTCTCAAGGCCGTTTTGTTTATTAACAAAATCCGCCAAGTCGAAATGAGTTTCGTCGCTTATGATAATTTTTTTACAAAAGTCAGGGTCGTTAATATGTTTGCTGCAATTTTGTCAACGTTAAATACTTTAAAATAAATTGTAATTAACTATTCTCTACGACTAGTAAATATGAATTGACAAATATTTTTTAAACCAAAATGATGGCCAAACAAAATCGGCCTGGAACATAATATTCATTCTATATAATGTTAAGATTTGAGATGTGATCTACAGAAGAATGCTTAAAATAAGGTGGATGGATAGAGTTACGAATGAAGATGTTATGGCTCGGATGAATAAAGAAAAATAAGTATTTAAAACAATAAAAATACGAAAACTTCAATATCTCGGACATGTGATGAGACATCTGGAGAAGTATCTCATAATGCAGGGAATGATTGCTGGAAATTGGCGCCCTGGATGAAGGAGAACACCGTGGCTGAGGCAACACGTAGGTACCATTCTCGATCATATGTTTAAAAATTAAGGTCACGGCCGAACAATACTTTCTTCGTGCGGAAAAATGCAGCTCGACCTTGTTCAACACAACATTTAATTTCCAAGTGTCCCAGTTTACATTTAATCTGCATCCCAGGCCGACAATAATTTTCTCTCCTCTTTTCAGTCATATTTCACGTACATATGTACAGCCCGCCAACGATTTCGTGTCGATCATGTATCATGTAAAATTTGTCGTCCAAACTTTGAATCTAAGCGAGAGTATCGTTTTGTAGTTGCGTTTGTCCCGAGCTGGTCTAATATTCAGCCAATAGGCGGGGCTCTCGGGTCCAAGATTAATATTTTTCTCCTTTCTTCTGCTGTCATTATGAACCGACTAATATAATATATTCACGCATTACAATCAACCGCATTCTCGCACTCGGTAAACAAGTATTGTTTGTGACGTCATTAAAGCCTTTCTTCGAGTGCGTTTCTTCAAATTTAGATAGTTATGCCTCTATTTTTTTTACGTCCATTAATATTGCTAAAATATTTCTGCGCGGCAAAGTTTTGTTTTTTCGCGCGCTGCAAGTCTAAAATGAATAGAATATTTCGGTGTTGGTTTTCAGCTTACCAATCAAATGAACAAAAACATACGGATACCGCATGGTGACGTTAGTACTAATTATTACGGTCCAGGGTCAAGGTGTTTGTATTTACTTAAAACATTATAAAACAATTTGTTTATTTATTGTGAAATGTCAAAAAACCTAAACCCTTCGAAGAAAGTTGGGAAGATAGACTTTTAAATATTTTAAATACAAATTTAATGTATTAATTAGAAAGATATATATATAAAATAAATTTATCGAAATAATACTACCGTTAGCAACTAACGGTTGTATTTAAAAGTGAAACATATAAGTTCAAAAATTTGTAGCATAATCGGTTAATGCATTTCCCCGGATAGGAAGAGAGATCTAGGTTCGAATCCCGGTAGCAACAACATTATTTTTTCGATTATTTGGTTTTATATGTATATCTTTCTAATAAAGACATTTAATTTGTATTAAATATATCACAGAGCTTTGTTCTGAAAAATTGCAACATCACAATAAGAATGTGTTCTTAAAATTTGTTAATATTGATTTATTTTGTCAGCATGATGCACTGAGAATTCCGTGTAGTGCGCGGGAACACTTTATGTTCTACTGCATTATTTAATAACCTTGTCTACGGTGTTCAATCGGTGGTTAATGGTAAAAATTTACCTTTATCATTATTAAGTAAGAAGTATAACAGTGAGTCAATTATTTAATATTTACTATTGCGAAGATCAGTTATATGGTAAATATACACAAAGCTCTATTTACAGTAGGTAATACATATAAGTTTTTTCCAATTTTTCGATAATATTCTGTTGCCAAGTTATCAATTATTCCAATTATCCTGGGCGCAAATCTAGGATGAAATAGACGTGGATGAGATAAGGGATTGCAAATTTTGACGAAATAAAAAAAATCGGAATTCGGAATATGAACATAAAATTTTATATTATTTCTAGGTCAATACTAATAATAAAAAACTGCTTATTTAAGATAATAAATTCATTATTATTTATTGAACTTAAAAATAAACTGTTTTTTCTTGATGATTAATTTTATCGGAAGACCTACTATACGTCAATATAACCTATTTACTCTACAACACTTTCATATGCACTGTTGTCATATTTCCTAATGATACGAGTTTAAGAAGTTCCGTGTTTATACGTTATATTAAACTGCTCCAAAATTGTTAAAAAATATTGAAAATGTAACAGAAAACTAAGGAAAAATAACTAAATATACATTACACACCGCATTCGTCAAAACAAATATCAGTACTGATCCGCCAGTTTTCGGATACCTATTTAATGCTTCCGCTAACTTTTGTATTCTGTCTTTTTAAGTGCCGGACGAGTGCATCGGTTCCTTTCATGAAGGTGTTATCTCTTTATATCGTTTTCTACGAACGATCCCTTCGTAACACCCTTATTGTTCTAAGATTATGTTTGTCTGTGATCGTAATGAATTTCTAAATTTCGTATGCAATCCCCAGATACAATGCTTCTGGCTGGGGAGTTTCATTTTATTGAAGCCACTATGTGTCAATAGCGTATTGGATTTATCAATATTATATCGTATTCTGAGGGAAGCAGCAGTCATCATTATCTCCGATTAATAATTTAGCGTTGCCCTGGTTACTTTGTAAGACTCTGTAATGTTAAATCAGTCAATATTTTGTTATTGATTTAAATCAATAATATATACAATATTCTTACCTATATTATATGTAATATATATTAAAAATACATATAGGTAATCTTACAATATTAATGAATCTCTAAACTGCATCATTTATTTGTTTTAAGTAATTGTGACGTATTTAAATTAGACAGCATTGTTTCAAAATTTTATTATTTGTTCTTTACAAAGATTAGTGATTCGCACAAATCTTATATTATTATAAATTACAATATTAATTAATCGCTTAAAAAAATAGTAAAAGTATTCCGATTTCGGTCAAAATTCTATCAAAAATAAAATCATCTATATTTTTGAATACATACTTATATCTAATAATATTTATTATCATCTCAAAAGTACTAAAAAAATTAAAGCACAACCAATAAATTGTTATACAATCAATTATCGCAAACTGTACCTGCCTGTCAATATGCAGTCACTTGAAAATCTCTCTTGTTTCACCGTAGCGAAAGTTAATAATTAGACAACTGCTTCTGAAATCGATCTGAAAAAAAATTAACCGATTTGGGTTTTTTTTTAAATTTAAGTGAACTGCTGCACCTAAAAAGCGTTAGAAAAAGAAAAGTGAAAGAAGACGTATCATCTAGTTGGTGCAGTTAAATAATCGAATAACAAAGGTCGGGCGGTTCGGATCCCATTAGCGGCTGTACAAGTCACGAACTTTTTGAACGATATAATCATGGGCTGTCCCTCGTGTTCGAGGTATACTATCCTTTGCGATTGTGGGTCCTCTGTGGGTGGCTGGGCAAGCTTTTGGGCATCGCGGGCATGGGAAAACAGCTTCTGCGGGCTGTGCCCTGTTTGCTTTTCTTTTTCTTTACTTTTTCTCTTCCGAACCACACTATGCTCTCCCGTTAGACCTGTCTTATGCAGTTTTAGAGGTATCGCCGGTATATATTAATATTGGCCTTTTGGTGATTCGTTTTTGAAGTGTTTTTTTTTTGCCCTCCGTGTGGTCAACCCATTAAATAATAGTGGCTTCGATGCTCATTATTTTGGCTTCTTCGAGTGCACTGTTATGATCACTAGTGTGTGATGTACTGAGTGTTAAAATCATCCTCTTCCTTCGCTTCACTCTGTGTGGTCATAGTCATCATCTGCTGCAGGATCATTTACCCGTTGATGATTGCTAAAATTATCAATCACCATATATTGTACGGCTGGTGACATTTTTGGATTAATTTTAGGGAATTCTGTTAGTGACCGTCATCAACATTCCAATAAACGAAAAAATCTTTCCACTCAGTGGTCACTTCGAGTGATGAATAGCAGAGGTACAGCAGAATTTGCAACTGAACAATGGATATTACAAAAAAAATTATATTAATCACATACTCGAAGAAAATAATACTGTAAAAATAGAAACAAGTACAGCATTAAGATATAAAAATAATTTTAAAATTCCTGAATGCAACTTCAAACACTCTCAGCAAAATTTTATATACTCAGGGATAAAAAACTTCGATAGCCCTCCCTACACAAACCAAAGAGATAATAGATGTAAAAGAACTAAAAAAGAAATTAAATGAACACAATTAGATAATAAATAGTATTATAGAATACAAATGTATAACTTCTAACTGTATATAAATTATTACAGTGTAAGTCCCTCTCCAAGCACAAGAACCAGTCTCTTCTTTGGAGAGGTAAGCGATTCAAAAATATATGTAATTTTAGTTTTGTAAAATACTCAAGTAACTCGTGTATTATAAAAAATTGTAAAATTTTAAAAATAATAATAAAAAAAAGTAATTCTTCGATTGGATCCCCTAGAATTGAATCATTTGCTCGTCGCGTCAACCTTCTGGTGGTCTTATGGTTTCAGTGACCATGGTTAGACACATTGCAAAAAGATCGGGATATAATACGAGCCGCACATTCGTTGTATAACTCATAACTTACGAGCATTATATAAAAAGTTCTATATAAATAACAATTTTATACAGCAAGTAATCTTAATCTGGATTTAGCAAAAGCACAAAAAAATATACATATTTATAATCGACTCGATACCACGTCACCGATGAAAGTGCCCGCATAACTAGATACTATAAAATGTAAGACGTACTTTAATTTTATACTCAACATTATATAAATATGTATTTACGTATTATCTTATTTGATAAAAAAAAAATTACACTAATCACGTGTTTATTTTATAAGTATTATCATATCTTTTAAATAACGACCTGCAATAACGACGTGGTAGGTAGATATTTACGAAGATAAAGCACTTATAAAAAATTATTAAAATATTACACAGCTTCAACATTTTAATACTTAAAGTATCGTAACAAATTTAGTTCGCATGTCGCAAAAAAACTAATAAAACATGTCTCAGGCACATGTAATATACCTCTCCTGCATATAATATCTTTTTTCCGGTTCGCAAAAATATTCAACAAATAAAATTAAAATCTTCCTAGCGCGGAACCATTACACTATCGAGAAACACAAATAAAATGTAAAAATAGACGTTTAAAAATATTTTTTTATTAGTATTAGTTAGTTACAGAAATGTGTGCCGGTGAATTTATACCTATTAAAATGAATTTTAATTCTTTTTATGGTACATATTTATCGTTTCATTGATAGACAATTAATTGAGATAAAATAAATGTATTTTTTAATGTTGAATATAATAATAACATAAGTTTTATTAGCTACGTAGTAATGCGTGGTTTACCAGTTGTGAAAATAATTATATAATAATTTGACACCACATTCTAAAAGAAGAATGACAAGATGGAAGAACACTGGAAGAAGAAAAGAGTTTAGAGGCGCCTGGTATCGATCCCGGTACAGATAAAAGTGAACACAGAACACAAGGAAAAAGTGAGAGAATATAAAAATGTGAACGAAATTCTCTAATGCAGTTTTCCTGACATATTGTACTGCGGTACCTGTCGAATAAATATATTATATGTTAAAATTAATAACGAAGTCGTCAAACTCGTCTGTGTGTACCCACAGCAGTATTTACGTCATCTTATACATGTCAAACTTTCTGCGAGTCGCTCATTATCTTACATTTTTTGACATCTTACCCCACACAATCTCAGAAAAAAATGTGACGAAAAAATAACCAAACAAATACTCTTCATATTTTATTCAGTACCTACTCATAAATGTCAATCCAACATTTAGATATTTTTTAAAGGTGAAAACTTATTTGTGGATTCAGTACCCATGCGGAATCTATCTAAAAAAATAATACATATCTGATAGAATGAAATTCTATATTGTTAATAATAAATGTGATCAAATTTCATCCTCTCCTTCCTTCCCAGTGAAATGTGCACATATGCGCGATGTTCACACATAACCACGAGAGTACTCGATTTTTTTTATGCTCCATGCCTCATTAGCCATCTCGCGGAGTGCTGGCGGAGTGTCCATCGTGCCTGCCACTCAAGTATGACAGATGAAAGTGTTGGTTATTCGATGGTAGTCATTTTTGTGGGTCAAGTTTAGATAATTGGCCCCCGATAGTTGGCCTCTCCGAGACCTGCAGGTCAATACGAGCGTAAGCTTTGTAAAAATGGGTGGAATTTTCATGTTAAAGTTAGGGCTTATCCTTTTTTAGGAACGCCAGAACCCCGTATCTGTTTCACGAATGTGCGTCAGCTGTTTATTTGCGTATATGATATTTCAAACGTTTTTCTTTTAAATACAGTCGATTCCGGTTATTTGGACCAAATCTCAAGGAACGGAATCCAAACCGTGGAACTAATAGTTATTTACATCGCTCAATTGGGATGAAACTCCGCGTTAGGACAGCAAATTAAAGATTACAACATACAAGTTTAAAACTGACTGATAAGTTCCACAACAGCCAGAGAGTCAGTGCAAACATGTTCATTTTGCAAGCGATACAATTGTTGCTGACAGTTGGCGAGCTATAAAAACTAACAGCGTATAAAATCTTTAAACCTTTTAGATATTAACTAAATTTTGAGCGATGAGGGAAATGAGGACACATATTATCGACAATAGATAACAATTTACCATGTTACGATGAAAATAAAGACTTAGGATGGAATTGTTGAAGCATTAAATCGAAATATCAAAGATTAGATGAAGAAGACGTCGATGATTAAGATCCAACTGTGCCTGTTAGTAACCAGAAGGAAAATAATATAACAGCGTTATTTTATGCAGGTATTTAAAGAAAAATAATCATCATTTAATTTTAAGCTCGTTTCTGTTAATTGGGGTAGTCGCTTAATTGGGCCAAATTTCCCGGTCCCGATGTGTCCCAATTAAACGGAATTGACTGTATATGAATTTTCAGAGCACGGCAGATCTAATTCACAATATTTTATAGGTGGATGTTTTAATAAATTTCATGTCGAAAATGTTACAAATTCTATTCCGTACCGGAAAAATATTATAGGAGATTTTTACAAAAATTTGCTAAATTGACCCATTATTATTATACATTTTGTTTCAGGTCCTAAAAAATAGTGTGGCCCATCGAAATTTAATAACCTTTTATTATTTGTATTCAATATACAAATCGGAATAAATAAAATAACTTAGTAACATTATAACTTAGTATTTTACCCCTAAAATATTGTGCACTAGGTATGTTACACCCAGTATATACACGCACGATGTTTTCCTATGTTTACAAAGGGTAGGTGTGGGGTTGTGTGTTCAGGGGATAATGCGTTGAGGTGACATCAGGGGAAGGGGTCGTTACCCGTGCAACACCGTTGTAATTCAAGAGCTTTGTAAAAATAAAGACGTCCTAATTTCATTCTATAAATATTTTTTTTATAATCGTCTAATGAATTTTATTTGACATGCATTAAAAATAATTTATCCATCCAACCAGCCGTTCTTCCCCTATTACTAAATCCCGATTTCTGTTGTCGGTTTTTGTTATTTTTAAATGTATGTATTCTCATACGAAGGTACCCTACTACGAGGGGGTTGTCGAGATAATTCAAGTTCGGGTATTTTTGTAAACGTTACATTAAAATAAATACCATCTATTTTTGTTGTCGGTCTGATGATGCAACACTCGCCTTCTCGAGTTCTAGGCTCGTTCCACAAGACCACCAAATTAGTCCTATTTTCATAGTACATGAACTAAGTTTAGTATTAAAATAGTGGTAATGTTGTTTTGACACGAATTTTGTGTATGCATCTCTATTTACTTTTTGAATATAAAAAAATATTCTGTGGTTCCATACTACGTAAATACAAATATTAAAATTGTCGTCCGTAGACCGGTTGTATAAATAAGAAGCCCGAATTGAAAAATACATTTTATTACTTCAATACCATGTTTAATCACAAAGTCTATATGTCAACATTATAATTTATTTATTTTTATGAAGTATAAATGGGAGAAATCAGTACAGGTACGTACATAAAAGTCAGGTTTAACATTTATCTAAATTTTATTTCGATTTAGATATTATTATTTAAAGTTTGTTATTTATTTATTTATTAACGCCCTTATGGGCTTTTACAAAATAAGTTTGGTATAATTTTTTTTTTAAAAACACATGTTCAACTTACACAGTAGCATGGAATACATGTATAAAAATAGAAATTTAAAAATAAGCAAAACAAACTATAAAAATAAAGATTCAAGACAGAAAAGACGTGAGAAATTTAGGTTTGACACAGAATGGCTGAGTATCTAAATCAGTTGTATCTTTGATTCAGAGCAACATCAAATACATCACTCTTATATTTAAACATTGAGTATCGGAATATATCTACAAGGCCATAATCGTTCCCGAGCCTGTGAGGTCTTTGTGTGGGTGCATTCCTATACAAAAGAGTATATGATGAATTAACATGAAACTGAATTTACATGGAACCTGGTACTCCGCGCAGGAACGTGGTACACAATCAGTTCAGTTCAATTAGGGGCGTCCAGTATGCCATTTACTCTTTTAAATAATAATAATAAATCACTTAAAGTTCTTCTACACGACAAGTTAGTTGAATTAAGAGTGCTCATTAGAAAATCATCATCAATTGTTCAGCGGGTATACACAGTTTGAATTTAATAAACCTTAAAAATTTATGCTGAACCCTTTCTAATTTCAATTCGTGCACTTTATAGAATGGAGACCAAATAGTTGAATTAAA
The DNA here is from genome assembly GCA_031772225.1 of Eubasilissa splendida. Classification (NCBI taxonomy): domain Eukaryota; kingdom Metazoa; phylum Arthropoda; class Insecta; order Trichoptera; family Phryganeidae; genus Eubasilissa; species Eubasilissa splendida. The sequence continues at coordinate 18,352,734 of CM062850.1, read as the reverse complement.
TTCTAAATTGCTATGAACCACAGCTGTATATAAAACTTTAAGCGATTTATAAGTGAATTGATATAAAATACTCAGTATCTCTCGCATTGATTTGAATTTGAAATTAAAACAAATAATGTCATCTCAATTAAAACCGCAAATACTCATAGGATGTATGCATCTCTGTACATTAATATATACAGGATGATATATGTGATATAATTACATCAAAATTAGTTTAACTATTATCAACAATAGCTTAAATAGTTTACTAATTTACTTACTTACCTATATTACGTTTTATTTCGTCAATTTCTAGTGAAAAGAGCCAAATATTAAGTAAACAGAGTATCAACATTTTCATAGAGCCGCAACATACATTTTCGCTGTAGCTATAAAAAACGAGATAAAATCAAGTTTTTTTTTAAAACTCAAATTCATAATACAGTCGTAGGCTATTTAGAAGAATTTAAGTGCTTTACTTACAAAATGATAAAATCTAAAAGTAAACACAAATAAAACACTTTTTGGACTTAGTAAAGTTTACTATTTAGAACGGTCACCTTGCATCGCTTTCGCAAGCTTTGCTATGTCTGTCGAGTGACTACTTGTTCAATTTATGGTATCATTGTAATTTATCGTGGGTTAATTTGTTTATATTGACTTATTTTTATATGATGTGCGTGATTTGTGCGCATAAATAAGTTGAGCCAAAGATTGTGAGAATGACAATCGCTAGTTATTTTATTGTGTCATATGTTTCAGGTAAACTATTTCATGCATTAAATATGATTGTAGATGAAAATATAAGCTGTAGTTGAAGAGTTGAAAATGACTATGAAAAGAGCTGCACACCGTTCGCGAACTGCGGTCTGCCTCTGACTCATTATTTGTTTTATTTTATTTTAATTTTATTTTTATTTTATTTTAATTTTATTTTTATTTTATTTTTATTTTATTTTTATTTTATTTTTATTTTATTTTTATTTTATTTTTATTTTATTTTTATTTTATTTTTATTTTATTTTTATTTTATTTTTATTTTATTTTATTTTATTTTTATTTTATTTTTATTTTATTTTTATTTTATTTTTATTTTATTTTTATTTTATTTTATTTTTATTTTATTTCTGCGATATGCATTGTGTCTACGAATGAGTTCTATTCATTGGCCCCGTCGATTTTCGATGGTGTCTATCACGAACCCATTTTCCTACACTCTTCTCAGTGCCTACTCATTAATCCTCTTAGTTCAGCTAATTCTTTATATTATTCTCTGTCATAACATTTCGAATGCATACTAACTATTTCTCTCTGATTATCAGTCCAGGTTTCACTTCCGCGTAGTGGCACGCTTCAGATGTAAGCTTTGGTAAATTGTTTTTTCATCTTTCTGTTTAATACAGTTGTGTATATATAATTTCCAGATGTTTCCATACAAATTATGATCGAATAATATACGCAGGTATGTGTTGAGCATAATATTATAATACCTAAGTACATTATCATCTCATTAAAGTTCAATATCTCGTCATGCGAAATCCACGATGATAAAATTAGTATTTTAAAGGTGTTTTCTCGAAACTTTCTTCGGCTGTCCTCGCTTTTCGTAATAAATACGTCAAGCGAAAACTTGAAATGGCTGCTCTAATACCGGATACATCATTAAAAAGCATGCAGTAAGTACGGAAGACTATTAATAACGCACAATATTTGTTTAACATCGATTAATTAGCTAATCGTTTTCCGATAAATGATTCTATTGATAAAAACTTAAAATGGGACAAACATATAGTGTATTTAGAAAAAATTTAAAAATTAACCGAAAAGACGTAAAAAAATATATACTGTACGCTATGTTAAACAACACTAGAACATGGCATAATTAGATGGGGAGGTGGGGCCTATACATACGACACTCGTATATTAAATACCTCAAATGAAATATTCAATGAATCAGAAGTCCCGACAATATCATAAATATACGCAGTCAAGCTCACAAGATATAGCAAAAATAAATATATATATATATAATAGCATCAACAAAAACTACATTTTGGTCCATCAATTCCTCCACAAAATTACACAACATACCGCCAATGGAAATACAACAAATGAAGCAATCTTTAACAAACTAGTCAAACAATGGATTAAAGACGCGACAAGACGATAAAAAAGGAACTAACGACGTGAACTGTATAAAAACACAGTAAATAAATTAAGTCATCAAATTTCGTTTCAAACGCAAGTAAACACTCAAATAACCATAATTACAAATTAGTACAAAAAATTGTTAAATAATAGTCTACACATGATTATCTAAGTGAGGGGGCATGTCAAAATATACTGGTTCACTTATACACATGTTAGCCAGTGAAACGATTAAATATTCAAATAAATAAATAAAAGTTTCAATGGAACAGATGAAAGAAACAACCATTCTAAATATATTGATTTTATTCGGTTCTGGGACGGTGCCCTAGAATGTTAATGAAGCGAAATGTACACATTGCAAAAAATAATGTAGAAATAACGAATTTCATTTTAACAACATTGGCAAATTGTAAAATTATCGCATATTTGTGTTCATCTTCATACGAAATAATTAATGCACGAAATGGAATTACGTCACATACACTTAATTGAATCACTTTTACGGGTTTCAATTACAAAAGCGATGATGAGAATCGTCCGGAATGCCCCACAAGGCCGGCGATAATATTCTCTCGAGGCAATATTCTCACTGGACGATTCCACCACCAGGTGATGTTTTTGCAACCGCAATCACCTCCGGCGAATGTGTACTAAATTAACGGTTTGAAAGTTGTTCGTCTGCCTGAATTGCCTCAAGATGAACCTAATGTGGTTCTGTTGAACTCTCGCTTCTGCTTCAACCTGCTGCAGGTCAGACATACATTAGTTCGTGCTAATTGTATAAGCGTCATTTAAAAAGCTGATTAATTATTTTAGTCCATGTGTACATACATTATTAGTAATTTATTAATTTGGGCATTGATTTTTAATTTCAAAAACATTCGTTCATTTTATATATTCTACAGCTTTATTATTTATTACACAGGATGTAACAGACCTAGTCCACAATACTTTATGGGTGAATTCCTGACTAAAATTCGAGTCAAAAATGTTCAAAGGATATGTTCCTAAACTGAACCATGTCAGTGATATAAGTATTTAAAAAAAAAACCTAATTCTTCTAAATTATATTGAATTTCAAGCGGCTAGTCTAGTTTCTGTTAGGTAATTTAGGGCCTGAAGCAAATATATAGATTAATGAATGAACAATTTCGTAAATATTTATTTCGAAATACGTAGACTACAAGCTTAAAACGATTTTGTAAAAATTTCAAACAATAGTATTTTTCGTAACAGTGCAGAGTTTGCACATATTCGTTGAACATTTTCGACTCGTAATTTAGTCAGGTATCCATCTATAAAATATTGTGAACTAGCTCTGTTAAAACCTGTATATACATTGGTTATGTCTTATTAGAAAATTTACACTCAATGTCAAGAATGCAAATAGTTAATAACTATCTATTATCCATAATAATAGTTTATTATTACTTTATATAAGCATTACGTTTTACATGTTCTCATGATTCAGGATGAAATTTTAAGAATATAACCAGTATTTATTACATATTTTATTATATATTTGTATATAAACTGTTTTAAAATATTTATCTTGTAACGTTAAGATTTCATTTTAGATTACACTATAAGTGTAGTAAATAAATATACCCACCGATAACAATCGGTTAGTATCATCACTATTAGCCGTTTTATATCCAAAGCTGGATGAAGGCCACCCCAAGTATCTTCCACTTTTACATTAAACATTGCCTCATATGTCCGTGTTGATGTAAACATTAAACATTTTTGTAAACAGTTACTACTTTTACTGTATAGTTTTCTGGGCTAATTTGCCGTGTATATCTGCCCTTTCTGGCCGACGTTTAGGATCCCATTGCAGGGTCCATCACATATCAGATATACATGGCAGATTATTCCAGAAAACTATACACAGAAGATGAAGAAAAAGTCTTGTTAAAAATTATATGCGCGCTATATTTTCATCATAATACCAAATCGTGTGCGTGTACCTGCACACCTTAAATGGAACATTCTTCTTCTTCCGCCATCCACCCTTCAAGAGTGATTTGTGCCATTAATCAAGTTAAATCTTTATTTTATAGAAAAAAGTACAATAGTATTATAGAATAGGAAATATTATATTACAAGTCAATACCATTGTCGTTCAAATAATTTGCTATTATATAGATTAAATGTAGCGAGTTAAGGGAAAGAAGATGATACAAGTTGTTGATAACAGGCAGTTGAAAATTACCATTGACAAGGTTACTGTAAAAAAAACCTGCGATCCGCAATGAACAGGCAAAAATATATGGTCAAGGGTTTCCTCCTCGGCACCACACTCACACATTGGGGAATCTATTAAGTTCAATCTGAATAAATGTGAGGCTACCTGGCAATGCCCAATTCTCATTCTAGAGATATTTTATATTTTTCTTTTGGAGAACCAGGGAGTGCGATGAATAGATCTTTAAATTATTTTAAGCCGATTACCCTTATGATTATTTGGATCCATCCATTGTGCAGTCCAAATAGAATTCTAAATATGAATTAAATGTATTAATTATAAAGATATACATACAAAATCAATATTATCGAAAAATAAAAACATTGTTGTTGCGCTACCGGGATTCGAACCTGGATCTCTTCCCTAACCGGGGGAGGTGCTTTATCCAACTAAGCTACAGCGGCGAAATATAAGGTCGAAAAATTATCGATAAAAATAGTGCCGCTGTAAACTGCCGACAAATTTTCGAACCTATATGTTACCTTTTTGATATTAATACATTTAATCGTTCCATTATTTGAAAGAGCCATATCTACCTTATTTTTACGGAATCTCAAATACCTTTGAGTAAACTGATAGCAGACGCCAGAATTATCAATTCATTTTTATTAAATTTTGGACACATTAATACAACTTTATTATTAGGAGAACACATTGAGAAAATTGTCGCTAAAAATATTATCGCTGTAGCATAGTTGGATAATGCACCTTCCACGGTTAGGAAAGAGATCCAGGTTCGAATCCCGGTGGCGCAACAACAATATTTTTCGATAAAATTGATTTTATATGTATATCTTTCTAATTAATATATTTAATTAAAATTTAAAATATCACAGACCGTCTGTTCTGAATAATTACAACTTCACAATAAGAATGTGTTCTCCTAAAAAAAAAAAAACAAATAGAATTCGTACATTTTTTTACCATATTAAGTCTGTCATACATCGGGATATGGAAATGATGAGGAAAAACTCCGAAAAGGAGCCAGTTTATCAGCACATTCATTTCCATGAATTCCAAACGAATGACACCTGTTCATTGTTGCTGTACAAATTAAATAGACATCTGATGGAACAGATTATCTCATTGTCTAGCCAATCTTTCATATTAGCAGAGAGGGATTCAAGAGTTGCTTGCGAGTCGGAGAAAACAACAGCCTTATCGACGTTCCGGAGTACGCAAAACTGGAACATTGCATGGGACCAAAAATATTTAAAAAATTAAATTATCACGGTACGAGATTTTCATTCAATGAAAATTTATGACTAACGTTTCGTAATTTAGCGACGGTTTGCATAAGTTACGACAAGCATTCAAATCTAAAACAAAATCGAGAAATGAAACAGCATTCAGCCATTACAATTATATCTTTTGTTATATTATTATTATTGTGGTACTTTGAACAAATGCTTTTGATTTTTTATGGTCAAACAAAAGCTCGTCTGTCTCGTGAATAGGCGGCGGATTCTTGTGCGATAGTGAAAGTTGATGCACGTCCGTAAATGCTTTTAAATATCATTAAGGTGTCGGACATTAATGGAGCCGAGTACTTGCATCCAGATGCTCCATGGTTTGTGGAATAAAGATATATGGAACATTACCAGGTATTTCATCAATCATATGGCAAGGCAGGTCTTTAATTATGGGGATCAACGTGATATCTTCCACGCAGGTACGTTTGTACAATACAATATACCAGCTGTTGTAATTTTTATGTGTATTATTAATGTATGGTCATGTGTAGAGACATCGTATTTTTTAAAAATTCCGCACACTAGATTTATATTTTTATTTGTGGCTGTGTGTGAGGTGGCACCATCCTGTTGAAACCGCACGCGTTGCAAGCCCAATCAACCTAATTTGGTTACCAAGAAGTTTTCCACCATGTGACGATAGCGATTACCATTAACACCATCGCCACTATTATTTTGATCAAATATTTTTATGACTTCAACACATTGTTGAGGTGTTAGATGCTCTATAATAAATTGTAATCAACTACTTTCTACGACTATCAAATGCAAACTGACAAATATCTGCCAAACCAAAATGGCGGCCAAACAAAATGGGCCTGGATTATAATATTCACCCTGTAAATACCTAAGAAATGCACAAAGATTTCAATTATCCTCTGATTTAATCAATTACTAGCGAAAAATAATCTACAGCTAACGGCTATACAGGGTGCTTTGCGGTCAGCGGCCGTCTCCGTAAAACCTTTTATCGATTAACGCAAACAATTAAAATTAACTTAAAATAAAATAAGATCTTATTATTATTATTTATAATGTAAAGTACCATAGCGTACTTCTCGTTTAATGGTTAACGGTCAATAGCGGCGTTAGCGGGTTACCGACTGGCGCGACGCCTGTTGTCATAAACTACAGCAAAGAATCATCAAAAATGACGCAAATAAAAATCTCGAATGATTATTGAGAGATTTAATCTGTTTAATGAATACATCATGAATCTTCACATGTACGCCTTCAGGTAATTACATAATTTTTATGTATAAATACTATTCCAATATGAAGGCTACATCTGTATTACAGACTTCAAACGAACATCTTGTTATATATAACATAAGAAACATATTATATCATAGCAAGAAGAAGTAAATAATGGCGCCATCCAGCCGATTCATGCAAACCGGTTGATAAATTCAGCCAAGGTTCGCCGAACCGGTTGTTAAAATTTACCGAGCTGAAAAAAATATCAAATAAAAAAAACCAACTGGAATTTGTTACTAAACTAAATCCACATATAACATATACACATAGCGCCCAGTTATTAAACTCATATATACTTTGTAAACAGAGCTTTACGGTCGCAGAAGTCAATATCAGAAAGTGTGACAAAAGTTGAATGATTCAATTCAATGATTCTCCGTAAGCCGTTATCATTTGTTGCTTATATATGTAACTTATAGCTACAACAGTTGAAAAAAATGTTGGTAATATTTTTTTATTTCATATATATTCATATTAATTTTATTTTTTGCCAAACTGTATGGCAGTTTTACGGCAAGGATTGCCTTTTACATAGTCAAACAACATTTTTTTTATTTATAAATCAACTCTTCGAATATTATAGCAAATGTTACTTTTTAGTCAATTGGTAAGAATTTGCATATTGTAAATAAATTACAATAATCATCTTTATACATACACTTCGTTCTGTTATGTACTGTAAGTTCAAAACGTACCCGTTCAAACGTACCTATTCCAAAATATTTTTTGAATCAATCTTCATCATAACTGTTCTGAAAACTGGTGAGGATTTTCACAGATTGACTTCTTAATTTAGTATTTTATTTTGTGCCATTGTTTCGCGCAGACTCTAAATATATTAATAACGATATATGCACAATTTGGTGTTGTTATAGGGAGGGTGTGATATCCGAGAAAGTGGACTATAGAAAGAAAACTATATTTTACTGAAGATCTTAAAGTACTACTGAACACAATTTGAATGGATAGTTCAAAGAGGGTGGGTTGGCCAGAGGGTGCTTGCGTTTTGCGCAGGGTCATAAAAAGTAACTACGCAAAATTTGGAACGGATGGCGTTTATAATAATATAGTACACTTTTATACCGGCAGGTTGGCTGCGGTGGCCCTGCTCGCGCCCCACAGACAACAATACTCCGCGATCGAACCAGTCCATGAAGCCATAAAACTGATCACTCTTCTCCTAGCCAGGTCCTCGGACGCACCTCGGTACCGCCTTCAGTGAACTACGTTTAACATATACTTTTTATAATACAACAAAGAGTGTAAATTCAATCTGTAAATAAACGCAACTTCAATATTGGTAACTTTTCATTTACATACGGGAGAAGCGAGGAGGTGTAGGGCCCTCGATTCTCACTGATAAAATCCTCTTGGCACAAATATTGGTGACCCTAACGAGTCAACATAATCATTAACACCAGAACAAAATTTTGAACAAATAGCGTTCAATATAATAGAATTTAAAATTATTTTTAAGGAGAACACCTTCTTATTGTGAAGCTGCAATTTTACAGAACATAGGTCTGTGATATTTTTAATACAAATTAAATATATTAATTAGAACGATATGAGTAATCCGATAGGTGTTTGAGATTCTGTAAATATAAAGAAGATGGCTTTCAAACAACGGAACGACAGATGTATCAATTTTAAAGTGCGACATATAAGTTCGAAAATTTGTCGTCAACTCACTGTGTTGGTGTAGCATAATCTGTTAATGCATTAAGAGATCCAGGTTCGAATACCGGCAGCAACAACAATACATTCTCGATAAATTGATTTTATATGTATATCTTTCAAATTAATATATTTAAATTTAGTCTAGATGTTACACGAATGAAGAAAAAATACGATACCGCTGGAAGTAAATAGTTTTTAACTTTCCAGTGAATTTGATTATTTTTTTGGTGCACTAAAATATATAGTTGGAATTATCGTTGCCATTCACATCACGTTACAATTAAATCAGTGCAGTAAAATATGCAGCGATCGTGGATACGGTGACTGTACGGCTTACGGGCCGAATGACATATGCACGTTTGTTTATCTACATATTTAATTAATATATGTCACGTGCTATCGATAAGTTCCTATTGCATACGAGTGCGCAGCTAAAATGAATGTATTTTTTCCGTCTACAGTCTAAAATGTTGGCTGTGTACGATCTGCAAATAAACACACGGTACACGCGCGGATTTTTTACAAGGAGAAAATTATCAGTGACTAATATTATCTGTATAATTATCTTCTCTAATAAATAGCAGCCACTCCAATTTTTTTCAAGTCCACTTATACTTTTCTATCTTTGTGAAGGTTACCATTTTTTTTATTTCGTTATTGTAACGCCGAAATGATTTTAACGCGATGGCGAAGACACGCGTACTCGTTGTACGTGTGTGGTTCGGGTGTGTATCATAAGTACTGAGGAAATGATTATGATTTTATTATGTATAGGTATATAAGATGTGAAGGAGAGCGCCGGCAGATGTAACAAGTCGCAGTCACGACTGATTCTGGAGTCTTAAAAGGTAGACAGGTATTTCTAAGAACTTTTTTTGTATACGTGGATGAAGTTGCGGGTCAAGACAGGAATTTGCGGTGAAAGTTCCTGCATCTATGGATATAGGATGTAATGATATGTCTGGAACATAAAATAAAACATTAATACAATATTATTTTTAATATTTATCTTATTATCTAGTATGACATAAAAAATGTCAAAACTAACGTAGAAATAGAAATAATTTTAAAATTAAAATTAGAAATAAAAACATTTATAAATACACACATAAAAAACACGCCGAATTCACAATTTTGAAATTGACTAATACACTGCTCGCATCGGCTAAAGTCAATACCACGAATAAACTATCCCCACTAAAGAAGCAACCCCTTTTTTTGTCCCTCTTGAACATTTTTATAAATGGTTCTTCTACGGTATTGGACTTACAATTGAAGAATTATCTTTAGTAAGATCAATTATTTCATATTACAAATACGCTAACCGAGGGAAAAAAACAATAGTCGAGAATAATTTATGAGTCTGACTAAATTACATGTCGAAAACGTTCAAGGAGTTTGTGCAAAATCTGCACTGTTATGAAAAATATTATTTGAAATTTTTACAAAATCGTGTTAAGCTCGAAATCTACGTACTTGGAAATAACTATTTGCGAAATGGTTTAATTATTAATGTATATCTTTGCTTCAGGCTCTAAATCATCTAACTAAAAATAGTCTAGCCGATCGATCAAAATAATCGCATAATTACGTTTTTTTTTTAAATGCTTATATCTCTGACATGGTTGAGATTAGACACATATTTCTTAAACATTTTCGACTCGTAATTTAGTCAGGTATCCACCAATAAAGTATTGTGGATAGGTCTGTATTATACCTCTTGTAAGTAATAAAATTGTTCTACGTATATTTTGATTATTTACAATCATTAGATTCATCAAATATAGCTCTGACTCGTGATATGAATTGTATTTCTAATACAGCTCCCGTTCGGCATTTATGATATACATGTATAACGGTTTATTTAAAAAGTTATGTTCATTTCAATCGACGCGCTTGTTGTCTAGTAGTTACGATACTCGCCTGGTGATCTAGTGACCGGAGGCTCCAGGAGGCCATCGAGTTAGTACTATTTTCAAAACACAAGCGTTCAGCTTAGATTGAATAATGTAATTATTGTAATAATATTAATGTGTCATGTATTCCGTGTATACATCTCTATTTTAAAAATAAATAAAATATCTAATCATGTAGTCAATTTTAATTACTATTCAAGTCATACATTAATCTTCGTAGAACGACAAAAATGTTCGGCAAAAATCGACCGTTTCGATTCTTTAAATTTTCATCTTCAAGCCCTGTGTGTATTATATTAGGTGTGAAACTCTCTCCACGGATGAGGTTTCTCTCAGAGATACGACCCGAGTTATCATAAAGGACAGTTCAGCATTCAGTGTGACGCTATTTACGAATCATCACCCGTATTTGAATGACGAATCCAGTACACACGTACCTTTATTAAATTCCAGAGATTGTTGTGAACGCGGGCCTTTTTAGATGGTAGACTATGAATGGCATTTTTTTAAGACCCGATACTAAATTGTACCGTAATATTTGTTCATGCGTTCCAAGATCCCGTTTATATATCTAGATACCCTCTCGTCAAACTATTGTAAACAACAATTTTCTTAAACAGGTTTTCTACTAGAATAATAATAATACAATAACCTCACCGCACGCGTGGGTAGGTACCGACATTATATCGTAACTTTAACCCGCAACAAATCCAGTTAAAGAAAATGCAATATATTTGACTATAAATAGCATTTCCTAAATTCAGAGCTACTCGTATATATAATATCGTTGCCGTGTGAGAACATATCGATATTTTATAATTATCCGATAATTTGGATAGAAAGTAAATGCAATATAATAAATAAACAAAGAAAAAGGAAATAACACGGTATAATGACGACCAAATCTCGTAATCGTACGAGTATATAATACGTACATTGTGAAAGATGTAAAGAATTTTAATGATAGCCAAAAATATGAATAAATTTTCTCATAGAAATTTAAAAAATGAGATCAATGTCATCAGATTAAGTCTTAAATTGAATAACACAATCAATTTCTAATACACGAGCTGTAGCGGGCAGACTGTGGACACGCGATACCAGCAACACAGAACCTCGGAAGACGGATCTCTTTCCTAACCGGGGAAGGTGCGTTATCCAACTATGCTACAGCGACAATATTTTTAGCGACAATTTTCGAACCTATATGTTACATTTTTGAATCCAGGTTTGAATCCCGGTGGCGCAACAACAATATTTTTCGATAAAATAGATTTTATATGTATATCTTTCTAATTAATATATTTAATTCATATTTAAAATATCACAGACCGTCTGTTCTGAATAATTACAACTTCACAATACGAATGTGTTCTCCTAATAATTATATATTGTTTTATATTCCTGTAAGTCTTGTTTTTCGTCCTTTACGATGTTTTGACTGGCAAGAATTAGATTTTTTATGAAGCGAAACACCGTTATACATCTTTATTACTTCTTACGAATTTTTGATACACTGACAGTGGAGAAACTACAAAAATTGGGCCCCAATGCTGTATGGAAAAAAGGGCCTCCTAAATAAATTTGTATATACGAGTATGTATACGAATATTAGTACTGCGTGGTTTATCCATTAAATAGTAAGAATAAAATTAGTCTATTTTCTTATATAATATTTACACTTTTCATGATAATTTATATGTGCATACAATTTTAAAAATACTTGTTTAGCTTTAATGCGATTTTCATATTACATTGATGCTCTGGTCTTAACCTAACCCGACATAGCGGAGTACTACTGGATACATCGATAATGGTTTCACGTGTTTTTGCAGTAGGTACATGTGAGACAGTGGCATGTAGTAGGTATAGATTTAGGTTATGCTGCTACCAATGATATTATACAATCATATATAATATATGTACTTTTGTTTAACCAACGTCTTTAGACAAAATAAATCCATCGTTTATACGACCCTACCATGTATTTATTTGTAATATTAGAGTACTATTAATAGTGTTTTTGATATTCAAGTTTTAACATAAAACAATACATTCTTACCCATATAAAAAATGTATAGATGCTTTTAAGAATACTTTCTATGACTGAACATGATTAATTTATTGTTTGTAAATCCTTTACGTAATAACTAAACGAAATAATTATTTCTATTAAAGGTTGACGTAGGAAATAGTTCTGCCAATTGCTTTATATTTTTTCCAAATCAAAAAACAATCCATGCACCAAATTTAAAGAACAATCATGAAATCAACAGGTTAAAAACAGCAAGACAGTAAAATTCGTGAATTGGTAAAGAGGGAGTAAGCACTTCAATGATTTGCATGCAGTTGTAATCCTTTCTGATGTTATTCTGTTAAAAAAACAGCATAGGTAACTACTTCATACAAAACGGATCAACCGAAAGATATATTCAATTCAGTAAATAGCCAATTATATGACTTGCGTAATTCACTAGCTTAAAGACAGAACAGAGTGATGTGAATAGCTCGATTCGGCGAATACAAAAGAGCGCCATGGGTACAGCAGTGAGTTGTCGTGGTAGTTTTTATAACTAAGCGATTAAAGTCTCTACTGGCACATAGATGGCGCTAATTGTATAATAATGTTTTCGTTTATGTTAATCCAATTATTTAATTTATATTTGTTTCCGAGAATTTTTTGTATTGCACAGCTTTTTTGCTTGTATGCTCTGCACGCCCCTGATGTGAAAAACTTTTAAACGTTGTAATTAAATTTATTAACGCTGGAAAAGTAACGATACTCGCAAAAATGTCGATTTCAAATCGATTGTAGGTCGCGAACTTGTTGGGCTTCTGCCCAACATGGGCCCCAATGCCCTGCATTGGCACAGTTGCGCCACTGTGTGTACTGATATTCTAAAATGAATGGAAGATATCTATTACTTCTAAAGAAAGATCGTTGAGGTGTTTTCTTTACTCGAATACATAATGATGTAATATTATAATGGTACAGTGTCTGTTGTGCTGATCTTTGATCTGTCGAGAATATTATACATTAAACGGTGGTATATTAATTTAATTTGTATTTTAATTTAAATATTAATAATATGCGCAATATATGTAAACGATCTCCCATTCCAAATACGAAATTTTCCTCTTACAGAGAGTGAAATCACGTCACATTAAGTACAATAGTTTTTTCACTTTTGTTTTTCATCACCTTTTCAGATTTCTATTATCGCGGGTTGTAAAGTGTTGTCCGGATCCTCGTGCACCACGACGGCGCAGACGATACACGCGGTACATGCTGCCGATGTACCTCCGCGGCCAGCGCGTTAACGGTACGAAACACGTTCGGTACATTCTACCGAATACGTGAACTTCATACCAAATAATCAATTTGCGATTTTTTTTCGGATAGAAAGTTTTGCTAATGATGGTCCTGTAACCGTATTAATGTTGCATTTAAAAAAAAACGTACGGCAAAGTACTGTAAGTACATTATTTAGAGGTCGCACGATAGAATCGTTGATTGTTGCCCGTTTCTCATCCAAATATCGCGAGATGGTGTACGAAGCCCTGCATCAGAGTAGAGAAGATACTAGTTTTAAAACGATACATGTGCCATACAATTTATTATCGATGCTATTAGGATGAAGCATAATTATCCGCTGTTTCTTTCGCGACGTTTTGTTTTTTGAATTTGACATTTGTAATAATAACGTAATAATAATTGACATATAATTCTTTAATAAGATTAGGAAATTAAAAAGCGCATCGAACACTATACACATATACGCCATATTACGCTGCACCACTTGGAGAAATGGCAGAAAGCTGCCGAGTCGTTTCGCGATCTTAACGATCGTTTCGGCGAAGGAACGATTAGCGAAAGGATATGCCGAGAGTGGTGTGTTCGCTTCAAAGCTGGTGACGCCGCCAGCTTAGGCGGCCAGTTAGGAAAGGGTCGATCTTCGGATTTTGATGAGCAGACCCTTCTGACGGAAGGACAAAAGTTGCACCATTAGTTGACACTGGCTGAGAACTTCAATATCGATCAGTCCACGATTGTACATAATATGTTTTGAGTTTATTTTCGTTTTTGATTATTTTACAATATAATATAATATTTACAATATTATGCATCCGCCTAATATATCCACTGCATTGACTCTACTTTTATCATCCCTCGGTTATTTCAGGATTTCGCTGGTCTACAGTAGTGTCGCTATTAATAATCATTTTAAACGCTCTTCTATCGAAAAGTTCACGCATCAGATAATAGAGTGCTAAGCACCGTTTATTTTATATTTCCAGCAGCCATACTATCCTCGATATATTCTTTTTTTTTTGTATTTCGCATATATTTAATACATTTTTAAGTGGCAGTTTTATATACATATATTGTAATCAATGTACAAGGGCAAGTTTAAAATTATTTACACTTTTCGTTTTATAATTTATTTACGGAAGCCAAGATCGTCATGGATGATTTGATGGGCAGAACCATGACTGATGTTCAAAGAAGACGCTGCCTCACCGGCGGTAACTCGCCTATTAGCTAGAACCATCTCTCAAACTTGCTGAACATTGTCGTCCGTGGTGGAGGTTGACGGGCGTCCTGCTCCCTCTTCATGCGTCACACTCGTCCGGCCACTTTTTAAACTCCTCGATCCACAAAAAAACACTTTTACGTAATAAAGCACTGTCCTCGTATTGTAAAAAAAGTCTACGATGAATTTCAGCTCCTTTCACATCCTCCGACTAGACAAATCGGTTCATGCTCCGTTGTTCCTCCTCGGTGCAAACTGCTAGCGGAGCGGACATCTCTACACTGTAATATTCGGAAGACAAATGTCGCGATCGGGATCAAATTGAATGAAGGCAGTATAACAACCTTGATAATGTGATATGGCGAAAGTGTAGATAATTAACTTAACTTAATAGAATTTAATAAAATTATTTTTATTTAAAAATGTATCAAATATATGGGAAATAATAGAACAACTAATATGACATATTTATTGGTTACGTAGGAGGGATTAAGATATCGATTAAGAAAAATTGAATACTAATGATAAATGCAAATGTAGGTTTAAAACGGTCTGTAATTATCAAAAATAACTGCGTGATATTTTAATTTACCAAATATACCTAAACAAATACATAAAATATAATGGGATACATAAAATTATCATAACATTATGTATAGCGCCGTTTCTCGGAAATAATTTTGCAATACAGATATATTTTATGTACGTATAAAAAGGAGTATTGCAAAAAAATATTTCACATACCGATAAAATATGCGCTGGATTATATTACTGCAGTTTCAAAAATTATTAATTGTTATTACAGCAATCGCATTTCTTTGTTTCGTAATCAGAATCACAAACCTATTTATTGCCTACTATCATTTTTAATCATTGCGAGAACCGTTCGGTTGCAAGCAGTAATAAATTATATAAATTTTCTTGGATTGTGCTTCACTTCACTTTCCTACACAAAAATACTAAAAGCTAGTCGGAAATTTGGTGGCTATAAAATACTAAGCTAGTCGGAAATTTGGTCAGTATAAAATCGATAATAAAGTGTATCTACTTTTTTGGGTTTGTAAGATATAAATTTATATCTTGTAAAATATGAATGAACAACAGTAACCTGACCTGGCAAAATTACGTCACTTAAGTCGTCTAATTTCAAAAGCTCATGTGCAAAAAAGCTAATTTTGGAAAAAATCGTAATATTAACTGAATCGCCTGTTCGATATTTTAAACCAAACAATAATTAAATAAAAAATCAATTTAATTTTTCAATTACCGCGACGGCCATTATTGAATGTGATAGAACTGTGCGCTTTGATTGATTTAAATGTAGATAAAACCAAATTTGCAATCAAATATTTGATAGTTATTGGTAGAATTTAATTTTTTTTTATGGGTAATACGCGCCCGTGAATGCTGAATAAAATGGCTTTCACATTTTTTCGTACATTGTGGAGACAGGAGATATTGAAATTAGATGACTAACCTGATTGATTTATTATCATTTGTTTAAACAAAACTCATTATTGATTTGTTTTTATTTTCTCGCTAATGGCAATTGTTATTTGTTATCGTAGCGTGTTGTGTGAGTGACTTCAACGGGAAATAAATCATCCACGATGACGGAAAGTTAATATTTTTTTAAATCTTTATTTATTTATTTTTAAATATGAATTAGAAAGAGATACATATAAAATCAATTTTATCGTAAAATATTGTTGTTGCGCCACCGGGATTCGAACCGGGATCTCTTTCCTAACCGGGGAAGGTGCATTATCCAACTATGCTACAGCGACAATAAATTAGTCGCTAAAAATATTGTCGCTGTAGCGTAGTTGGATAATGCACCTTCCCCCCGGTTAAGAAAGTGGTGGCGCAACAAGAATATTTTTCGATAGAATTGATTTTATATGTATATCTTTCTAATTAATATATTTAATTCATATTTAAAATATCACAGACCGTATGTTCTGAATAATTACAACTTCACAATAAGAATGTGTTCTCCTAATAATATTTATTTTTAAATCAACAATTCGACCCGATAACTGTACACTTTCATGTGACAGAATCGACGGCAGATCTTGTTAATTTTATATATGCTTATTTTATGTTGCTACGCGACTCGGACCAATATACCTCGTATTCTTCTTTTAATGTGCCACTATCGTAGCTTTATATATTAGGAAACTTTTACTAAGATCATAATAGAATATCCATATATTGAATCTCATTTTATTAATTCAAGATTAAACTGAGAAATTTAAGATTTCCAAAAATACGACAATCTTACATCGTTGTAAGTAATGTATGCATGTACTATGTGTGTACGTATAATTATTTTTATCATATAATTATAATTGAAAGACACATGTCTCGCTTATATTATAATATATTACATAAAAAAATAACAACTCTCTCTTCAACTATCAAAATAAACTTCTTTAAAGTGAACTACTAACTGGTTCACGATTTTATTAACCTCAAAGGTGCGGTGTCACATTACCTATATTAAATTTTTTGGAACGTAAATTCTATTTTTTTATATATACTAACAAAAACAAGGTGATTAAGTGAATAGAGTCGAATTAGTCATATTTTAATAATTCATTGCATACAAAAAATAAACAGCTTAGACCTTGTTTTGAGATCTGACAAAAATGAAATCAGTGCGTATAATTTTTTTTTAAACTATCAGCCAAATGTAATCCTAATTTTACCACTAAATACCCCAGTTTCATTCGTCTCCAGACGCCAGGAATTGTATGTTCTCGCGATTTAATGGCACACCTTCATAAAATAGTTTATTAGTGATTTCCATACAAGTTTATTAAGAACGCAAAGTTAGATTATACCTACGTCTCTGTGTATGAAAATCTGCAGCTAGAAAAGCGTGTGAACGAAGATGAAATCGAGCGGGGAAAATGCAAATATCAACAAGTTACGTCATTCGGGGTCGTGAGCAACCTATTCAATCATCTAAATAAAGTGCATTTCCTGTACAATTTTATAATAATCTTATCCTATGGATTTCCGCAATTATTACGGAATACCTGTGTGTGTGTGTGTGTGTATAAGTTGGTATATGGATTATTTGAGACTTTTGATTCTGCAGCGCGGGTGGCAGGAACCCGGGGGCAGGCGCGCGCGGACACTCTTCAGCGTTCAGCGTTCAGTGTTCACGCCGCGTCGCCCGCGGTTGCGCAACGGCCCGGTAAACCTTGAAGACGGTGAAATGGAAAGTGACCAGCGGATAGAACTGGCTTACCGGCTAAAGTAAATTAAGCATAAACGTGACCAGAAGAAAAGTGTACGCGCCGTTCCTTCTCCTCTCTCCTCCCGGGAGCCCGACGGCGGCTGTCCGGCCTCCGGTCGCATGCCGATGTCAGAGCACGGCAGAGAAATTCATCTATCTGCCCGCGCAGCCGCCATTTTGTTACGATTACGTGCACATCCCGATGTGATTGCGTTCGAAATGTTCAACGGTACCTACGTGATAATTTACCCGACGCCTTGACGCTTGTGCCGAACCATTTACTCTACGCACGTGCAACGTCACATCTTTAGCCCGACAGGTTTATTAAGAAGAAATTTCTCTTCGTAATTAAAGTACCCGCGCGGCCCGTCAGCGATAACGCCCAACACTAGATCCGCCGACGATTCGTCATCCACCTTGCAGTACAAACTTTCGAGCTAGTATTGATTACCCCCTGCTTTTAAATGAATACGGTCATCATTTTTAGAATGCGTTTTCGTCATTTATTTATTTATTACCTCTCAAAACAGCCAGTAGCCCGCGCGAGTTGGAGCGAATTCACAAAAAGAACTGAATAATAATAAATGCTATTGTTGTTTAGTTATTTTAGTGAATTATGTGGTGAATTGATGGTCAGTATGTACATTAAACAAAACATGCGACACGTCCTATTATTCTATTACATATTATATTACTAAGTTATTTGTTGTTAATGGCTTTTTTTATGTTTGTTACATACAGAATATATTAAATTTATATTAATGGTAAAAACTAGTGGTCGCCTTGTATTTTACTTTTACTTCGTGTCTAATATATTAATATACTAATATATTGTTTAAATAATTTACTTTGGAAGAATGTTGAATCAGTCCGTTATTGAGAAGTTACGTACCGACATTAATTTTTATTAATACTTAAAAGCATTCATATTTGCTAAAATTATTTATTGACCGCGCTAAAAGTAAAAATGCATAGTCAACAACGTGCTTTTTGACAATGCAACAACATCGACAATGTATAAACGTACAACAACATCAACAATGTTCAAACGTACAACAACAATGTACAAACGTACAACAACAATGTACAAACGTACAACAATAATAACAATGTACAAATGTACAACAACATCAACAATATTCAAACGTACAGCAACATCAACACGCTATTCAACGATGCTATAAATTTTTCATGAATACAATTGGCGCCAAAGAATATATTAATTTACAGCTATTAATTATTTAACTGTCTTTTGCATATTAAATTTCGCGGTTTAAGTAGCATTTGTTGTGCGGAACCGATAAGGGAGTGCAAATTCTTATAACGGTTCCGGAAAAGTTGTGGGTGAGAGCCCTCTTTCTCATGATAGATTGATGTGAAATATCTCGCTGGTGATATGCGACGCGGAAGGATACGGAACATAGGACAATGACGTCTGCGAATATGAAAGAGAGAAACGAACAACTGGTGGAGAACTCGGCATTGTTGAAGTTGATGTCATTTGAGGAGTTGTGCATAATATTGAGAAATCAAAACGGCATATTTGACTAGATAGTGACGATGAATGAAGAAATAAAGAGAACTAATGCATGTTTTATGATATTGTTTTTTTTTTTTTTTAATAAATTTTTTTATTAAATTTAATCGGACGACTTGAATGTGCTTTATTTGATCCAAATTGGACTATAAACAGTGAAATTATTTAAAATTAAGCATTTAGCATCGCAGTCACTCCGTCGGACGAGCATGCGATCGGCGAGAGCGATAAACGAGTATCGCTTAACATGGATTCAGTGCGTATCGTGTAGCACGAATAATGGGAGGAAATAAGTTATTTCCGTAAAAAAAAAATCGTTTTTTTGTTCGATTTTCGATTATTTGCTTTACCTTATAATATTTCACATTTAAAAAAATTTTGTAAGCAACATTTTTGACATTTTTGCAAAATGCAAAAAATTGCGGTTCGCCCGTTGGACATCGCTGACGGGCAAATATGCAAGCGAAGATATGTATCATCTTCGCGGGTGTGACATTTTATAATACACATGTTCACGATACCCGCTTCGGATGCTTGAACTGAATCTAACAATGCGGAAGCAGAATTAGAAACCGGGTGACGAGATCGGATGATCACCCTTCGACGCCATTATGTAATTATACTTATTACAATTTGAAGAGGCACAGTCACGCTGAACCGAGAGGAATGAAAGAAATTAAACAAAAAAAAATTTGGACGTACGACACGGACATAACAATACTGCAATGTGTTTACACGCGCACGAAGATAATTTGAACAACAAAAATGTAATCCATTGCATACCTGAAATTTGTTTTGATTATTAATTTGGAATGATTTTAATTTAACGGTCATAACGTATGTAATAAGTATCTAATTATATCGTAACTAGGTAAAAGTACTTCAACAATTTCTGGAAATAAATCATAATTTCAAATTACCTTCTGAATTAATACTGCATACGTATTATTAAAAACACATGTGAAGTAATATTTGAATGTGTCCAAGAGCACACAATTCCTGGATTTTCACCTATAAAGGCGCTGTTATTAAACAAATAATAGATATCTCATAGAGAAGAAGCTATTTTTATATTAGCCAGCTGAAGACAGGTCGTAAGCCGTGTATTTTTCCATTAATATAAAAAAATATCTTCGTTTCTGTGAGATATATCAATTATTTGTTTAATAACTTGTGAAGTAGGTTGGATACGCAAAGCTTACTTGATTCATTTGAAAAAAATAGAACGTCCAGTGCCAGACGATGGAATTATTTTATTCGAAATGTGCACGTACAAGCGCACGTACCAGCGTGTGGCCGATGTGCAAACGTTGAGAAATTTGTTAATGTTGCTATCGCCCTGGTGCAGTTCTGAAAGAAAAGTTCTCTATATTTACGAAAGCGTGTTACGCAGCTGTTGTGCAGTTTGGTGCAGCACGGCGCCCGTTCTGCCGGCGCCCGTCTTCAGCAGCAAACACATAACGAAAGACACACACACACACACACACAAGTTATTCATAAAAATGCCTCAACTTAAAACACACAAAATAAGGCATTGCTTTTACAGAATATAGACATACTTCGGCAAGTCGTGTGCCAATTCCATTCAAGATAGCTCATGTACGCTTGTGTTTGAGCAGAAAATTAGTATTTTACCATTTAGGTATACAAGTGAAAACTTTGCAGTTTGCAGGCACCACTTCTTGCATTTGGTTAACGAATTATATTTCTCGCGCGAATTAAATGAATTTATTTAAGGAGAACTTTTCATGACCGATACCCAAACATGTTCTTGATAAACATTTTTTATTTTAATAATTTTAGTTCCCCTACGGGTTCATTGCACCCGCCGGTTAACCTAAACACCGACCCTTATCTCAAGTGGGCTTATCTCGAGTAACCGAGTTCGTTGGCCTGACAAAGTAAAAATAGAATCGAATACAATGATATTTATGTAGGTATGAATTTAACTATTATATATTGCATCTACTTCGATAAACCGTAAAGTTAGTAGGTCGTAATGGTAATATAAGCAATAGTATGAAGTAAGAAGTGTAAGTAGCCGGAATATAGCAAACGCTCTAAATCCACCTAATTCGGGAAAAGACCGGCGAACAGCTTGCGATGAATATTAAAAATATACATTATGAGTATTTTTGTGTAAATTTGTTTCACTGCAATGATATGAACAAGGCACTGTATATGAAATGTACGTGACTATTTTTGCAAATAAAATGTAAAAAAAACATTATCAAATATTTTACTATATATATATAGAAAACAAAATAGACTCAATTAAAAATTGAGCCAGAATGCTACAAAACCCGCTCTAATATATATATATCCTCGAATTCGAGTAAATCGCCAAAAAGTATTTTAAATACGTATTGGAAATTTTCGTTTATCGACTAATTGCACAAAAAGTTGTAAAAGCTTAAATCCTTTAGAAATATATAAAAATAAACGAAAAATATGCACTATTTAAATAAATACAGTGTTAAAAATGATTGAGCGGTTCCTAAGTGCACGCAAGTATGATAGTGTGTTACGTCATTGGTGTGTTTCTGTGGTTATCTATCAATCTAATTATAAGCGTACTAACGTAGATAAGTCGTATCTCTATGCGTTCATCTTGACGTATTCACGTGGTGGTTGAATTTTGAAAGGACGTATTGTATCGAATACATTCAATAACATTTCAAATCATGTTGTGGATTATGCATTACACCGTAAAATGTTAAATATTATATTTGATTATATTCTGGTTTCTTTTGCTTTAGTAATATAAAGACTACAAAGTTTTTCCGGCACCACACTATCATACTAGTGACGAATGTAATTATTATAGTTACTTGTTAAACAATAGATTTAAAGGACGCGGTACACAAAAATTGTAACTTTTCAGATATCGTTGGTTCCTTTAAAAATATAATTTTCAAATATTACCGAGACTTCGTAACTGTCTCTCGCTAGACTCGAATAATATCGATTTTAAGCTCCGCTGCGAAGTTGGCCGGAGCCGACCCTGCAGTCAGAAATTCGGAAACAAAAAATGATGCGGTGAATTCAACAAAAAATGAGATCTCAGCTTTAAATTCTTTTCCTGTCTCACAAGACATAGCCACAGCTATCTATTAGATTACGTAATAATAGGCCGGCAGAAATAAACAATCCAGCTTCCTCTTGTTTAACGTCGTGAAATAATATATGCTCAAGATCAAAAAAAAATATAAACCAGATGGGGCGATTGACATTGATAGAAATATTTAAATTAAAGAGGGAAAATCTTATTCTGTAAAACGTATTGATTAAAAACAAATATAATTAGATACATTGTTGTGTCATGGTATCTCAAAGATCAGATTTTAATTATTATTATTATTAATAATGAAATCTAGTTATTTTGTGAAACGTTTAGAAATATCACAAGTGGTCCTGATGGTGGTAATATAAAGATTTAGTTTATTTTTAATATTTTCAAGAAATAATAGGATAACATCTAAAAATGAGCACCAAAATAATACTAATTTTATCCTTCAAAAAATCTATTTTAGTCTCTAAAAAAAATACTCCACAACATTGAATAATGAACGGTAATTATTTATTTTATGAAATTAATTAAGAATTTTACCACTGAAAGAAAATTTATCAACTCTTTAAAATACTTATAGATAGTTAAATATTTTAAAGTGGCACCAAAAAAAAGAATACTAGAGTACCAAATAATTAACTTTCTTATATTTAATGGATACCAAAATAAAATTTCCATCTGGATTACACACTTTATCGTGAATTTGGTTTAAAATATGTTTTATTCGTTGACATTTTTCCGGTTTTGTGGCAATATATAAATTAATAATTAATAAATTTTCACAAGTGATTTTACACTGTCCAAAACGAAAAGTGTTTAACCAATTAATACTACATTCAGTGCTCAAGTATAGCTGCGAAACATGTGGCTCGAAAATAAACGTGTCGATACAATAGAAGATGTTAAAAAAGTGAACTGGCATTGGGCAGGCCACTCGTTGGGTCGTGTGTGGTCCTTCGACCACCATTGGTACCCGAGTGCGAAAATACATTATAGCGAAATGGATAGAGAAAAGTGGGAGACACTTAGGGGAGGTTTTCATCCAGCAGCGGATAGAACATGAAACAGAAATATCTGTAGATGATATATTTTATTTATGCAATTTTCGCAATCGTGTCAGATTGTTATTATTAATGTTAGTTATTTTTAAGTGCTCAAATTTGGTGTTCACTAAATAAATTATAGCGAAAATAATATACAAAATATATTTGCCTTATTTAATTAAAACTGACGAACATTTTTTTTGTAATTAAGTTCAACAGACGAAAGCAGTTAATGCAATAAGAAAATGCATCGGAAGATAAATTGTACCGATCCAAAATCGACAAGTATAAATGAGCAGTGTTTATGTTGTAACAGCGCACAAACGACCGGTGCGAAGGTTTACAAACATGAAAATACAACTCTGAGATGATTTTCACAATGTCTATATTAAAATTATACGACTTATTTACAAGTATAATAAAAATTAGTCTCGAGATAATGTGGGAAAAATATTATCAAAAATAATACATTTTAGTTTTTAAACTGATCAAACATTATTTTACAATTGGCGCCATCTGTACATCTGTATGTATAAACTTTAATTGTTTAGTTCTAAAAACTACCAGGACAACTCACCGCTGTACCCATGGCACTCTTGTGTATTCGCCGCCTTGAGCTATTCAAATTACTCTATTCTATCTTTAAGCTAGTTGTCTATTTACTGAATTGAAAATTCCGTTTGGTTGATCCATTTTGTATGGAGTCGTTACCTATGCTATTTTTTAACAGAATAACATTAGAATGGCTTACAACTGCATGCAAATCATTGATGTGTCTACTTCCTCTTTTACTAATTCGCAAATTTTACTATCTTTCTGTTTTTAACGTGTTAATTTCATGATTGTTCTTTGAATTTGGTGTATGTATTGGTTTTTGATTTGGGAAAAACAAAAAGCAATTGGCTGAACTATTTCCTACATTAACCTTTAATAAAAATTATTATTTCCTTTAGTTATTACGTAAAGAATTTTCAAACAATAAATTAATCATGTTCAGTCATAGAAAGTGTTCTTAAAAACGTCCATAGATTTTTATATGGGTAAGAAGGTATTATTTTACGTTAAAACTTAAACCTAAAGAACACTATTAATAGTACTCTAAAATTACAAATAAATACATAGTAGGGGCATATAATTGACGGATTTATTTTGTCTAAAGACGTTGGTTAATCAAAAGTACATATATTATATATGATTGTATAATATCATTGGTAAGAGCATAACCTAAATCTATACCTACTGCACGCCCCTGGCAAGCACCTACTTGCATAATATAAGAAAGAAATGGAAGAAGGATTGGAAATTATTGTGTGAATGCCAGTGTTGTATTTTGTATTACACTTACATAAAATACCAGGCTAAGTTTCTGTGTCCGCACTGGTGTGTGTATCATCCTTACTTTAAAGTTCATCATATAATGATAAGGTTAATCAAAATATTATATAATATCAACATATTATAAAACATTTCCTTCCTTATCGACGGTGCGCTGTGACTGAACTAAAATAGTGGTCGTAACGGTTTAAGACTGTATAAAAGATTTAAAAAAGCTTTTTTTTTAAATGTACCTACTTACTGTATTTAACTTAATCTTATACCTAATTAGGTTTTTATTAAAGTGGCGTTAAGCAATTGCAAGGAAATAAGAAATGTGTTATACTTAAATTAGAGTTCACCAATTTAAACAATTTTTCATAAAATAATGTCATGAATTAACTACTTTGTGGTGCAACACGAATATATATTTTTTTCAAACAAGCAAAACTTTGCACAACACATAACTTAATTTTATTTTAATCATGATTATATCTTGGATTTTATCTTCTTCTAAGCACGTGCATATTCTTAATATTTTATTTATTTTTATTGTTATATTAAAAAAATTGTATATCTCTCTAATTGATTAATTTAATTTGTATTTAGTATACCGCAGAACTGTGTTCTGAAATTGCAGCTTCACAACAAACATGTGTGAACCATTATAATTTTTATTAATTTAATTAATTAACGTAATTAAGTTACCTGTCAATAATAAATTTACCTTTCATAGTAAATTCTTATATTCGTAAAAATGGTTATATACCTACTTAAGTTTTACAAGAAAGTTAATATAATTATTTGAAGCATTATATGAAGAGTCATGATTTGATTCGTAATCAGATTTCTCTATAATCAGTATGAATTAACAGTAGTGTTATATGTTCGTATATGAATTTATGTTTCTGTTGTTGTCTGCAATGTATTGTATAACTTCCGTAATGTAAGATATGAGCAATTTTAGAAACAATATGATTAAAGGCAGCATCTCAGAATGTGTGTCAAACGTGACATTCTATCCTCTGCCTGCCTTCGTGGAAACGTGGGCTTTTCTCACCGAATATTTTGGGGGCGCCGTATCTTGAGACAAGGGGCTCCCTAAATGATCACATCAGAATGTGAACCACGAACAGCAACACAAATAAAGTGACGATGTTATAGGTTAAACTATCAGGCCTAACAAAAAAAAAAAAAAAATTACAAACGGTCGGTCATATTTCTTACTCGTTGGTGTCTACAAAGATATTAAGTACCCCTAACAATATTCTTATTTATGTATACATTCGATTCCGCTTAATTGGGCCGCCGGTTAATTAAGGCAGCCGCTTATTTGACGCCCAAGGAACGGAAACCAAACCATGGAAATAACAGTAATTTACATAGCTTAATTGGGACAGTAAATTTAACATATTATACACAACTTCAATGTTTAATTTATTCATCTTAATAACACACTATTAGTGCAATCAATAGACATGGGGGTAATAAAATAATTGAAACCGTTATATCGAAGAAAATTGGTTAATTATATAACATAATCCATTGATGAAAATTTATTAACAAGTTCCACAACAGCCAGAGAGATTAATGTACAATTTTTCCTTTTCCAAGCAATACAGTTTTGTCGCTGACAGTTGTCGAGCTATGAAAACCAACACCATACAAAATTGCTTCGCTATTTGCAACTTTACACCTATGGATATTCCAGAAATTTTGAGCAATGATAAAAATGAGGATATGTCATGTTAGAAGTTCCTATTGTTATTTATGAGAATTTTCGACAATAGATAACGATTTAGCATGTTACGATGAAAATAAAGACTGTAAGGATTGTAATTGTTGAAGATCCACCTTTAATTTTACGCTCGCTTCGGTTAATTGGGGCAGCCTATTAATAGGACTAAATGTCCTGAAGTAAGCGGAATCGACTGTATAACATCCCACCCGCAACCCCCCCGTAAAATAATAAATAAACATACTTTACGATACAACGTCGCTGTCTGGTGATCGGTGAAATAGATCGATATCTTCGGTGCTGAATATAAAATATCGGGGTCAATCTCGGAGAGCGCTGGACCAGATCGGCGGCGGGAGCGACTTTTTTGGGAGGAGATCGGAAAATTATAGCCCGTTGGAAACATTTTGTAACGCTGACTAACAATGGCCCGACGTCATGTGAAAATATTAATCAATTTAATTGCATACGCCGCAACATGTGTGCAAATAGAGAAACATAAATAGCTGGCGGCGGTTGCGCCACGCGCGTCGCTCGCCGCGCGCAAGATGCACCACTGCGAAATGGCTCTCCATAAAGGTATTCAGATTAGGGCCAACCTCGGGGTCGCCGGGCGGACGCGTGGCCCGCGCTGGAAGTGACCCGGGTCCCCGACTTACGCCGGTTCGAGGACGTTTTGAAGAATTACGTCAACACTTTTGGCGACTGGTATAACTTCGGTCAGCACCAGCCGACCATTACGAAACGATTAAAAATTACATCGCGTTGATGCAAATTGTTATTTAGCTGGCCATTGTTTTTCTCCAATCTGACGAATAATATAAGTTTTAAAACTGTTATATTATATAAAGGAATGCTTCCTTTTCAGTGTCGTCCTAGTGATCGAACACTAAAGAGCCATTGAATTATTTTTAATGGCGTTAGATAAAGTGCTTTTACGTCATATTTGTGACGTGTACGGTGTTAATGAAATTAAAATCCGATTAACCTAATATGAGTTTTTCAAGAATGTATATTAAAGATCATAACTCACGCTGACCTTCGTCAGTATACCGGGGATACGATATGATGGAAACACGAAACGGGTGACCTTTGAAGGATTCATTAAAAGCCATAACTAACGTAGATCCTTGTCAGAATATCATGAATATCACTTTGAAGATGAGAATTGAAGTAAGCCATATTTATCGCATGGGGACGATTTCCAAGTACGATGTTTGGGTTCCGCAACAATTTTCGGCAGCTAACCCAATGAATATGGTGTGGCATGTGGCGATGTTGACAAATTGAATTAGAATGTCATTAAGCACCCACCATATTCTTCAGATCTTGCGCCCTCCAGCTTTATTATATTCAGATAGTTAAATTTTTGCATCAAAATCGTTTTTTTAAAAGTGGTTATCTAATCTTATGGAATGTTTGAAAACTATCATATCAATTAATGACTATAAAATTTTAGAATTGCCTAGTTAAATAAAGATTTGTAAAAAAGTTTTCATGAAAATACGTAATTATTTTGCATCAATCTCTTATTATATATAATATACATTACTATAAAAATGACAGGATATCAGTCTAGAATTAATTACAACCTTAATTTTTTTTTAATTAAATATTTAAACAAAATATCAAAGTTTTTTTTTTATATATGAAAACTGCACGCTTTCACATGATATAATACGATGCGGGCAGGTGTCAACATATATTTGTTTTACGTTACTATATGACACATATGGAAATAAGGAAATTATTATATATTTCATGAGAATTCGTATTTCGGTACGAAATTGCTCCTACCTTTGACGTGATTGTATTTTAACTATCAAAAAGTATGTTATTATAGAGAACGTAATTCACCACAATATTTTAGGGGTAAATAACTTTTTAAAATTTGGGTCGATAATATTCTAGCTGTAGAATGCCAAGGTTCAATTTGAACTGTAGCGCCATTGAAGAAGAGGAATGTTCAAATCTAGAGTTACTAAATCTCGACCATTTCAAAGATGTTAGTTTTACGGTCCACCGATAATTGTTCCTCCAAAGTTTCTTAAAGTATTTATATTCGTAAATACCAGCATCTGTGAATGTTATAAATATATTATATTCAAATAGGGTAGGAGCAATATTTTTATAAATTTGCTCCCACCCTATTTAAATATAGTATTATTTATTTATAACTTTCATGGATGCTGGTGTTTACGAATATAAATACTAAGAAACTTTGGGGGACAAATTGTGCGGGTGTTTAATTTCCGGGAGGATCAATGTGTAAGAGATCAACTGTCCGGGGACGAATTGTCGAGGGATCAATTGTCGTGGGAACCTAGTTTTACGAGTATATTCATCGCGGAAATTCTTCGTATTTTTATATGTTTTATTGATTTTGACGAATATATTAAATACAAAAGGTAGCGGCAGAGGCGGGAAAATGGGTATTTTCAGATCAAATATTATTAATGTGTTGTTATAAATTGATTTGAGAATTCTCTGTTAATATTATTTTATGAATTAAAGCTTTTGAGAATTAACGGCGACCAATAATTGAACAGGCCCAATTTTACGGTGTAAAATCACGTTTTGTCTGTTAGCTACCTTCTGTACCCGCAATTTGTAAAACAGTTTACTATCTCCTAAATAGATCGTAAATCTGACTATCTTTAATCAATCTCATTCTAAACCGTATGATACATACTTAAAAAATGTTTATTTAAATTTTTATAAAAAATTTATAGAAAATTGACTTTTTCAACATTTTATTTGCATTTAAAATATTCGAAATTTTTATACAATTAAATACACGCTTTGTCGGTTCATAGAATGTCGAATGGCGTATGTCAAATAGAACATACGTAACACTACCTACGGCAACCTTAGGCCTGCTCCACTCTCTCCTGTCGCAATGTTGCATGGAATAAGATATCACCGATTGTCTTCACCTGTAGCCAGGTACGGAGATGCAAGTCGTGAAAATGTAAATAATTTCCCGATGACGCGAACAATTATAAATCTGTATACAATTTTCATAAACAACATTTTCCATGAATCAATTTCACAAAAAAAGTCTGAATACGATGGAATCTTATAGTCCATGTCCAAGGATGAGATTTTCGAACACCGCCAATTATCTCTCTCTTTACGCTTGTTGTACGTCAAATGTCAATCCATTGACCATTGATGTTCCATTCATCCGTTGGGTAAATTTCAATCTCTCTTTCAGCAGTTAAACTAGAATAAATTATTGTGTTTTAATGCTCTCTCTATAACTGTTTACAGTAAATATTCTTCTCGTCTCGTCTCGCTGTCACATCGAAGGTCGTGTATACGGGTTTAAGTTTTTGTCTCTTTCAACCGATCTCTGATTTTGTCTCCAGATCAAAATCGCTTCATGATACTGAGATTTATCTTAAATCTCTAAAATTTATTTTACCGTGTCTCATCACGTGGACAGCCCATTGACTGCGAGCTGAACGAAACCCTATTTCAGAAAATCATCAACGCATCTTGAATTTGTTGATTTTACAGGAGACGATATATTAACAAATTGTCTGAAATTTTTCACTCTTGAAACATGATAAAAAAATAATAAGACCGATTTCTAGGAATATGTTTTGATTTAAAGACAGTGTAAAGTATATTAATTCTATAAATATCACTTATTATTGTCATTTGTAAGAATGACAGTGGTTAGGTCAAAATGTTTTTATGTAATAGTAACATTATTGTAATAAATTTCAGATATTTAAAATATGAATTAAATATATTAATTAGAAAGATATACATACAAAATCAATTTTATCGAAAAATGTTGTTATTGCGCCACCGGGATTCGAGCCTGGATTTCTTTCCTAACCGGGGAAGGTACATTATCCAACTATGCTACAGCGCTAATATTTTTAGCGACAAATTTTCGAACCTATATGTTACCTTTTTAATATGAATACATTTAATCGTTCCGTTATTTGAAAGAGCCATCTACCTTATTTTTACAGAATCTCAAATACCTTTGAGTAATCTGATAGCAGATGCCAGAATTATCAATTCATTTTTATTAAATTTCAGAAAGGTATCAAAAAGGTAACATATAGGTTCGAAAATTTGTCGCTAAAAATATTGCCGCTGTAGCATAGTTGGATAATGTACCTTCCCCGATTAGGAAAGAGATCCAGGTTCAAATCCCGGTGGCGCAACAACAATATTTTTCGATAAAATTGATCTTATATGTATATATTTCTAATTAATATATTTAATTCATATTTAAAATAACACAGGCCTATGTTCTGAATAATTACAACTTCACAATAAGAATGTGTTCTAATAATTTCAGATATGCCTGTTTCAGTGGATTATGGAGCAAAATTACCTCAGTAGTAACTCAATTTTAAGAAAAAATAATATACACCTTTCTGAAAGATGGACGATATATTATATAATGAGTCTTAAGTGGAAATTCCTTAGAAAATAAATATTAAAGAATGATGTGCAGAAAAATAACTCACTCTTACTTTGAGCACATTTCCAACAGAGATAGAAAGTCTAGAAAAGCTGTCGGTCGTTGGTAATGTGAGAGGTCAAAGGGCGGATGCAGTTCGCCAACAATATGGACCGACCAAGTTCGAGAAATGATTGGAACCTCGTTACATCTTCACGCAAAGATAGATGACAGACCGCGATGCTGCGGCATGATCTCTCAGACTGAAGTGAGAAATAGCCCACTTCACTTCCTACGTTTGTCGAATGGATGTTAAATGTGTTATGCAACACGATGTACTAAAAACAATAATGTAACTATTTACTACTTTAGATATTCGCTAAATTCAAAGCGTCACCGTCTTATCACTTAGGTACCATGCTAATAATAAAATTACGTCGATCGTGGCAGTTCACAGTTGACAGCATAAAATAAAAATAGAATCTCCCAGCAACATCCACGGTGGGGATAGAAACTGTTATAATACCACGACGCTGAGATGATACCCTAAATATTGGCAAGGCATCTTATTAATTCACATCGCGATGCAACTATTAAAAGAAAACACCTCCTATCTCTATATAGAGTCAAAAGACACATTAAAAAAACATCATTTACAGAAGTGATTTTACAACAAGGCGGAACGATATCACCGATATCGGCCGTGACGAACCGAAACAGATCAGTACGAGGAGGAATGTGAGTATCAGTTACAAAGTCATATATACGACACAGTACACTCGAATCTAATCTAAGTGTGATCTAATGGTGCGTGCTCACTGATGAGACTTTGATACTTGGCGGTAAAGCTCGGTATTCATCAGATCAGTGGCGTATCTACGCCAGTGCAGCCAATGCGGTGCCCTACAAAACTATTTCCAGCGATAATATTTTTTTAAATCCATTATAGTAAGAAATAAAATTATAAAAACATTTCTTACGATGTAAAAAGTAGTACCCCGCTAATAGGCCGGGTTAGGGTTAGAGCAATGTTGCGAGGGCGCATAATTGTTTAAAAACTTTTTTTTTCATGAAAGTGTGCATATTACAGGGAGACAAGAGATCAATTCTGTACATTTGATGAGTATAACCGTTTAGAACATAATATTCTTAAATTTTATATACAATACATGTATAGGGGACCCTTTTTCCCATTTTGAATTGGGGTCTAATTTTTTTAGTTACGCCACTGCATCAGATGGTAATAATTCTTACAAAATAGACTCGCACATTGATAACGAGTAACAGTTTGCTTTTCGCTCAATTCATCACTGGCATTAAAAAGTCATTCTGTTTATTGTATTCATACATATCCTATAAACCAAAATATCCATAAACTTGAATTAAAAATTATTCTACTTTATTAGATCTAATTAACCTGTAATAATTTATATGTATACGACGTGCCAATTTCAAGAAAAATTATATATTTGTTAGAGTTTGCTAAAGTTGCGATGCATTACATCTGTTATCATTGTCAAGCAATTCATTTTCGTAAAACGATATTTATCATAAAATCGATGTTATACGAAGTATGTAACAAATATACTTAAATAGTAGATAATAAAAATTTATATTTTTTATTTAATTAATCGTAGTAATAATAAAAACTAGATACCATAAAATTACCGTCGTCAAAGAAGACTAAACTAAAAATCTCAAGTTATGTAAAATATAATTTTTAATGTTTTAATCTTCATATTGCAAATTCACTTTATACAGAAGCAATAATAAATAAATATGTATTAAATAAAATAAAAATCACTTTGTGTGAAACCACGAAATTTATTATACGTCAACCGGTTTCGCTTATCTTAAGCTTCATCAGGACATATTTGAAACTAATCATAAATACAAAAAGAGTGCACTTATATATACATAAATAGAGAGATAGAATATAAAATTACATGTGAAAGGGAGAGACAGAATATAAAATTATATGCGAAAAATAGAGACAATACATATACAGATAGACGGAACACTAAGAGAGGGGAAAATACAGCTTGAGATGAGCGAAACCGGTTTCATACAAAGTGATTGTTATTTTATTTAATATAATATGTCAAACCTCAAAGTGATTGCTTTCTACGAAAATAAAATAAATGTTTCTGGAATATTCTTCAATTTCTAATTTTCATCTTGGTAGAAAAGTTTGTCTTATATAATATTATATTAAGATATAGATTTTTATTTGGATTCCATCATTAAAAAAATAGATAACGAGTTACCCAATTCACGAATTATTGCTCTGCTGAAATGTCAATTTCGTTTCTTAAAAAGCAATTGATTTCCTGGGCTTTCCAGACATTAGAGATTATTATTACATCGAATGTGGATCAAATCGTGATTTTGAGCAATGTCCTCTATTCGAATTTGGGCATTGATATATATAATTATCGTATTCATTATTCGGTACGATTAATGCCGTACTGATGCCTAGTATTTTTGCAGAGCCTAATGCATTTCCTAGGATTGTATTGGAGTAATTATTTAGTACTTCCTCTCAGAAACCGGGTGATAAGCATACGTAATCACCGACAATCCGCCATTGTTCGCAACAGTCGTGCCAATTTGAGAGAGCAAATTATTTTCGGTAATACGATGGACAATAATGTCTTCGGGAGAAAATTCAAACAGTAAACCGCTTTCCAAATGTTATTCGAGTGTCACGCTGCACTTTTGCCAAATAAATCCGGTTTGATTACACATTTCAAATATATATTATCGAATTATTTTCAGGGTTTGCGTGTATATTTATTTATTTATTTATTCATTTGTGCATTTGACGCGCTTGTTCGGTGAAACGTTCGCCTAGTGATCGATTGGCCGAGCTTCGTCCCGGGAGATCACCTAATTCGTTCTACGTGTGTAGTATTTTCAAGTTTACTGCGCGTAAATTAAATTATCTTACATTTAAAGTGATTATTTAAATATACAAATAATATTTTAATCGTTAAACAATTATATTAGTCGTATAATAATAGATTTGCACATCGGGATAGAATGAATATTGAAACAATTTTGGTCAACGGTGCTGCTCTGTCAATTTCGTAATCTCGATATTAATAAAAATAATAATTAATAGTCGCGGCCTCGTTGATTGTAACTTGAACCTAATGGATATAATTCCTTTTGTATTTATGAAAATCTGATATTCACGAAGATCCGCGTGCACACTCCGCGGTGAAAACAATTCATTAATAATATGTTAATATATTCATATGGAAAGGATGAATGGGGGAAAGAGTAGTAAGATAAATATGATGTAGTGTTAATGGCATCAGAAATACGGGACGTCCGCGGAAGACTTGGCGCGGCCTGGATACTGGAAGGTGGTCCCGTTAGAAGCTTCAACAATCGTCAAGAAGATGTATGAATGTGGATAAGGCGAGAATTGTGTGCGGCGCTCTGCGCTCTCTGCGATGGTAAGATAGTTACTTGCTGACAATATGTAGGAATGATGCATTCCAATGTTTGAAATCTTTTCAACGTTGGGTGCAGTTTTTGAAATACATACACAAATATAATATTATACTACAGTTTGTATTTTTTTTTTTTTTTTGAGAAAATATACCAATAACTTTTCATCTTACAAACATTCAATAAATTGACACTGTCAAAAAATAACAACATGTAGTAATAATAAAATTATTAGGAGAACACATTTTTATTGTGAAGTTGTAATTATTCAGAACATAGGTATGTGATATTTTAAATATATTAATTAGAAGGATGTACATATAAAATCAATTTTATCGAAAAATATTGTCGTTGCGCCACCGGGATTCAAACCTGGATCTCTTTCCTAACCGGGGAAGGTGCATTATTCAAAGGTATTTGAGATTCTGTAAAAATAAGGTAGATGGCTCTTTCAAATAATGGAACGATTAAATGTATTAATATCAAAAAGGTAACATATAGGTTCGAATATTGTCGCTGTAGCATAGTTGGATAATGCACCTTCCCCGGTTAGGAAAGAGATCCCGGTGGCGCAGCAACAATATGTTTCGATAAAATTGATTTTATATGTATATCTTTCTAATTAATATATTTAATTCATATTTAAAATAATAAAATTAAAAAATTTGATATGCTTATGAATGATCACAAATATTTGGAAGGCCCAGAAAAAGTACATATCGTAAATTTAAAAAAAAATCATTAAAAACAAAAACATAATATAGCGGGTTACTTTATGTAAATTTTTCCATCTTCCATTACTACACATTAATATTAATAATAATAATAAAACAACATAACATATATAGCTGCGAATATTCATTGTTCGGAATCTCGTTAAAATGATTTAGTGTTGCAAGTTGCATACCCACATAATATTTAAAAGATGAGAAAGCGGTCTGCGTTGGCAATAAACGGCAAATATTTCTAATTTATCATAATCAAAATGAAACACTATATTACTACGCCAAGCAATTATAAATGTATTAGAATCACAATTAAGCGAAAAAACGAAAATTATCAAGGAAGACACAATGGCATACCTCTTTACATTCATTTTATGTTGAGAAAGATTGCAAGTGATTTTTTTGCTGGCACAGGCACTGTTACGGTAAACACTAACTATTGAAAAATAGCTTCTTTTTCCGAATATGTGTTTTCTAAAGCAATTTATCGTGATTCGAGCAATACAGTAATAATTAAGGGCGCGTTTTCAAAAATAATTATTATCTTCGTGATTTTACGAAAATGTGGGTTTTTATTATTCATCTATATCAGAAGTAATACGCTAGATTTTACTTTTTTTTTAAGTATTACTCAGATTGGACCTTCACATTAATGTAAAATGAATAAAAAAAATGTTATTTGCCAGAATTAAGAAAATACAACCATTATAAGAAAGACGGTAACCGTTAAATGCATTTTCCCCATGCCACAAAATTGCCTTAATTTGGGAAATTATTGCGTATACGAAATATATTTTATTATATTATTAATGCCAAGATTACGGAGACAAATCTCGATTGAGACAAATTAACAAAATGTTAAAAATTAATAGAGGTATAACCATACAATTTGCAGGACGTCAATTTTAGACGTTATTAAAATACTTTGTTTTAGTGAAAACATACGTTTTTAAAGAATATATTGTATTTACTAACATACTTTGAGGCTTCAGCTACTATTTAAAATCAAGTTTTATATAAAAAAAAAAACATAATAATTCGTCTTTAAATAATATATTTTCACAAATAATTAAGTACTCCAACAAATTATTTAATTTTCGTTGGATTAATTCAAATGAAAACACACATTTTTATGTCATTCCATATATCTATATGAAAAACCGTGAAAATGACTTCAGATTCCAGAGAAAATCAATAATTTTATTGTCGTTTCTTTCTATTCAAACCTTCCTCTCTCGCATGATTTACGTAACAAATAACGTTATTACTTATTTCTCTGATACTTATAAGAATTTAATTAATAACCTCATCTTGAAACCATATGTAATTCGGGTAGAATATCTCGAATTTCAAACAGGAAAAATGAAAGCACTACCTTAAAACGAAGATCAATAACGTTAAGCCATTTCAAAAATAAGTGGATGATTTAATAAACCTTTAAAATACGCTATGTCTATAAATTAAATGACATCATCATTCCATTACAGTTTTTCTAGAAATATCTTGCAATATAAATGTGGCCGTAACAAAGTATTTATATTATAAATAATTCAAGAAATATCAAAAATATTCTTCGCATCAGCCCAACGTCGAAATTGTATATTAATTACGCTTGTCGTTCTAAAAATGTTGTTGTCTCTAGAACAGTCTTTAACGACAGTCTGCGAAACAGATACTTTCTTCTTCTACCTTTCTTTTACAGCCATGCGGAACTCTTAAATACATTTAAAATGTTCATAGGTCTTCACGACCGTTCATCACGCACGTCTGGTTATGGAGGCAATTGAAATATATAACACCTAATGAACATTAATAGGGATGACGATCTAAAATTAAAAATCTCGTGGTATTTGACGTTTTTTCAAAGCCGTCAGAAAATGGCGATCCGACAGTAACACATAACGCAACACTACTCATTTCACACAACACATATTTTCGACACGGTATTAACGGTCATCTCCCGCATTAAGTCATTTTCAATTGATAGTAGTGCTAGGGGTGTATGTCGGGCTTGTCCCATCGTTGAACGCAGATAACCTTTAATCAGTTTATGTTTTGAAAAATAACTTTCTGAACTTGTTCCAAATATGGGAAGGTAAATTCTAAAAGCAATATTTATTTTAAATATGAATTAAATATTGATGTTGCGCCGACGGGATTCGAACCTGGACCACTTTCCTAACCGGGGAAGGTGCATTATCCAACTATGCTACAGCGACAATATTTTTAGCGACAATTTTCGAACCCCCATATGTTACCTTTTTGATATTAATACATTTAATCGTTCCATTATTTGACAGAGCCATCTACCTTATTTTTACAGAATCTCAAATACCTTTGAGTAAACTGATAGCAGACGCCAGAATTATCAATTCATTTTTATTAAATTTTGGACACATTGATACAACTTTATTATTTAGGAGAACACATTCTTATTGTGAAGATGTAATTATTCAGAACATAGGTCTGTGATATTTTAAATATGAATTAAATATATTAATTAGAAAGATATACATATAAAATCAATTCTATCGAAAAATATTGCTGTTGCGCCACCGGGATTCGAACCTGGATCTCTTTCCTAACCGAGGAAGGTGCATTATTCATCTATGTAGAATTGATTTTATATGTATATCTTTCTAATTAATATATTTAATTCATATTTAAAATATCACAGACCGTCTGTTCTGAATAATTATAACTTCACAATAAGAATGTGTTCTCCTAAGCAATATTTATATTTGGAAAATTTGTAACCAGCTTATTTTCTATATGCACTCTGATCATATCAGATACATACTTACTGTCAACAAATATTCGAGAAGACAAAAGAAGGTCATCAGTCAATGCCTCTTCCAGATCTGATGGATGTTGCTCGATTTATTTCTTTAGCCACTAATCTGCCACGAAGAAAATTAAACCTTTCGTGCAAAATTCTGTAAGCTGCTAGCCGTTTTTTCATACCAGTATTAAGTCTGTCTGTGATCACGTAAAAAGACTGGGTATGGAATTTGTCACATTTGATTTCACTCTCCGCAGGTTACTCGACGAGTTATTTACCACCAGAATTAAACTTTAAGATAACTTGAATACGGAAGACCTGAAACTTATTTTAATGCGCTAAGCTTAAGACTAAGCTTAGCATATTAAGTGCAGTCTTTATTCGATAATAGTTCATAATCATTCGTGCGATCTATATGACCAAGCATTCGAAGTATCCCTAATTAGATAGATTTCGATAGAAATTCTACGTTTTGAGGAGGGTCTCATGACGCAAGGTTCCGGAAAATTGCAATGCGCATTTTACAGAAATTTATGATTTCTGCGCCCAGCGCCGAAGATTATAAAGAGCCTCAATTTTCTCTGAAAGCTCAGAAAATTCGTGTGAGAATCCTTCTATGTACATCTAGCGTTACATGTTTTTGTTTCCGATGCGTAGATTAGTGTTTTGTATTATCAGAGTTTTTGTGTATTTATAATATAATAATAATTACATAAGCTGTGTATTTATAACACGTTTTTTGCAATACAGATTGTTTGAATACAATATGGGTATCCGGTAACTTCCTCGAAATCAATTGTTCGAAATTGGTTATTTGGAAGGTGTTGGTTATGTTAGGTTAGATAACTTATAACTGTAATTTTTTTATCATAACTTTATTTTTGTTTTGTCAATTGTTTTCTCGACTTGCGTAAGCATTTCTTTGTATAACATGAATTATAAAGATATGAATAGTTTCATAATTTTTTCGAGCAAATTGTCGAGCAGTTCGTTTTCGAGCAACTTACCTAGATCGTGGACAATCTAACGTATAAATATATATATATGTGCGATTGAGTGACCGAGGCGGAATATAATGCAATAGTTAATACAAAGCATTGTTAATGGCATATTATTGTGAGTTCTGAAATAAACTAATAAAGTATCTGAGAAATGAACTGGTTTCTCAGAAGTATCATGCCAAATCCGACACAATTTTAGATGGTATAACGACCTCGGCATGCTTATAACGATATGTAGGTGAGCAAGCAACATATAAACTGAATGTGACGCGTGTGTAATGTGACGCGTGTGTAATGTACAGCCAAGAAGGGCACGATGCAGTACACGAACCTGTAGTCCGTGATTCGCGACAATCTCCTGGTTTTTAAATTGCCTGTATTTATTTATATCATCGTCGAATATAATGTATGCACTTATCTCCATACACACTCACCCAGTGCGTATGGAGAATTGCAACATTCTAGTATGTTCTTTATAAAGCTGTTATCGACAATGCGTGGAGTATGATACTTGTAATGCGTTACATTTCATTCATGTATTTTACATATTTATGTATGTACATATATAAGATGTCTGCCTGTCTGTTCATTCGTACACCTTTTGACTGACCTCGACCAAATTTTACTCGAGACCTTGCGCAAGACATAAATACCCTACCCCCGGTCAGTCCTACTTCTTCCTCCGATAAAAATCTATATTATATTGAATGCCATCCTTTTAAATTGTAATCAGTCACACTCTAAGACCCTGAGGAATATTTAATAGATATCCCGCTTCACCTCCCTGGAATCCACCTCGTCCCCTGCCAGGACCAAATTTTGCAAGGATTATCTTTAGGGCCTACGCAAAACAAAGGCGACTCCTTCCCCCCCCCCTCACCACTGTCCCATTATTTTAAATTATAATAAAACCTGAGTCACGAGCAATGTCGGGTACGGACTGCTAGTTGCATTTTTAAAAGAACGGCTACACAAAATATTACACAATTCAAAGCGTAAAATCGCTCATTTTGATAAGGAGGTCAGATAAACAATTCAATTTATTTTACGCACTTAAAAATTCATTGAAATGTAATGTTTTTGGAAAAGTATAAAATGCAACTAGCAGACTCGGTTCTATGATTCGCGCTCCCGTTAAACATGGTCTCAAGCATTTACTGCCAATTTGTTCAATCTGAGTGGAATTTATTTTAGGTTAGGTTACCCGTGTATGTGATGTCTCAAAGATTTATCTATAACGGTCGGTATACAATAAACTACTATGGGCATACAACGAATGACAGCTCGCTGCGTAGGTACTAATTCTGTACCATTCTCGATGCGAGTTTCGAGACAAAAGATTCATTAGTGTATACGTACCCTTAGATTAAAGATTTAATTAGCAATTGACGTACAACCGTCTCCGAATTCAGTACAACAACTCATACAGAATACTGTTCGGATTGGCGCGTTATTGTAGCGCATCTACAATGTTTGCCGAAGGCCGTATACATGGATTCGTTCCGCTTCTGAGACATCGAGTTGCTGGCGTAAAGCTGCGGCTGGAGCTCAGCACCAACTCTCTAGTACAAGCGGCGCTCTCATGGAAAGCTGGTTCTCTGACCAGAGAATGGTCAACGACTACAGAATAGCTACAGCTATAATAATGGCAGTGACTGAAATGTTGTATTTATTTTGCTTATGTGTAGACTTTTTTTGCTTTTCTTTTCATATAATAAATAATATTTTGTAACTTAAAAGTATTACCTTTATGGCGAATATGGGTCTTTATAAAAATAAAAAAATCCGATCAATCAATCAAAAAACAAGATGCGAAAATTGTAAAATGCCCGGGAGGTATATCCAATTTTTCACACCGCTCTATATTTTTGTGACATTTTAAAGAAAACATCAAATATCTTCCAATTTGTTAGACATCACGCGGGATGTTCGGATATCTTGTTGTAGTGGACCGCGTCGAAGAACAGAGAGAAAAAAGAAGATCCCCGCCCGTTGGACCGACACGTAATCGTAATTATCAATCGCGAAGGAGGGACGGAGAAGAATATAAAACCTAGATATTTGACACGCTGTTATTAACTATTTATGTTTAAATACCGTTCATATTCTATTTGAGTCATAACTACTGTCGGTTAGGTAATTTGCAATTTAACCACATCAATTCCGAATCGCCCGGCTTTGTCCGAGCTGATTCGGCCCTGGTGGAAATTGCTTGCACACATTACCTGCTCGGACTCTTAACCGAGGGTACGTCCTTTGAATACCGTCCAACGAACAATAAACGGACGCAAAATTACCAAAATACTGCCAACCTTCATGAATAATAAATAACTAATGGACGTGTATTTGGAACGCTAACATTGTGTATTTTTCAAATGGACAGCGCGCGCCAGCCAGCCAGCCCGCTGGGAGCGTCATTGCCTCTTGTCGTGTGTAATGAATCAGTTTACAGGCGAAACTAACTCTCGCTCTGCCTTGTGCAAAATAAGACACGTGCACATTACATCTCTCAATTGTGATTACCTTTTTTTACGTAATACTATATTAGCTAGCCTTACACGACCTTATTAACGTAGAATATGTTGATTCAGCGAGTATCCCACGTAGAATTTGTCACGCAAATAGAAATAGCGCGTTAGAAAATTTCGTACCATGCCATGTGCAGAGTGCTGTAGTCAAAGCGATACATTATGATCCACGGTAGGTCAGAGCCTAAAGTATCCGCATCCTAAAATACATTTACTTTTGCAAGTATCGCTACTTTTCCCGAATCTTTTCTCACTCGTATTAGAATAACACGACAAAACATTATCGATATATACGGTAGTATTCTGTTAATATTTCGGATTAGGGACCAGACCATTGCTTCAAACCGAAAATCGCCATAAAGCGAATATTTTTTCAATTTTGTGTGTTCATATAAATTCCAAAAAACACACTTTTGTTTCCTTTCACGTTAGTGTAAATATGATTGGACGAAAGATAATTTTTATTCATGCTACTTAATGGATAAAGCCACATACATAATACTGTATCGGTATACCTCATATTTAATACATTTATAGGGAGGCCTTATTTTCTATTTCGCACTGAGGACCAATTTTTTTTAGTTACGCCACTGTATGGAATTTATAGAAAAATATATTGGAAATTCGTGTAACATCAATTCTTTTGTAATGATCAAATTATTCAAATAGGGTAATTTCACTATCATTATGTGCGTACAGTAATGTAAGACCAATCCCATATTTATAAGAATTATCCTAACACAGGGTCGCCACAGTGAAGAGAATATCAAAACAGCAATACTCGTGTACCTACCTATAACATATTTAGTTCCCACCTTTGACAATAAATTATTATCACTATCTTTACGTACTTGGGAGTCGAGTCGAAAGTTAGAAAAAAATATTATAATTAATAACATGACGTACTTATTTGTACATTGTTTTATTAGGATACTGAGTACGTTTTGTTAAAATAGAGAATTTAATACAGTCAATTCCGCTTAATTGGGACACATCGGGACCAGGAAGTTTGGCCCAATTAAGCGACAATTAACCGAAGCGAGCTTAAAATTAAATAATGAATATTTTTCTTTAAATAAGTAGGGCCCCCTTCGTTGCCTTCCTGCATAAAATAACGCTGTAACCCGGCTACATTTTTTTTGCATCATGGGGTTACTTACATGCACACTTGGATCTAAATCATCAGCGTCTTCTTCATCTAATTTTTGATGTTTCGATTTAATGCTTCAACAATTGCATCTTCATTCCTTATTTTCAACGAAACATGGTAAATTGTTATCTATTGTCGAAAACTTATTACCAATAGAACTTCTAACATGTCCTCATTCCCTCATTGCTCAAAATTTTGGAAATATAAAAGGTTTAAAGATTTTATACAGTGTTGGTTTTTATAGCTCGCCAATTGCCAGCAACAACTGTGTCGCTTGCAAAAGGGAAATTTTTGCACTAAACCTTTGACTGTTGTGGAACTTATTAATTTAATAAATTTTAAACTAGTCAGTTGAAGATGACACAGTAAGCGTCGAAAACGTTTTAATTCATATTTAATCAAAGTGTGTTAAGTATCAACGTTATGTTTTATTTTAATAATAAATAATTTTTTTCAAAAAGTTAAAATTTTTGTCAAAAGTGTCTAGTATATTTATTATATTTACACCATATTTCAGATGTTAGGATGACGGCACCTAAAACACCCCACTAAAATATATAAAGAACAATATTTTTTTCCTCTGCTTCACCCTGACTGCGTCCATTCCTGGACGTAGAGCACCTTCTCTGCCACGCACGACCCCCGACTGCGGAAAATTAATGATATTTAATAAAATAATTTTTCATATAATATTTAGGGAGTAAAGGAACACAGTCATTATTTTTCTCACCTTAAAAATCTTTGTCCTTGTGGACGTAACTGTGATATAGTATGGAAGTCCGTCAATAACAGGAGATAAATCACATTTTCAAATTAACACAGAATAGTTGATAGATGCCTACCTTCTAGTATCGAATTAAATTAGTATTAGACACGTAGGAAGTTGATACCTTCCTAGGTTAGGTGCGCAAAGCACTATTGATTCATTTGAAAAAAAAACCAACTCAGAGAACAATATTTTTATATAATGACAAAATGTCAGACGATTATAGAATTATTTGTGTGATTTAGGTTATTAAACATGTGACCGGCGTACGTACGTGTAATGTCGGTTGATTGACACAACAGTGCGCATTGGGTATATCGCTTAGGTTATTTGTTGAACTCTGCGTGCGGGTGGCTCCTATCAGCTCCTGATATTGTGCATTGGATAAGCATTATATCATATATTACAATGTCAAATGCGATTTATAAATCGCCACTTTCCTATTATCAAACTCACGATTTTGCGATTATAGTACACGGCAGTCCAGCCCGTGAGCCCCGTGGTACCAAAGGCGGTCTGGCACCGAGCGACAGCGGCTTCCTGGCGTTGGCGTTGCTGGTGTCGTTATTTGGCATTCATTATTACTGAAGAAATAGGCACAACTAGTTTGTGATGAAGCGAATGCGTGACCTAAGGAAAGGGTGATCCTCGTGAAAGGTGATGTCGGTGTACCGTGCAGCGGTTGAGCAGGTACTGG
The DNA here is from genome assembly GCA_031772225.1 of Eubasilissa splendida. NCBI lineage: Eukaryota > Metazoa > Arthropoda > Insecta > Trichoptera > Phryganeidae > Eubasilissa > Eubasilissa splendida. Next base: position 18,308,226 of record CM062850.1, on the reverse strand, counting down.
CTATTAAAATTATAAATTACGTAAATTAGATTGTTTCATCATCGGGTATCTTCAGTCGATGTACATCTTCGTATCGTTATGTAAAGATATTACGATAATTAGTAATATTTGCAGCTTGACTAATGTGCACCGTGTAATGCACATCCGCATTGCAACGCGCTACGATGAACTTACGATCAAATATATTAATTGCACAAAAACGGTACGCTTTATTCAACAAATCGTAGATTCATTTATTGATTAACTATTGCTATTAATCAGTAGCGTAACTATGAATATTGGGCGCCAATGCAGAATGGAAAAGGGGGCACCCTCAATAAGTATTGTATATATAATATACGAACATTAATACTGCTTAGTTTATTCGATAAATAATAAGAAAAAAATTATAATATTCTTACTTTAATTTAAAAAACATAAGTTTTCTTAGACATTTGTAAATATTTGCAATTTTAAAAATAGTTGCTTCGGTTTAAGGCGATTTTAACTTGGTCTCGTCCCCTAACCTAACATATTAACGAGATACTGTCACTGCATACATCGATAATGTTTTCATGTGCTATCGTTACATGAAGGGTGTTTTTTTTTACAGGTTAACTTTAAAATGAAATAAAACATCAAAATCGCGGTAATGGCCATGGTATTTGGCTTTATTGGAAAGATAATTTTATGCCATTAGTGTTTAAATATGATTTCACGCCGCGGCTGGCTCAAATAAAGCGCAATCTGGAATACCAATTTCCGACCACTTTTTGGAGCAGCTGGGGACGTATATCGGCAATAACGCAACTAATGTTGGCTTTCAAGTCATCAATCGTCTCTGATTATCCAAAGGTGTTAAATTACACGATCTTGGAGACCAATTCACAGGTCCATTACGCAAAATCAAATGTTTCCTTCAATAAATTGATTGTGGCGCGCGCTGTGTGGCATGTTGCACTGTCTTGTTGAAACCACAGCTCCTCCACATTAATGTCATTCAATTGGGGAATAAAAATATCAGTAATCATGGATCTATAGCGCTCTCCATTGACTGTAACATTCTGGCCGACATCATTTTTGAGGAAACATCAGCTTCTTCGGTGCGCACTGTACGACATATCTGCGGATGCGTATTTTTAATTAGAATATGCGTGGTGCGAAAACAATCCATGATTTTTCGAATTACTTGCTCGGATGGACGGTTATGTTGACCGTAAAATGGTCGTAGTGCACGGTAAGTTTGGCGAACTGAACCACGATTTTCAAAATAAATTTTCACAATTTGCAAGCGTTTTTTTGGCGTAAGTCTATTCATGGTGAAATGGCAAATCAAAATGAGCACAAATCAGCTGTCAGCTGTCAAATTGGTTGTCTCTTGAAAAAGTGTTGGGAATTTGAAAAACAAACCTTTAAAAAAAAAAACCTTTTATGTAAGAAACGATTATTATAATTTATCATTTCATTTCTTGCTATGGATTACTTTTATATTAACGGTATTGATACTCGCAAAAATATCCCCTATCTAACGCGGGCCCCAATGCGGTGCATTGGCATAGTTACGCCACTGTAGTTGATTTAAAGATTTGTCAGAAAAGGTCGGTAGTATTAGCTCGATCATTTTACTAACAAAAATTAATCATAGTTCACTCCGAACTCAACTCTGGCCTTACCGTGACTTTCTAGACGAGTCTCTGAGACAAGTCTCTTACGTATACTCGCCATAATGGTATCTAGGTGTGGGACCCTCGTGACAGGATCGTGATCTATATGAATTCCCGCCCTCTTGACAATGTTCCATAGACCAGAGAAGTTCACGTTGATTTTTCCACTCGGTTGGTCCAACGGATGGGAGATTTACTGTCCGTCCTACGACGCGGTACCCCGGTGTCCCGACAAGTAAAAATCCAGTGATTGTGTGTTCTTGAACATATTCAAATATTTCTAAAATAATATACTGGTCAAAATAAGAAAAATATATAAAAATTGAAAAATATTATTTTTTCTGGCGTATTCTAGTATAATGTGTTAAAACATTTTACAGATAAAGATATTGCTTTAAATAATTTTCAACAAAAATCAGATTCTTATTGAGTTGACATATAATATGCTGTTTCAAGGAAAAATGAATTATAAAATTTGGTTGATAGATGGCGATGTTGTAGTGGTACTCGAAGCGATTCCATGTAATAACATATATAAAATTTTCAAAAATTTGATAAACATGTAGATTGAGGGGTGAGAATTTGTGAATGTTATATTCATATATATAAGTGATCACTTAAGCCAGCCGAAGATAGGTGGTAAGCCGTGTAATTACCCCCCATATTTCTATATATCATTCTTTTAAAATGTAATAAAATAGCTTTGTCTCTATGAGATATCTAATATTTATTGAATCCATCAAGGATTGAAGAGCCAATAGTGAGAATGTGAGAATAATAATACGATGTAGAGGATTTACGAAAAATATTATTGAATTAAAAAATCACGATACAAAAATATATAGGGCAGGATATTCCTGTCCTAACCCATTATATATACTTCAATACCCGTCTGCGTTTGTGCCTTTAAAAACATTTAATGAATGAAAATTAACGGAAATAAAATAACTAAGTACGCGTACTCATAAATCTTATTATAAATTGAAAAGCCACAGTTTTCCGTTTGATATGTCTCATCTTTTAAAAATTATATTCAACTTCATATTTAGTAGGAACAACATTCAACTTCATTACACGAAATAAATCTGTTTGAATAAAGTAAATATAAATATGAATTAAATATATTAATTAGAAAGATATACATATAAAATCAATTTTATCGAAAAATATTGTTGTTGCGCCACCGGGATTCGAACCTGGATCTCTTTCCTAACCGGGTAAGGTGCATTATCCAACTATGCTACAGCGACAATACTTTTAGAGACAATTTTCGAACCTATATGTTACCTTTTTGATATTAATACATTTAATCGTTCCATTATTCGAAAAAGCCATCTACCTTATTTTTACAGAATCTCAAATACCTTTGGGTAAACTGATAGCAGACGCGAGAATTATCAATTCATTTTTATTAAATTTTGAACACATTGATACAACTTTATTATTAGGAGAACACATTCTTATTGTGAAGTTGTAATTAAAATATCACAGACCTAAGTTCTGAATAATTACAACTTCACAATAAGAATGTGTTCTCCTAAAGTAAATATATTTTTGGAAGCGTTTTTCAATTTAAAATATGCATCCATTCGTGGTTTGAAAACAGTACATACTGCTAATGGTTTATCGAGCAATTAGCGGAATGTATTATATCATATAGGCACTTATTTTAATGATCTTAAACCGAATGCTCGGTATTCATCGGATAACGAACACTCCTCGGGGATCATTAGAAGAGTATCCATTTTGTGATGAAATCTCCACTTCAATGAGGTAAAGAGGTATGATTAATTATAAAATACACCCGGTGTGTCAATGCGATCGATATAAATTGTGACATATTATAGCAGAAACGAGTTGCCCCAGAATAATTCATTTAAGTTAGCCACTGTCTGTACAGTACCGAAGATATGTAACTATTGGTATTTAGCATCAAGGTAGCCTGATTTATGATGGAGGAGCCTATTTCATTGCTTAATCTAACATCGTTTTATGCTACAAATCGAAGATTTATTTATTGATTATTTAATGGTGTAGTTACCGCGAGCGCAATGGTGCGAGAGACTTTAATTAATTATGTATTTTAATAATGATGTATCCTTATATCTCGTATCTACTGAAAATTTGATGAAATATATATTGTACGAAATAATATATTAAAATATGAATTAAATGTATTAATTAGAAAGATATACATATAAAATCAATTTTATCGAAAAATATTGTCGTTGCGCCGCCGGGATTCGAACCTGGATCTCTTTTCAAACCGGGGAAGGTGCATTATCCAACTATGCTACAGCGACAATATTTTTAGCGACAAATTTTCGAACCCGTATGTTACCTTTTTTGATATTAATACATTTAATCGTTCCATTATTTGAAAGTGCCATCTACCTTATTTTTTTATGTTCTGAATAATTACAACTTCACAATAAGAATGTGTTATCTTTAATAATATATTATTAGATTGATGCATAATTATCAGCCGTTTTTTTCTGAATTTTACGTTTAATTTACATTTGTCATAATATAATTCTTTAATAGGGTTAGGAAATTAAATTACACAATGAAAACCATACACATATATGCTACATTATACTGTACCACTTGAAGAAAGGGTGGAAAGCTGCTGAGACATTTCGCGATATCAATTATCTTTTCGGCGAAGGAACGATTAGCGAAAGGGCACGCCGAGAGTGGTTTTTGTTCGCTTCAAACCTGGTGATACCAACAAGTCAGGAAAGGGTCGATCTTCGCATTTTGATGACCAGGCCCTTCTGGCGGCTGTGGAAGAGGACGAAAGTTGCGCCACTAGGGCACTGGCTGAGAACTTCAACATCGATCAGTCCGCGATAATTATATGTATATAATTATAAATACTTCCACATATTTCCATCAGTATATATATTTTTTAAATAGCTTCGTCTCTATGAGATATATATTATTTGTTTAATATCAGTGCCTTTGTATGTGAAAATCCAGTAATCGTGTGTTCTTGGACATATTCAAATGTTGCTAAAAAAATATATGATTACAAAATTATATATTTAACAACAAAAACCACTATATTTAATGACTGCTTAATTTTCAACTAAATATCTAGGTGGATGGTGGATTCTTAAATCTAAGTGACCGAAGTCGATTTTCATAACAGAAAAATGTTCTTTTGTGTAAACCATACATTCATTTATTTTATTTTAGAATTAATTCAATATCTTAATTAGTGGTTCGCGCAATTTGGTCTCTCGTGTGTAATTCGTAAGTTGCAAGTATATGTATATAAATTCGACAGCGCATAAAATCTATCTGTCAAACTTAGTTATCCAATAAATTTCTTACGTACCTACACGATATCGCGGAAAACTAACGGTCATAGAACAAACCGAACACAAAGTCAGCCAGTTAGTATGTTAATATATCATAATTGCTTGATAACTAATAGTGATGCGCTTAAAATCACGAACCGTGAGTCGACCACTGATATCTTTGTGTCACACTTACTATCAGTGATTGAATATCTGGGAATAACGTGATTCATTTTTGAATTTTATTTATATTTGGTTGTAAACCGTGATTCGGCGTACATGCATATAAAACAATAATATTCATGAAATAATGACGTTATGATTCGTGATAAGTCTCATTTAGTAGATTATGCTAAAACGTTTTACGCATTTAACCTGAAATTCTGAGAATTTGAGCCGAAAAATGAACTCACATTTTATATTAGATTATATATGTTTTTTACACAAATGAAATTTAAATAATGTAAATAAATAAGCTCAAAATTATGTTTTTTTAAATTTATTTCGCGTATTGTGATATTGTGTGGCGCACGCGTATTAGTAATGAAACTGTGATCACAGTCACAGTTTTCAATCACCGATATTATCGAATACCAATCACAATCACACCGGTGAGTCAAGAGTAGCATTTTTTCTCATCACAAATAACTAATCTAAACTGCTTGAGGACACGGGGTACAGAACATACTAAACTCTACTCCATTATTCACATTCAAAATAACAATGCACCTAAATATGTAAATTATTGTATTATTCCAGTATGATGCGCGGGCGTCGTTCAATATTCTCTACTCTCAACAAAAATGCACAGACAATGTCCAAAGAAATACTCTGAGCTGCTGTTGATTTTCTCATTCTGTCGCTCTTCATGGATATATGATGTCCGTAATAAAATTATACTATACATCACCTAAAAGCGTTTTGATTTATTTAATAATTTAGATAAAAAATATTTATATTGTAGTTATCTCGAACCTTAGATCCTATCTAACGACCTAATTAAATTTCCTTTACATTTTCCATATCCATGAATAACGCATTATTCTCGCAGATAACAAATATTGATTATGACACGAATTATAACGTTATGTATGATAAGTCATTCGGCTAGTTGTAGGATTGCAACAGATTTAATATCAACTGAGAATGTGTTGTATTTAAAGCTTCTCAAAAAAAAAAACTATCAGAAATCCCGGACGATAAGAAATTAGAGTGTTAACTGATAATAATATGTTGGATGAAATAAAGTGGTTTGTCTTGTTTTCTGTTTTGGAATATTCTAATCATCTTCATTTTTATCATGACTACACTGTTCACTCTCTTAATAGAGATTGTGGATACCAACAAATCTTACTTTATCGTTGTACAAGTTATTCCACTGGAATGTAGCGAGTGATTTGTATGCCCAGGGTCGGTCTAAGCAATTAATTAGAAAAAATAATTTACCTAATTATTTATCTTACATTATATAAATCGATAGCGAAAGGTTCATACTGCACGATAGTCACATAACTAATAGTACGAGCTAAAAATGGGATATACAGAATCGTATTTTGAATCTTAAACCGCGTTTAATAAATAAACAAAACTGTATACACGAAAACTTAAAAGATAATTATATTATGTTCATCATTATCCAACCCGAAAAGAAGAAATATATGCAAATAATATATTTATTATTCAATTTATCTATCTATATTCTGCATAATGCCTACCAATGTTTCAGCTGGATAGATTACAATCTATTCTAAATGCGGCTGCACGGATAATATATGGAGTTTCTAAATTCTCTCATATAACATCCCTTTTACATCAGCTACATTGGCTCCGATTCCCTGAAAGAGTTGAATTTAAATTGTGCTGGTTGATGTACAAGGCGACACACAACATGGCGCCTCTATATCTTCAAGAACTTTGTATCCCAGACAATTTGAATGGTAGACGTCAAACTCTCGGGTCAGCCTCTACTTCAGCTGCAGGAAGGGTTGTAGAACCGATCAGCCGTTGCCAGAAGTCTAAATTTAATGAACGGGCATTCGCAGTGGCAGGCCCAAAAGCGTGGAACTCTTTGCCCTCCGTTATTAGAAACAGTGCATCAGAAACTTTATTTAAGAAGAAACTAAAAACGCACTTTTTCAAAAAATCATTTCCATAAGTGGAAATAACGATTTTTTAATTTTAAAAAACATATGTGTAAAGCGCCCTTGAGGTGAAAGTTTTTACGAAAATGGCGCTATACAAATTATCCATTATTATTATTATTATTATAATATCACTTTAAAGTAAATTTCTTTATCGTTAATACATTCTCCATGAGCACTATTCGGTGGAATTAAATAAAAGTTATTTAAAAATTAGTTAATTAATAAAATAAATTAGATATGTTACTTAGAAGAATGCAAAGAACATAGTTTATTTCGTAGAATTATTTATATCCAGTAGGAAGACATCACGTTGATGATATAAAGGAATAATTGACAAGAACGTACTGGCACCTAACACCGCGAAAGAAGAAGAAGAAGAACATGATGATTGTATTAAAATGTATGTGAGATTTATAGTATACTGGTATATTTAATATCTTTAATTTCTACGTTTAAACTCAATCAAACAAGCTAAATTACGGTAGGTAATGAAGCATTTTAGACCGAATTTTATATAACATTTTTTATTCAGAATTTTATGTTGTACTTATATTAAAAATTATTCACCTTTCACTTAGAATACTTATATAACAATAATTTCTATTGTTTTTTATATTGTTATTTTCTGTTGCTAATCAAAATTGGACAAAAATATATAATTTTGACTGAAATACAACCAACGGATATTTGACTTTTCTCGTAGACCGTAAAATTATCCAAAGTATTCGTAAAAAAAAATGTCGTTGTGAACGTTGTGGGTTTAATTTATTTTTTAAACCGTACTCGCAATAATTCCCCATATGGATACATGTGGATTTTATTAAAATACATTTGGTGGCTTACGTTAATTTTAACAGTTATCTGATGCCCATATTATCAATCCACTCTCTAAAATATTATGTATTAAACAAAAACCTAATATCCAGTTTAAGTCTCATTTTTGTCTAAAGGAATTACAAATATTCTCGATACTAACATTTAAAAAAATATGCATTAATTTAATACATTTTCCGTTAATTGTCCACTTTTAACCATTGCATAAAAAATGTAGATCATTAGTAATTTGTCAAAAAAATAATATTAATCAACGATACTATTAGTATTTTACTAACATTTCATGACATTTAAACATCAGCAAACCTTCGTTTCTATAATTTGTAGGCCCAAAAAAATATTTTTGCTATTTCCTATAGTACTTTAAGTCGGTATTTAATTTTAATTTAAGTACTCATCTTAATTATTTCATTTAAATACATATGAATTGGATGGATCAAAATGTAAAACAAATCTTTTAAATATCTTACTGCAACATATTTTACAGACACAAATTAAACCTTTGGCCTTTTGATATATCATATAATCGATTTTCACTCATGATTCAATTGAGCAATCCTGGATTAACGCTCTCCAGTACTTACCTACCGGTTATAAATTTGTTGCCTCTAAAATTCCACCACGAAGAAGAAGAATAAAGATCTAATGGCGGGCTTTTTGACAATCAGTTTATTTTGACATTTCAAATTTGTTGTCATTTTATGTAGGTTTCTTTCGTTTGGTTTAGTTAATTTGTGAATCATTTTTCAAAATATGTGATTAAATAATGCCGAGAAAAATTACTTCAAATGATTAGTTCTTTTTTATTAAAATTTTGAATAATTTAACATAACTGTTTATAATTTCGCACGTTGACATTTAATATCCACAATGTCATTTGAAAATTTCTACCTAACGTCTCTTTTCAAAGAATCGAACGAAAACTCTTCTTCATTAGAAATATGTTCCGCTATGCGCAACTCACTAGCACGGCTACATACTGAAGGTTTAAAAAGGTAATTATATTTTTCTATTTTAGTATTAAGTTACTTATATCATTGACAAATATTTATTTTAATAGTTTGTTTTATTTTCAGATTAAGTAATACGTCTACCAATTTGATACTTGAACAAAGATTGGCAGAATATTCACAGGTGTTTACGGATAATTCCGAAGATGGTTCGGTAAACAGTTTTATTGGACATATTGATTCGCTTGTGCAAAGAAAAATACAAACAGGCCAAAACTTGTTGTGGAAGAGCAAACTTAGGTTAGTTTCTCTTCTATTGTTTACAGTTCTCGTGGTACCTCTTTAATGCGAAACTAAAATGTAACATATTTATTTTGTTGACTTAAATTTAGTTACCTTTGGTGAATCGTGTGAACAGTAAGTTAATAAATTAAGATGGAGACAATTATTAGCCAGTATATTGAAGAGACTTGAATTTATTAAAAGTCAAACTAATTAACATACAATATTAAACGTAAAGATGAACAAAACAAAATTATGATTAATCTTTTTAATTTTTCACAGTTCCACAAATTTTAATGCTTTGGATATTTTAAAAAAGCCGGAGATCTCAGGTGAACATTGTAATTTGAAACTAAACTTGCCATGTAACAGTGACGTTATTACAAATGCCGATATCCGTATCCTCTTTGACAAAAAGGAACCAAAAATTGAAAAAAGTCACCAAAGAAACAAACCTGCGACAAGGACATTTGAACAAAGTCAATATAATAGCAAAACTGGAAATGCTAAGAGTGACAATTCTAATAACAAATCTGCAGAATATGATGGCAAATTCAGCCCACAAAGTGAAAATAACATCCACAGGACAACGCAATTTGCTCAGCCAAAGCATGTTGTGAAATCAAATAGTCTTTCTCACCAGTCTAATATTTTTCCTAAACCAAATAATTTAGAAAATTCCAGTCTCCAAATTCAGCAGAATAATGCCCCTAGTAAAAATCTACCAAACGAAGAGCCTAGTACGAATCAAAATTATTTTAGAACAGCTCGAACTGAACTCATGATACAAAATAAGAAGAAGTATGGAAATTCTCGTCAAAATTATCAAGTCCCGGAAAATAATGTCGGGATAAAACGTAGTCTTGGGACAACAAGATCTGTTCAGAGCAAATTTGTACCGCCACTTTCATCAGGGTGAGTTTTAAAATATCATATTATGCTAGAAAGTAGTGGAGGTACTGTGAATCTGTCACCGGCAGCGTGCACAACATTATTTTTGCATCCTTGTATTTTATTGTTTATTGACAGATGCCAGCCTAGTCAGTAGAATGTTAGATCATAAATAGTAACCAGTTTGCGGTGTAAGGTGTACGGCAAGCTGTGTTCTTGTATCTATTGCTTATCATCAGGTGTCGGCCTAGTCTAGAAAGTCGAGTCATAAACAATAAACATTTTGACGCGGAAAATGGCATATACATATTTTGTTATTCAGAGATGCAACATTTTTTCTTGTTGAGCATTTTTTGTTTAAATATAGAATTCAAATAACATTATGTTGGAACCAGTATATTTTTTCATATTTCAATATTCAATGACAAAAGTTATTATCATTTTACAAATAGGTGATGATTATTGATTGTGATTTCAACCAAAACTTCATTTTAATCATAATTTTTTACTTAAAAGGAAAGAAGAAAATATTATTGAGTCATCAGAATGTGAAACAATTGAAGATGAAAGATTAAAACACATTGATCCTAAAATGGTGGAACTAATTCGTAATGAAATTATCGATTCAAGTGCACCAATTGGTAACAAATTCCTTATTACTTTTTTCACTGTTTGTATTTTTTAAAATTGTTACATCATTTTTTTTATCCAAGAACAAAAATGATGAAATAATTGTACGGCATATAAATGAGTTTGTGTTGATAGTATTTGTTGCACTACAAAATAAAAGTTATCCAACACATTTCGTGCAAGCAACTGTTTTTTCCTTCCAGTAAAATAATATAATACTTTGATTGTTTGACTATATGAGCAACTAAAATAACTTAATTATATGAGCAAGTGGGGAGATATATGCTGCTGATGATGATGATGATGATACTACTTATCAAAAGTTTCAAATTGTCCGATCAAATTTTATTTCTTTCCAAATTATTTGTAGTAAAGTAGACAATATTATCGTGTTAAATAAACCAGCATAAATCGAAAAATAAAATATATGTACATATTATATATCAAATTGAACTTTGGAACTATGAAAATAATTATTGTACAGCGCAAATTAGGTTAACTGGCAAAAGCTAATTGTTTTCAGCTATTATATAAACAATTTTCATTTATACATTTATTAGAGTGAGATGGAAATTTTTTTTTGATTATATTTGAAATTCTGAAAAGTAACAGAAATAACTTATTTTTTGTGCATAATAATCAAATAATAAAAATAAATATTAAAGGTTGGGATGACATTGCTGGATTAGAGTTTGCGAAGACTGCCATCCAGGAGGCCGTGGTATGGCCGCTCCTAAGACCAGATATCTTCACCGGATTACGAAGACCTCCTAAGGGAATACTCCTGTTTGGTCCACCGGGAACTGGGAAAACATTAATTGGTACGTTTTTTATTAATTAAACTAAAAAAATTGATTTGACCTTAAATTATTAGTGTAAGGATCATTAGTTGAAGTATGGGTGTATATGTCCGCAAGAGCGCGGTGTGAGATTGACAGATATGCGTGTGTGTGTAGCGGAGGCGTTATAAGGCACTGCACCCTTACGAGCGGTTTCTTTCCCCACGGGACTTCTTCGTGTATAATATTCGCTATAAGTGTAACTTATTGTATTAGACTGTACATATGAGGGTGGTTTGATAAGTAACTTGGTTTGATATTAAAGAAAACAATTAGTTTTATAACATACTTTATTTTTCAACATAGTCCCTTCGAAGTTTTTCCCTTTTCAAAGTAGTCAATTAGGAGAATTCCTTTTGCGTCTCAAAAAAACTGAACTCATTTCGCCTTTTTGGAGCCGGTTCACCATGTCTTCTTGCACACTTTCACTCGTCTGTTGGCTAAAACAATTAATGCTTGTTTATTTAATTTATTTACCCAAAGTCAAACAGTTTCATAGGAAGGACATGAGTCACCCAATGTAGGTAAAATCTCATCTCAAGAATTGGCTTTACTGTCTTCCCTTCCAGAAAAAAGAATTAAATCACACCACGAATTTCAATTTTATCAAATTTTTCACTGTTACTCGAAACACTTCTGTTTAAGCTACTGCCAAACAACGAATTACTGTCAGAATAACTTGAGACAGTAGATTATTTATTCATAAGAAGGAGACTACATATACATATGATGTTAGCGCCATCCATTAGTATGCGAACCAAGTTACTTATCAAACCACCCTCGTATCTCATTGTAATAAAGCCCGGTAATTGTTACAAGAAGACCGAGTTTAATTTCTACTCAACCCGACCAAGTACGAGGATTATAAAATCTACACTTCAAGCAAAGAATCATGACAATTAGGAAATCTATTTTCAATATAATGAATGAATAGTTGAGTGTGATTTATGAATTTCAGGTAAATGTATTGCATCACAGTGCTGCGCGACCTTTTTTAGCATCAGTGCTTCATCCTTGACTTCTAAGTGGATCGGTGATGGGGAGAAGATGGTTCGTGCCTTATTTGCCGTAGCCAGGTGTCATCAACCTGCCGTTAGTATTGTTTTTAATTATTACCAAAACAATTTATTTTTCTTTCCTAATGAAGGTTACAACAAATTGATTTATCTTATTAAAAATTAATTCCATACGCCTCGATGCAAAATAAAATAATAGAAATAATATAATTTAAAATATATTTTATGTTACTTTTGAAATTAGCAAAATTAACTTTGTGATTAAAATTCATATTTTTATTTAACAAATAAAAATAAAAAAAATATATTTTATGTAATATGTAGATGCGTTTTTATGCTTGCAGGTAGTTTTTATTGATGAAATAGATTCTCTTCTGACGCAAAGAAGTGATACCGAGCATGAAGCAACTCGTAGAATAAAAACTGAATTCCTAGTCCAACTGGATGGCGCTGCTACAGGTAACAGTATCACATAAATATTATATTTGTGGTTTTCTTATATCATCACAAATTTTATATGTTGAATTAATTTGGCTCAGATAGTTTTAGTCACTACAAGTACAGTACAACAATACAGGTAGTTTAAATTGCACACATTTGGAAGAATTGCTGAAGCCGTATTAGGAGTAAGAAAGAAAATTAATCAACCGTTGATTATGGAATTTACCAAAAATAATTATGTCCTCTTGAATTGAATAGATTGTTTCGAAACTAATGTGGTAACCTACCAAAAAGTGACACATTATTATATGCAATTTGCAAAATTGATATTTCTTTCTTTTAAAATCCATGAAATTCATATATTATAAAATGTTAAATCCTTATACGTGTTATATAGGGGATTATATCCTCACCAATTGTTGACTCTATAGTACAGTTCCCAACCTTTTTTGCTCCATTTCCCCTTTCACCATTGTTTAGACTATAATTCCCCCTTCCCAAGATAGTATTACTCAAAAGGTGGATTCCAAGGTACCTACAAAGTCGGATGGTGGGAGTAAGCAAGTGAGCACTTGCTCAATTTGCCACGGCCTTGGCTGTGGTAAGACTGGATGAACAAGAGAATCATATTGAAGCGATATATGCTCATTTTAATCATGGCCATGTATACGGTGACAGTTCCCCCCTGGAACTCTAAAATTCCCCACGGTTGGAAACCTCTGCTGGGATTGTAGCCTCACCAACTATTCACCCTAAATTATATATGGACCTGTAGCTTCACCAACTGCTCTCCCTATATTATATGTGGGGTTGTATTCTCACCTATATTATATGTGGGATTGTATTCTCACCAACTGCTCACCCTATATTATAATTGCGGTTTTACCTATCACGTCATTTTTTTTAAATGGATCCACATTGTTGGCTAAGGGATTACCATTACGATATCTACAAATTCATTTTATTTTAGAAGTTTTAAGTAATTTGTAAAATTCATCAAGTATTTTCTTCATTAAAAAAATAACAATATTAGCTTTTTAATACATATACATGATTAATAAGTTTCCGAAATGAGTAAACAAAATTTATATCATTATGAAAGTAATTTATTCTTCTACTTAGTTTCCTTCTGCCTCAACACATTTAGCCTCATTATACCATTTTCGTAGAAGGATTTCTCAAGGCCTTCAAAATAGCCGTATATGGCATGTATGATATCGCTATTGGTGGAAAATTTCTTTCCACCTAACAAATGGGAACAAACAGAAGTCAAGAAGGCCAAGTCTAGCGAATAAGACGGATGGAACAGCAATTTGAAATGAATTTTAGCCACTGCAACCGACGCTATGTGACCTGGAGCATTGTCCAGATGAAACAAAATTTTCTTTTCAGTCAAAGGGCTCATTTCACCTTGATTTCATTGCTAAAATTTTGTAACAAGCCCACATAGTGTTGACCATTTATTATTCTTCCCTTCTCAAGTTAATCCACGAAAATTACTTCTCAAGCGTCCTAGAAAACAGTCGCCATCACTTTGCCAGCCGACAATTTCGCTTTCGCTTTCTTCGGTGCGGATTCGCTACTTTCTGTCCACTGTTTAGACTGCTTTTTAGTCTCTGATGTGTAATGACAGATCCATGTCTCACAACCGTGATGCGACTCGCAAAAACTTACTGGATTTATGCCTAAAGAGCTCCAAACACTCCTCTGAAACATACACTCGGTGATGTTTTTGATCGACTGAGAGCATACGCGGGCACCCAGCGCGCGAAAAGCTTCTTCATACCCAAATGCTCATGTAAAATTTTAAAAACACATTCAGAAGAAATGCTTACCATCTCTGCTATCTTCCATAATTTTAAACGACAATGTCTTGGCTGTCCACTACGGTGAGCACCTTCATAGCTCTGATGTCCCCGTTTAAAATTGGTCACATTGTGTTGACAGTGCTCAATGAAGAAGAGTCCCTCAAAACAGCATCCAACATGGCTTTAATCTGAGTAGTAATCTTTCCTTTCAAAATGTAAAGCATTATAACGGTACGAACTTCCGTTTTCTACATTTTCATAAAAATGAAAGACAGGTTTTCTTCTATGAGTTCTCATGTAAAAAGTCATTATTAAAATGGGCTAATATTTGGCGTGTATTCTAGTGAAAGATAACAGGTGACAATGTCAACTTTATTTTTTATCTAAACACGTTTTAAATATGTCATTTCGGATACTTATCAATCAAAATTAACTTTGTGATTAAAATTCATTATTTTTATTTGTTAAGTTTGTTTTATTAACCACTTATTGAGTTAAAATACATCTTACCGGTTTCGAAAAATATCATTTTCTTCTTGAGGATGTCAATAACATCCTATTATTGACATATTTCATTCAATATGTA
Organism: Eubasilissa splendida; assembly: GCA_031772225.1. NCBI lineage: Eukaryota > Metazoa > Arthropoda > Insecta > Trichoptera > Phryganeidae > Eubasilissa > Eubasilissa splendida. The sequence goes on along the minus strand of CM062850.1, from coordinate 18,292,857 downwards.
TGTTTTATTTAAATCTTTTACAGGTGATGAAGACCGTCTACTCGTAATAGGTGCAACCAATAGACCACAGGAACTAGACGAGGCAGCTAGAAGACGTCTGGTTAAAAGATTATACATTCCTCTGCCAGATGTCAATGTTTGTACATATAATTATTTTAGATAATAATAATAATGTTTTTAAATCTCCACACCCTATTACATAATTGTGTGTTTAATCTATTAGTCCAATGATTTTATTATTATATGACATTTTGCATATGTATGTTATATTAACATGAAATGCATTTAAATATTAAGAGATAAATAAATAAAATTAAATCTTCTACATGAAACTAAAATTATTTTAACCTAAAATACGTTTTATTATAATATATTACATAACTCTTCGCCAGTGTTCTCTATTCCTTCAAAACTTGAAAGGATTATTAACCCTTTCTTCCCTGACGGTACTTTTAAGTACCATCAACTTTATCTAGTCGTATATCTTACTGTGGTGTAAATTCTCTGATGATACTACTAAGTCTACGTAAATAATAGTCTAGTCGATTTATTTAGACTACTAACATTAGTTTTTTTTTTTGTTATGTCAACACTGCGGCAGGTGAAATGTCAGTTGCGCATTGTTACAAGGTTAGGTTTGTCATGCTTGTAGTCCTTGTGATTGTTATTTAGACTTATTTTTTTCTTTTTAAATTTTCAGCTATTTTAATGTTTCAGAATATTTCTTTCCTATGTTTTGTACTATGTTATATATCGTAGACATCGAGCGGATAGACCGCCGAGTCAATCAGATTTTCGAGTCCCTCCCGGATGAAAATATCCTCTTTACTACACTGAACAAAGTTCAGAACGCCTTCAGATACCGTACTAACAAAAATAACAAAGCTCTTCTTTAAAACTCTTCCACAAAAAAGTCAACACATTAATTTAGCTATTCGGCTCTTAGATCGCGTTACTTTACAAACAGTTGGAAACACACACACGTCATTCTCATTCCCAAGCCTGGGAAACCTCACAAATTCTGCGAAAACCACCGACCTATTAGCCTTCTTCAAACATCGGTAAGATCTTTGAAAAAATACTACTCACGAGACTAACAGAGTATATCAAAGATGTATGTCTCCTCCCCAATGAACAGCATGGCTTCAGAGAAAATAACTCCACCAGTGGTGGAGATAATCTCAGAAGATTTTCGTAACAACATATCCATAGGCGGAATTTTTCTGGATATCGCCAGTGTTCCAATAAAGTATGGATCAACAGCTTACTTTTGAAATTATATAATTCCAGAATTCACCCCCAATTACTAGGTATTCTTAAATCTTTTCTTCAAGACCGGACCTTTCAGGTAAAAATCGAAAACACTCTCTCTTCAACTCGTACAGAGGGAGTTCCCTTCTTTCACCATCTCTCTTCAATATATACACTCACGACATACTGATCACAAATAACAAAAATTCTCACAAAGCACTCTACGCTGACGACACAGCCATATTAGTTCAATACCACTCACCAGGCATGATCACCATCGGCCTATAGAAAAACATTGACAAACTCCAAGATTATTTTGACAGTTGGCGCATGGACGTAAACCCCAGCAAAAGTGCAGCTATCATTTTCTCTAAAAGGAAAAAAAAAAAGAGTACTCCATACTGTAGAATTTTTATGCGCGGGGTTCCTATTCCATGGGTCGATACTGTGAAATATCTTGGAGTTTCATTTCACAAACAACTTCGCTGGACACACTAACAACATTTGCGACAGTGCCCAAATCTCCTACAACAGACTATACCCCCTCTTCTTACAGTTTACTATCCCTTAAAAACAAATTACTCTCGTACAAAGCAATCATCCATCCTATACTCGCATCTGGGGTTCAAGTAACACGAATCACAAACTCATCCTGGTTTGTCAGAAACACAATCATTCACAGAGACTCAAACATACCCTCACTCAAACGACACATACATGATTTATCTTCTAAATTAATCTCCATCCCAAACCCTTCCATAAACTCCCTCAACCTATATGATCCCTCATTCGATCCCCATCATCCTCTTCCCATTTCACTTCTTTACCCTGTTCTTGAAACTATTGAACAAAAAAATCTTACACCATTGTTGTTACCTCATATGTCAGAGACAAGATGGTTCAGTCCTTATCCCTCCCCCCTTAACAATCGAACCAGAAAGTACTATGCTATTTTTTTTTTGTATGTCATGTAAGTTCTAACTGTACTTAGAAGTGCCACAAATTATAATTAATAATATTGCTTATTTTATATTTGAAGAATACTACAAAAAATATACAGTTGCTAGGCACTTAAATTTAATAATTCATGGTAGAAAGAGTTAAACTAACGAAAGGCTCACAACATTTTAAGCAATTTTAACATTTTTCTATGTGACTAGGCTCGCCAGCAGATTGTGTACCGCCTAATGAGCACAGAGCGACACTCTCTGACCGAAGAGAACATGATCAGTATAGCTCACCTAGCTGATGGCTTCTCGGGAGCTGATATGAGGTCTCTGTGTTCTGAAGCCGCTCTGGGCCCCATACGAGCCGTGCCTCTCTCACAGATAACCAATATTCAGTGTGATCAGGTGAATACTTAGATATCATTTAAATGATCTTAATAATCCCTACATGAAACTAACTTAGCACACACAAATGGATTTTGAAAGAATTTTTTACCCTTTCAATTCATCTACATGCAGTAAAATCCTGTGAAGCAGAATGTGGTCCCTTTCGAAAGTTTTCATGCTAAATTATACCTATAAAAACAAAGATCGTTATTCAAAGATATTTTTGAACCATGTCAAATGATCAATCAAATTTTACAAAAATTTGTATATTTTTTGTCAAATAATAAGTATCCGTAATGTGAAAAATAAGTATTACAAATTAACAAGAAAAGATTAACAACTGGATGGCGAAAGTACACATGCTACGGATGCCCGTTCAAAGCTCATCCAAATTTTGTTATGAAAGTAATTAATATCTGATTAATCCTATAACAATTTTGACATCAAAAATTATACCTTAAAAATAAACTTTTTTGTATGTTTACACAATACTCTATAGTTGATTATTTTGTTTCAGGTGAGACCTGTAAACCTTGAGGATTTCACGAATGCCTTGAGACGAGTGAGACCAAGTGTTTCCGGAAATGATTTGGAGCACTACACAGTATGGGATAAATTGTACGGTTCTGGTTCTAACCACTCTTAAGCACGTAAACATGTTGTAAATCTTCCAAATTTTAGCATTTCATTTATTTTTAAAGGTTATGTATCATTTTAAATAATAGTTACGCTTGGGCAAATTTTAAAACTAAATTTATATGAAGCAGATTGCACCAGATCACGGTTTGTTTATTTTATTTATCTCTTTTTGCCCTTTTTTTTATTATTGGTTGTTGAAAATATTAATTGTATATGTTTAACGATGATTATTTAAAATATCTTTATTAATAAAATGTAATATTTGATAAAGTATTTTATTGCAGCTATTACAGAAAGTTGGGGAATTGCCTGTAGGTTATTCTGTTACCGACAATGCTAAGTATACAATTGGTATACTAGGTATCAAAAAATATGTTAGAATTTTTTTTCTAATTTTGAAAACAAATTCTATCAATTTTAATTTATAACTGCTGGGTAACTTCAAAATAAGAACTCTTGCGGTCAGTGGACCTTGAGGGGACAATTGCCATTGTCGATTTTGCTCTGTGGTCACATTTCTTAATGCGTTCACGGGGAAGAAAATAAAACCAGATACATATCAAAATCAATTTTATTAATTTATTTACTTGAAATATTATTTTGAAATAGTCGTGGCTGCTTTCCCCAAATGACTATGTTGTAATCGAAGCCTTTCAATAGAATAAATTTAAAAAAACAGTATGAGATTTGGTTATTGCGGGCTATCCTGAATTATCTGTGCAGTAACATTTTGCCAGCTGCCATTTTCTACCGCCATGATATAAGCAATATTCATCAGCTCATTAAATTTGATTGTACACCAGACAGTACTACCGTTATTCTACCTGCAGCATACTTAGAAATCAAATGTATTCCTTTTCAAAAAAGGATATTGTTACGAAATGGTCCATCATTGAGCGTTGACCACCATCCAACACCAATAGACACTATGGCAGTCACAACGTGTTAAAACCGATTTGTGCAATTTGAAATTATTATTTGTTAAAAGGGTATCGTGTCAATATTAGTTAAACTAATAATAATCAATATTGTCATTACTTTATTATATTAAATCAGCCTCCTAAAATTGGTATCAGAACTGTTCTGACAAAAGATGCAATGCAGAGATTTACAATGTCAGAAAAATTCTATTCGCCTCATCAAAAATGTTCATCCATTGATCTCTATTACACAATGTTTCTCTCCAGTTCTGGATTTCTATGACAGATACGTCTTCGAAGACATTGTCACTCCATCTTAGTTCTGGCCTTCCCAAGCTCCTGGTCTTGTGTTCAGTAATGACTTTGGTGATTTCTGTTAGGTTATCCTCTTTACATGGCTCGACCACAAAAGTTTTCCTATTTTAATAAACCTAAAAATATGCTTATCTCATTAACCAAAGTTGTATAGAGGTCATTGTTTTATTTCGCCAAAACTAGCTCAAAGATATGCCTCAAAATTTTCCTTTCAAAAACATTCAGTGCCCACTCATTCTTCTTAGTGAGTACCCATGTATCAAAAACATACGTAAGCACTGGTCTGATCATTCTGTACACTCAAATTTTGGTGTTTCTGAATATCAGTTGGAATTTTATTATATTTTGGAGACAGAAATAACAATGATTCGCACTTACTATATTTTTTGGATATCTTTTGTATTATTGTATTTTGTATTACTATTTGTAATTTGAGATCCAAAGTGTGTGAATCTTTGTACTGTTTCGAAGTTTTGGCTTCCACATGAGAATACAAGCATTTGTTGAATGCAACCAACTGCCATATATTTGGTCCTCTGCTGACTACTACCAAACCCATTTTTTTTTTGCAGGTCTTTCAAAGTTTCGTTTCGTAGCCTCGGGGGTTTTTGCTATAATAATGGGGAAGGATTTATACTGTTAACCTTTATTTATATGTAATGTAATGTACGCCTTCTTGACTCAATTTACTAATATGATTCGGATCTTGAAAGAGTTGCGAGTTTTTTCAAAGCACGGATCCACAATTTGAGCGTAATGAATTGTTTTTTTAAAACAGTCATGGCACCCTATGCGCGGTGTCATTGCCGACATTGGTAAATGTAAAAATCTGATATTCAACGTGTTGTGACATATTGACAGTTTGGACATAGTCCCAACTGACAAGACAGCGGAGAAATTAATTAAAAATAATGTATACTTACAGCAGTTTATCTAATGTCCCAATTGAACCTATAAGTAGGTTTGCAGACAGTAGGCATGCATGTTGTACGTGAGAAGACGTGCATATTGCTACATTTGAAACCACCCCCTACAGCAACCAATGTTTCCTCTAATTTTGGATCACGGTGTGTGCATAAATTTTTTTTGTACAATTTTAAGGACCAATGCTATTATTTGTGCGCTCCAAGAGAAAATTATATAAAATAGGTTGTGTATTTAAATATAAAGGTTTCAATTTCTTCATTACATTAAACAAAAAACCGGATATAAAATCAATAGAACTGTTGCACACAATTCATTTATAAATTACAAGATTCAATGAAAATTGTTCAAATTATTTTAATCAGGGGTTACAAGAGTGAGTAGAAATATATAATTCACAAGGCGCTGACAATTATTGTCGAAATAATAACAAATCTTATAAAATGCACTGTAGAATTTGGTATACATAAATATGGTATCACTCAGTTCGGCCGCGGTCTTACGAATTGCGAGCTCTAAGCACGGCGATCTATTGCAATAAGGAACAGCGCCGTGATTGGCTAGGGGGTGGAGCTTGCTACAGATGTTTACGAAGGGATGATGAATGCAAAGTTTAAAAACATTTAAAAGATTTAAAAACACGTGAATATGCTAATCACATGAACAAATTATTTACTTAAGGTATAAAAAATGCATACGAATTATCAGTAGAAACTAGTATGAACTGTTATTTTCGTAGCTAAAATTTTTGAAAAAAGTGTGAATTATGTGAAAAAAAAAATATGGGTACACGAATTAACAGTTTTACTGTAGTATTGTGCGAATTCTCAGGTGTTGATTTCCTCAAAATGTATTGTTTTAGATAATTAAATTAATAAAAGGATTAAAATTAAAATATTGGAAATAATCTACGGGTATATGCACACTGACAAATTTTGTTAATATGAATTTTTAAATGGTTATAAAATTAAATAAATTATTATTACTGAACACTTTTTATTTACATATTTATATATTGTGGGGAAAGAATAGATTTATGCGAATCTTGCCACAAAACCTCCTCGTCTTCCTGGTCGCAAAGAGGGTAATGACCACATTTTCTTCAGTGTTCTTTTGTAACCTACATATATTTTGTTTGATTACAAAACAGTAGGAGCAAAATAATTTATAAAAAAAGGCAAAATTATGTGTAACCATATATTTCATATAATTACAAAAAATATTCAATAGGCCAGAGAAAATATGGATAAAGTAAATTGAAATAATGAAAAATAAATGAAGTAATGTTTTAATTGAAAAATTTATTATTAATTAGTGACCAAATGAATTTTCTATGTTTTCAGATTGAAAATAATATGGTATAAATGCTTTTATATACAATCTGTTCTAAATTCTTTTTTGCACTTAGGATAGATATCCTACTTTGACACTCAATACAAGTTGTGTTTTCATAACCATTATATGAAATATGAAAATTGGGAATAAAACAACGCATTCCAAAACATTAATAAAATATAAAGTTCAATTTCAATAACTGAAGAAGAAGCGGTCCTCTGAACCCTGATTATTTGGATTAGATACAAATTAATAATTGTTACTCCGTACAATATCACACAAGATAGGGGAGTACTAGAGAAGACAGTAGATAATAAAGAGTACAATAAAATATTGTCAAACTTTAAAAAAATATTCTTGAGGTCCAAAGTCTTTTGTATTTTCAATTAACTAGCAGAAATATCAATTCACAATGCGCAATATTAATATTTTTATCACCGATTGTTTTAAGAATAAAAAAGATTACATTTTAATTTACGTCAGAACTAAACGTTTTCAAAAATAAATCATTCAGTTGCGTATTTTCAAAAGTGACAAAAATATTAATTGAATTGAAATTTTCTATGTGCCTTGATTTTATGTATGTATTTACAAAAAATTAGCAGCTAGCAAAAAGATGCTGCATTTAAATAATGATAATTTAATTGATAAAACTGTATCACTTTAAAATTTGACTATCACTTGCATTAAAGAGTGCAACAGACTGAAAATAAAATAATAACAGTGACTTGAAACGGTGGCAATGGGCGTCAAAAGTGAAGATTCAAGTTTTAAAGTTCTCCAATTCTAGCATTGTATATATGTCTCCCTACGTAAATACATTCCCACCCCATCCCGTGAAATTATCTACAAATCGGTTCAGAATTACTATTACATATGTTTGTGAAATGTATCAAACTCAGTTGCAAACCCGATTGCCATCCGGTCACCAATATACAGAAATTTTGGTTAAAATTGCCTAAATATCGCCCGTCTTTAACATTAATTTTTGAACAAAAGTGTAGTTTTCTCTGACGTGCCTCGATTTTTAAAATTATTTGCTTTTCCAATAAGGACTAATTATGTTGTTACTGTTAATCGTCATTATTGATTAAGAAAATAAATATTTTTGAGAATAGCTAAGCATTATTGCATAGAAAATATATGTACTATAACGACAATACATGTTAAAATTTTTCTTGATAAACTTAAATAAAATTATTTTAAGAAATTATAAATAAAAATATGAATAGCGATGGATGAGAACCACGATGGAGCGCTTATCTATTCACGGATAAGCGCATTGTCATAATGTTCACCTCATCAATTATTACTCTACAAAATTCTATACAACACTTTCACATTATATCATTTACAGACGACACTTATATTAATAAGTCATTTCCACACCAAAACCCATTTCACTTATTTATTAATGTTTTAGCCGACATATCTATATATATATAAAATGTTCATCGTCCACTATTATTCAGTTACCGGGATAATACACCTCCGTCTCTTTTATGTACCTCAACCATTTCTCAACACCGCAGGTACAGTCTGATACTATTGTTCAAATTAATTTTTTATCACTTTTGTGCTTTTAATTGCGTCATCATTTTATATAATAAAACACAGAACATACGTGCGTGCACATTGCTGACGTATATATCCATGTATATACAAGAGGAAATCTCTCATAAACACACTTCCACGGCTGAACGGTGACGTGTGGAGCTGTTTACCCAGGCACGGTGGGGTGCGAGATGGGGGGACACTACGTGGCGGGGAGGGAAGGGGGCGCGGGGGTACCGGGAAGAGCCGCAGGAGTCGGGACTGCGTCCTCGTCGTCTTCTTCTTCTGGGTCAAATTTAAGCATCAACTGCTTGAACTGAAAACAAATAAACAATTTTAAAGTGTGTATATAACAATAATCAATTATCATTTATTCTTAACAAGTTAACAAGTTTTGATTGATTAATGAGTTTTTTGTTATTTTTAATACCTCAAGATACTGGTTAATAAGGTCTTTTCTTCCTTCTTCCTCCAGTTCTCTCATGACTTCAGTCTCCTTCAGCTTACTGACTGTGGCTTTTGGATTGAATTTGGCATTAGATTTTCTATTTACAGCCTTTTCATAAATTTTGGCTCCTTCTGATGGGGAATATTGGGATATTTTTCTGGAAAATAATTACATATTACATTATAACTATGTATGTACATAGACGTAAAATGAAAATCCAATTGTTGGGTCTGCATAAAATGTTAAGTGAAATATGAAGAATTATTTCGTTATGTTGAAAATAAACATAAAAAGTCACAGAAAATTTTTTTTTTATATATATATATATATAAATATATATTTAGGTATATTTTATAAAATGGCATAATCTGATTTTTACATTTTCTTAAATATACATTGTATATCACAATGTCCAACTGTTAATAAAATAAATTTGAAACATTCACAAGTGTTTATTTTTTGAAATATGATTTTTTTTAAATATATTTATACTAACGCATCTGTGAGTCCATATGTGGCTTTGAGATGCTGCTTTAGCACGAGCAAGAGCAGGCAGCCCTGCGCCGTGGCCAAACAGTTGCGCAGCGCCGTGGTATCGACCGGCACCCTAATCAGCAGCGCATCCGCATCTTCTTCTTCCTCCTCCTCCTCTTCCAAGACTCCAGGATCTACGCTCGCATCCTGCGTCACTTGCAAGGGGATCAGGCCCTGGAAGTAAAATAAAACAATTGTTATAATATAATGTTTACCCAAAACCAAACAAAACAATTTTTTATACTTTGATTGCCTGATTAATGGTATGCATATCATTACGAATCTGGTGTTTGATAATGATTTCGATGAATGCATGCAGAATGCATCAATGCATCCTTTAGACATTTTATAATTTGCTCACCTCACGAAAAAGCTGCAGAAGGTTAGATCCAGAGGTAGAGATGATGATGTCAATATGGTGAATTATAAACAGTGGTTCATCTTGAACTTGATATGGAAAATAGGCAAGATTATCTGCCAAATAAAGCATTTGGGCCAATGGAGTTTTCTGAAATCAGACGATTCATTCATGATTGATTACAAAGTTAAATTAGAGAGTTATAAACTATACATGAATTCAATAATAGAGTAATAGCTGTAAAAAAATAACATTTGACATAATTGAAATCAATACTCACCGCATGTTCATCAAATTGTTTCAAAATAGACAAAGCGAGAGCTCTCCTCTGGGGTTTTGTAACTCGTAAAAGTGAATACAAAAATCCATTTAATGCTGTCGGATACTCATCTTGGTCTTTTATCCTAAAATTAGAACAAGTCATGTAAAATTATCCATCTATATAAATAATATATAAAATTGAATATATGTTTATCTGTCTGTTCTCTACACAATTCTTTGACCAGATTTTGCAAATTGCGCAAATAATAGACACCCTCTCCGACTCCCCCTCGTGTAAATGTACTTAATATGCATACTTAATGCTAATCCAGTGAAAATTTTACTTAATTGCACTCTAGGACCCTGAGGAAAATATACAGTCACCACAACTGAGCCCGGATATTTCGCCCTCCCCCTGTCTGGACCAAATTTTACATACATCTTTATTTTTCAGGCTTTGTCCAAAACAAAGGCACCCCCTCCTAATACCCCTTAACCCACTATTTCAATGATACTATATCTAAATCCTGGGCAACGTTGGGCACATCAAAAATTTGTTATTTACCTAAAGCCGTGAATGATTCCTAAAACTTTTGGATTTGCTTGCAAAATTTTTTGTAGTTCATAAGATAATTTGATTCCAAGTTGGGACTTCATGTGAATAAAGCCCGGGTACTTCTTATCGATCTCTTGAAGTTGTTTATCAGCCGAATGTGAAACAGTTACTTCTACATCGGTGCTCATTGATATTAAATATGGAACAATCTAAAAGCAACACATATACAAATTGTAATTACATATATTATGATGGTCATGGTAAAAGTAATAACATTCTACTGAGCTTTAATGGTGGCTTTTCCATAGTAAACCTGACAATCAGGCCTATTCTCAAAATTGCAATGAAATTGAAATGAAGGTGATTGTTACACCAACCCTCAAAAATAGACAGATAGTTTTGACAGATTATGGTACGTTTATCTCCCTCATTCCCTCACTCTCTCTCCCTCTCTCTCTCATTCAAATATAACACTATTTTTGAGGATTAGTGTAACAATCACCTTCATTTCAATATTGCAATTTTGAGAATAGGCCTGAATGACACGTGAAAAGATCCCATATTTGTAATTTTTGAAGTTGCCATTAGATATTTTAAACAATGAAACTATAACAAATGTAAATAAGTTTTATTATTTAATGCTGACCAGTTCCAAAGCATTCGCTACTTTGTTAGCACAGAATGGAATCAATTCTAAATATGTAATTAGTCAGTTTTTCATTCATTAATCATTAACTTTTAAAATCTATACTCTGAATTCGAGTTCCTTAAACATGTTAAGCAAAAAAAAAAACATTATTTTCAGCAATATTATCCAAACATGAAAAGGCTCAACTTAATTAATACAAATGCGTGAACATGTGTCACACTTTAAGAATTCTATTAATGAAAACATACTGCACCCACCAAAGATCCTGTTGAAAATGATTTCCCACCTAACATTATATTTTTCTTTTCCGAACATAACACTAATTTTTTTCTATTTGTAGTTTGTCACGAAGCATAAAAATATTAATCCCCCAACTCAATTTACCATTCCCCTTTAAATATATTTTCGGCACATCAAAATAACATTTACAATACTCTGGAAAAAAAAATCTGCAGTTTAACATTGACCCATACAATTATTGCATTAAAATAAAATAAAACTAGAATTATCTTTAAATAAAAATATGGAAAAACGCATTAGAAAAACATTCATTATCCATTAAGAAGTAGTTAAAACATAAAATTCTATGTCAGGTTTAAATAAAACATGAAAATATTAACTCTGCTAATAAGTTTTGTTTGACTGCTCCATCTTAAGGGCTGGTTGTGTAAGCAGTAATACACTTTGACCATGGTAAATTTTTACTATATGTAGTAAATTTTTATCATCGCTTGTGGTAAAAAAAAAGTGTTTGTGGGTTGTTCATATGTCAAATTTACTATTGTCAAAGTCAATCCCCCCTAATAGTGTGGCCATGTGAATAATCATCAAATAGTAGACAATTTTACGCTATATCTATGGCTTTATTCACCCCTGCATTCGAAATCTGTCACTTTGCTGGTGAAAAATCTTAATTAATATAAATTAAACAACAAGATCATCATTGGACGAATTGAATGATTCATCGTCATATACTGCAACTTTCAAAGTATCAATGTGACAAATGACTTTTGAAACTGCTGTGAAGAGTCCGCCATTTTTAACTAACGATTGATAATTTTACTATCGGATATCAGAGAGTAAAATTAGTTTACTACTGGATGTATTTTCGAGAAGTAAATTTTTTTTACCAACGATCGAACAACTCGTTTTCATTTTTTCTTGTTACTTTAGTAACTTTTTTTACCACAGTAAAAACTTACCACTGATCACACAACCGGCCCTAAGATGGTTTCACTGCACTAAAATAGTAACTAGTGATTAGATAAACTGTTATTTTAACTGTTTGTGAGATTTGCGTTTGATTGTAACAGTAATTAGTAACTTGGTGATTTCGTAATTTGGTGAACACTGGTAACTGGTACACTAGAAACTAAATCTCCAAAAATAAAATCTCAGTTAATCATGACAATGGAATACCAATGACAATAATGGTAACATAACATCCTGAAGAGTGGCTATGAATATTGTAAAAGACATTACCTGAACCGGATGAACAAGACCTTGAGCAAGAACCAGTTGTATGACCTTCATTGCGCTGGTTCTCACGATCGTACTCGTGTGGAGGAAGGATCCGAGAATTTCTCTTAGATACAGTTGGATTACAGTGGACGCCATACCAGATGACACATCACCCATCTCTTTTAAATTTTCCTGCTTTGATCGCTTGGACCCTGTGAATAAAAATACACTGATTAAACAATATGATTAAATAATTTCTTAATTAGTTATTCATTTCAAAATTTTAGACTTTTTTAATTAAAAAAATTTGAATCTAGTTTTTACATAAAAAAAATAGCTTTTACATCCAACATTAACTTATTTACATCTTTGTGAACTATCTGTCAGAAAACTAGATAGAGATGGCAATGGTGGCCGTTAAGCGCCCACAGCGTGTGTGATCTTTATTTTTCAATGTTGAAATTATAATTTATCAAAAAAAATAGACCCAATTAGATATACAATAAAACTCCGTTAATTCGTGTACCTATATTTCGTGTTTTCATGTAATTGTACTTTTTTCAAAAATTTCATTTCATTCTTTTCTACCGAATAATTCGTAAAACCTTATTATTCGCAGTTTGTATGCATTTTTTATACCCAAAGAAAATAATTTGTTCATGTAATTCGCATATTCACGTATTTTTAAAATCGCAACTCGCGCAACTATGCATTCATCATCCCTTCGTAAATATTTATAGCTAGCTCCACCATCTAGCCAATCATGGCGCTGTTCCTTATCGCAATAGATTGGCGTGCTTAGAGCTCGCAAATCGCAAGACCGCGGCTGAACTGAGTAATACCATATTTATGTATACCAAATTCTACAGTGCATTCATTTTGTAAGATTTGTTATTATTTCGACAATAATTGTCAATATTTCTACTCACCCTTATAACCAACCCCTAATTAAAATAATTTGAACAATTTTCATTGAATCTCGTAATTTATAAATGAATTGTGTGCAACAGAGTTCTATTGATTTTATATCTGGTTTTTTGTTTAAGAAATGTTGCGATTTGTTTAATGTAATAAAGAAACTGAAACCTTTATATTTAAATACACAACCTATTTTATAATTCTTTTTTTTGGTGTCTCGTTTTATAAAATGGCACGAACATCTCGTAATTCGTGTAAATTCTTGATCATTTGAAAAAATGGAACTTATTTTAAAAACTCTTAAACTGTCAGCATGAAAAAATCAAATCCTGAATACCTCTGTTAAGTTTAACCTTGAAAAATTTCAGAAAAATAATAAGCTTCAACGAAGTAAGAAGATACAGTAAAACCGCGATATAACGAAACCCGATATAGCGAAAAAAGATGTATATCGAAAAAAAAATCGAAATTTAGTCCCTAAAACCAATTTTTCATACAAAAATGCATTTATATAACGAAATCCCGTTAATATTTATAACAAAATCATTTTTGTCCCGTACGAAAAAATGTCTATACATTTACGTAAATTTATAACGAAATAAAAAAATGTTACAAGATGAAAATATTATTTCGCACTTAGAAAGCCGCGCCGCTGCATCTGCCGTATGCGAACGGTTTAATGGCCTTTTCGGCGGTGCGCGGCGGTCTGCCGACAAGGTAGTAAAACAATTCAAACTTCTTCTTGGGTTCATAGTATCATATTTTGAAGTGGTTGCCGCCGTTACCGGTAAGTACCTTCGTAATTTATATACGACTCACTTTATAAAAATGCCGCGATTCAACTGTCAAATTTTTATTTTTGAATTATTTTTTATGTTTCATGCCCAAAACTATGTTTGAAGCGGCTCTACATTTAAACACAATTAAAATATTGTTTTGTGTTTGCAATATTCTGGAATTTACAAAAATATCTTCCAATTGGTGTTGAATAGGTTCTGTTCTTAATTTAATTCCTTTGATTATCCATTTGCTTATCTGTTTTAATAACAAAACTACTAAAAATATGTAGGCATTCAGTTCCCTATGGCCTTCTTCCTCCTTTGTTTGCAGAATTTGCGATCTTTTTTGAAGCCGCGCAACATTTTTTTGCGACGGCGCGTAACTATAGTAGGATTTTTTTTATTTATTTCGTTATATGTGGGAATTCGTTATTACGAATTTTTATTTTTTGGGCCCTTGGATTTCGTTATATCGCGGTTTTACTGTATAAAGTTTTTCATTATATTTCACGACTTTTTTAATACACATTCCAATTTTTTGCCCAATTTTGATGGAAAAGGCGAGTTTGACCGCTAATCAAATTAAAATGTCAATTTTGTTGCATCAAGTATTGGTGAATCGTTTGAAGAAACCTGTTTTAATATTGGACTTGCCACGTCGCCACACACCTTCATCGTTCAGGAGAAAATATTTATTTGATAAAAATTTTGGCACATAAAAAGCTGAAATAATAGACAGTCGCCATGTTTTTCAGTATGAAAATCACGATGTTGACAGCTGCGGCGTGCACAAAAACGCGGAACGTAAACTGACAACGCATTTAAAAAATTTATTTTTAATGTTTCCTTCAAAAAAATTGTTCTCATTAGTAAATTTTTTTTAAATTTCGGTCCCATTAGTTACGAATTAACAGAGTTTTACTGTAATCTTAACCCATTGATCGCATTCATAAATATGCATAACATCGTTTATACATTGTATAGTGGTATTATAATTTACGACTTTAAACTACGATAATGTTCTAAATTTACAATTATTTAAAAAAAAAATCAATAGCAATGATTCTGAGGTATCCTCATGAACATAAACAAATACTGAAATCAGAGCCATAATTATAAAATAACGTAAACAAAATTATCCATAGAGAACACAACACTATGCTACACTAGCGCCATTTGTGGTGATATTCATACGTACTTGAGTGAAGTAGTGGCCTGCACGGATGGTGATTTTGCGACTAATGCACTATATTTATACTTTTTAAATAGTAATATTAAATTTAACTCTATAATTTGAAAAACATTTTGTAACACTTAAGCGAACGCAATACACCAACTGCACTGCACTTAGAGCTAATTAAAAATGTATCTATAGATAGTCTCCTATCATATTGCTTTCAATTCATTCTCTACTAATTAAAATACATTAAGAAAATATTTAACCTTTCGAACGCTACTCCCAGCCCTGACATTCAAAACCCTTAGGATGTTTATAAATGAATAAACATAAACTCCATACAAAAACATATATGACCGTACAGCAATGTGGCTGCTGCTCGAAACATGTGACAAATTATCAATGTTTTTAATGAAGTACGTTTTTATTTTCCAAAATTATTAGAATATGTCAGCACTGTCAAAGTATTGGGAATCTTTTAGTGTATGTTAAAATATTGTATGAAATAGGCGCACGATGTGATCATGGACCAAGTCGCCGTATCAACTATTCATACGGCCGCGTACAAAAACCAATTTACACCGTATCAACTGTTGATACGGTAGCATTCAATATATTAAGTAGAATATTGATGAAAACTTACATTCTTTATCCTGTCTAATCATCCTCTGTTCCTCTTCCAATAAATACATTTCTATATTCCTAAGAACCTCCGCCTTCATATCTAGTGATGTGAGATCGGATGTTAATAAATAATGATAATATTCTTTGAGCTCCGGCTGTAACATGAACTCGTAGTGCCGGACGCAGACTGACCCCACAGACTTGAGAGTATGAGCTTGGAAATCCTCATCATCCAGGTGAAGAAAAAATAACATTGTTTGGAAAACCTGGTCTTTTATGTCGGGCTAGAATATTAATTTAAGCAATTATTAAGGAACATTGTATAGTGATGGTGAAAGGCAGTAATCAAAGCAAAAATTAGAATGAGACGAATTTTTTTTCAATGGAATGCTGCATATTTAATAAAATATGAGCTATTTTAGGTATTTAATTAAAGTTACATTATGACTTACTGGTAATCCTTGAATGACATGAAGGTCGGTAAAATCAAAATGCCTCAGGAGCAACCCAACAATAAATAAGGCTCGCCGAAACTGGGGTCTTCTGTGAGTCGTCCTCATCAGTTCTGGATTTGTTTGCCATCCGTTCTTCCATTGCACTAGTACACCTAAAAAATAAAATAAAAATGTGTTATCCCATGATTAAATTAACTTTTATTAAAAGCAAAGAATTGGAAATATGTCGAAGTTTTTGTTTCATGAAAAATAAAACAAAACGCACGAACGAGGATCATACCTCTCGGTCCTTCATAGCGTAAATCTTATAAAGACCAAATAAGCTAGTTTACAGTTGAAAGTCAAATCACAGAATCCATTTACAATTCTATTAAAAACTCCAATAACAGAACTCGTCTCGTATAATGATTCTATTCGTATCTGATATTGCTATTGCCCTTTATTCTTGAGCAGTTTTTAATTTAAATTTAAGTACAATGTGTCACAATATATCCTTACATATCAATGAAAAGAATTTGGAATACAAAATATCCATCTTGTGCAAACGTTCATCTCAAGACGATCAGCGAGACAAACACAGCATTAAGTAGTTAGATTAGTTTTACACAAAGTTGATTATCATTTTATTATACGGCAGAGGAATTTGTCAGCAACAAATAATATAACCAAAGATATTTTATTTTCTCTTTAAAATATATATAAGTTGTATTAAAGTATATTCAAAAATTTAATCAAATGAAATTGAAAAAATCTCTGGTGTCTCCTAGCAAATATTTTTCATATAACTGCAACATATAAGTTTGAAAAATTGTTGACTATTTACGAGGCTGACATAGTGTAATTGGTTATCACACTTCCCCAGATAGGAAGAGATCCTGGTTCAAATCCCGGTGGCAGCTAAAATATTTTTTCGATAAATTGAGTTTATCTGTATGTATATCTGTCTAATTGATGCATTTAATTTGTATTTAAAGATATTTTAGTTTTATAATATGTATAAAAATCCTTTCCCTTCTCTCAAATCTTTTGCAATTTAATTATATGTAACAAAATGGAAAACAATATCTTGTTGGCCTAACAGCACAAAACTTTGATTCTAACATAATTGATATCTAACATCTAAAATGAATTTTACTCACCGTGATATTTTTGAAAGACATCTCTAATAAGCTTAAAATTCTTAGTTACATTATTAACAATGGACCCTAAACATGACAAACAACTAGCGATGACTATTTGACCATGTTGTAATATTAATTTAACAGAATCCTCTTCCAGTTGTGCAAGGAAAGGTTCACTGGGGTGCTCCATCAGAGGTACGACTAATTCTAGAGTAGATGCCACACAGCTTATTATTTGTTGGTCACTTGCCGTCTGGAACAAAACAAAATAAATCATTAACTCATAACTTTAAATACAGCAATTCTATTAAATAAAAATCAGTGCTTATTCCCTGCCAATCATGAGTTTTGGGTTGCCAGGTGGAATAATTTAATTTAAATAAAATACTAAACACTCAATCTTAGTTACATAGAGTGTCAAGCAGGGTTGTATAATGTCTCCATGGCTGTTCAACTTGTATATGGACAATTGTGTGAAAGAACTGGAATGTATGAATGTAGGAGAAAAATGGGCACTTTGATTGTATGCTGCAAATTTCATAAATTAGATGTTTTTTTACTGATTTTAAGGGAAAACGTTTTCTTGAACAAAGTAAACATTTTATGTGCGTTATTATTATGTAAGTCACAATTAAATATTTTGTTTATATATAACACTGTTGTCTTTTAAACACTAGCTGTCTCTTTCATAAATAGTATGTAATTATGAAACAGATATATCACCAAAACGACAATGTGGTGTTCTAAATCAATAATATTAAACAAAATAATAAATTGAAGCTGTCATAATAATATTAAATTTAGAACATTGATTTATGCAACCATTAAAAAAATAGGTACTTTGACTTAAAAAAAATATCATTTATATGAAATTAGGTACTCCAATAAATCATTTAATTTTCGATGGATTAACACTTTTTGTGCGAGGTGCCACTCTCGAGTCACAAATACGTGTAGCGAGCGAAAACCATCGGAAGTGATAAAAAATCAAACTATATTAAAAAACGCTCTATCTTTCAAACCATTAGTAATTTTCTAATGAAATTTGGAATACTCACTTACCACAGTATGGTCCTCGACATTGTATACTTTTTGGAAACAAATTGCTTATATTTTTGTAAGTATATTGAGGCAATCACATATTTACAGCATGTTCACTATGATATAAATGTACGCATAAAAACTATTGTTCTAATATCTAGATAAAGTATGGTATTTATAAAAACATTCACCCCTGTGAAGGGGTACGTCACAAAATGTACATATATAACTAGTAAAACTTTCCTTTTTATGTACAGAACACACACGACACTGTCTTTGTGGAAAATTTTTTTTACCACCGGTAACAATTTTAGTCGCTCAATGTTTTTTCATGTCGAGTGATAACCTCCCTGGAGGATCGCTTTTGACTACATTTCTTGGTACAGCATGGTCGGCTATCCAAAATTTTCCAACGATTCGCAAAAACTATTTGTATGTTAGTCTTTTGGTTGGATTTAATGTTTTGTACACTTTAAAAGAATTAAATAAGGCACAATTCAACAAAAACATCACAACTCTCTTGGTCCATTTTTTTGTTTTTCGTAATACAGAGTAATGCGATAAATACTGATCTGCACGATCAACGCCTTTCATATATTTGTTATATTCTATTATACACTGAGGTTTCCAAATACGTTATCTTGTAGTCCAATCGATGTTGTGGCTTTCTAGGATAATAGACGAATGTATTGTTGAGATCATTCTAACATCTTTCTTAGATTTCCAGTGTTGCAACAATACATCTTTTTGTCGACAGAAAATACTTGGTTTATTCTCATTGTTCCACACGTTCTTATTTTATGTTGTAGGAGTACTTCACTGCCACAAATTTAAATATGGACCGAGAAGCGAATGGATAGTCTCTAATAATCGTCTTCTTTTTCCGCTGTAAGTTTTGAGATTACAAATGTATCCCGCAGTGGCTTCACTAACCATACGCACAAGAACCCCATATTTTACTATTTTTGAAGCATTATACAATTTAAATTAAAGTCTTCCCCATCATGGTACAATACTTTCATCCAGAGACAGTTCCCTTTTGAGAGTTGTAGACAGAAGAAAACTTTGGTACAGGGTATCGCTGGGATTCGTGATGTTCTCATTATTAAAAAAGTGCCACGATTGCCATATCTGTCTAAAACGATCACGACTTATTTTTTAATAAATAGGTGTTTCAATAAACGGATCTGTTGACCAATAATCATCTCTTGTATCTTTTCAAACTTGTCCCATAAGCAAAATCAATCCTAAAAAATTTTTCATCTCTACGAGGCTTATGGGTTTCTATTTGATGGATTTCTTCATTTTTTTAATTCGTGATTCGTTTTGTGTGCAGTATCAATGGCTTTCCTCTATCATCATCTCAAGTAAATCATCTCCGATGAACAGTTTTACTACGTCCATTATGTTTTCAAGATCGCTTAGTGATACACGAACACCAACGTGATCTAAAAATGGTTCGATATTAGGTGGATTGTCCATTTCAGACCATTCCGTAACTTCCTCTTCCTCCACATCACTTTCTTCAGAATCACTGAATTGGAAGAACACCACTGGCACTCTCCTTCTGCGAGGGAACTCTTCACTGTCACTTATGTTGTAACTATCACTGTCAAATTTAGACAAACAATCGCTAAAAAAATCAATAATATATTTATTTATATATTTCCTCATCACTTTGATCATTTTCTGAAGTCATTTTTTTGAGTTTAAAAAGAAGTAATATAATTATATTCCGCTAAACAACACGGCCGTTTTATAACACCGTATTTAAAAACTAAAATTCGAAGTGACTTGGTGAATTTCAGAAATATAAATATTGAGATCAACTTGAGATGATTTATTACGGCGAACGGCCCGCAAACCCACATTGGGTTACACACTTTAAATGTAACAAAATAAATTCATTTCGATCACTATAGTGAAATCGTGCATTCTCATTCATTTATGAATGAATAATCAAGTACAAGACAGAGACAGATATAATTTTAACATAATATACCTTCATTAGTCATAAAAAATATACCGCTTATCTACTCGACAGAAACTTTGTGCGCTCACTAATTTACTCAGTAATTGGGAGATTTCTTAAAATTTCTTAATCAATTTCTTACTCTGTAAAACTTAAAGCATGTATTGACATATTCCTTTTTATAAAATCATTAAATTTGGTGTATTTTTGTTTAAATATTCATGTACAGACAAGCTATCGTAAGAGCTGTGCGTAATTATTATATGACGTAATAGACACAAAGACAAAAGGATACATCGGACGTATATCGAGATTTTTTATTTATATAGATGTAGTTTGGACCTTAACCAAGAGATTAGTATACAAGTAAACAAATCGGGTAGTTCTACCTTTCCCGCCTCTAAAGTAAAATCAGCTGAAAAGGTAGAACTACCCGTCCCGCCGTTGAGTACCAGTCAGGCGCGCGGGTAGAACTACCCGACCCGCACAAGAAGTGTTAATTGAAATTACAACACTCATTCTACAATATTAATATAAAAACTTGGATAAGCATCTAAACACAAGTTATTTATGACACTTGTATCAAATACGAAAAAATCAACAATTCTATTGTCGTCTCTCTCTATTCAAATCTTCCTCTCCCGCATGACTTTCGAAACAAATAACGTCATTAATTATTTCTTTGATACTTATAAGAATAGAACTATTAGCCTCATCTTGAAAGCATGTGTAATTAGTGTGAATTTCTCGAATTTCAAACTGGAGAAATGAAAGTTCGCCTTTAAAGAGCTTTTACTGTATTGAAAATTCACATGTGAAGAAGAGGTATGGTTGTTGTAAAATTAGTTTATCGAATTTCCTTGAAATATCTAGGACTGTTTTACAATAAACACACATCAATTATGTAGATTTATCTATTTGAGTTTGAATATTGGTTAACACCTTCGCGGACAGATTTTGAAGCCTTTCAATAAGACACTTAATGCCACTTTCATTATTTTTGAAACACCTCATAGTTGACTAAAAAATCACTGAGATCGTCGCTGTCTTTTCACTGCGCAACTTTGTTTGACCGACGGTTATAACCGTCATTTTTCAAATAAAGTAACAAATTTGACGTTATAGCTATCATGCCACAAATGTGTTAGGTAAATGCAGTCAACTTACTTGACATTTTAAACTAAGGTACGGTTGAAGTGTGAGTGCGTGATTAACCAAAAGTTGGGGTCTTATTTTTGCAAACAAATGTAATGTACTTAAACACGCCACCAAGCGTTGTGAATTTTCTTGACCTCCTGAAACGATAAAAATCATTATTAACGTAATGAAATGCAGTGTCTATATTTTATTATATAAAACTTGCATATCATTCACATACCTTCTGGTAATGTATTCTCTTCTAGTCGAAGAAGATTTTCTATTAGACAATCCACAATTTGTTGACAGGAGAGAAGAAGTGACTTGGGAGGGTTAAAATTTATTTTTGTCGAGTCTTCTTTATCTTCTTTTGGCTTGAACAGCTGTGAGAAGGTACAAAAAAATTAACACTCGTTTATTTTAAATTCTGTATTACGACTGGAAGGAAAGAATTTTCTTTTTTAATTATTGAAAAAATATTTTTTTTTAATCCATTTTTTATTCATAATTTCATATAAAATTACAGATAAATTAAGACAGTAAAACTTACACTTTGAAGTAATTGTTGAAACCATTCCAACCCAATGTCTCTCGAAGACAAAACAACATCAGTGATATTAAGGACCTTCCTGGTGAGAGGATCCGACGTTGGGTCTGCGTGCCTATTGATGGACGACACCGGACAAGGACTGAACCACATGTTTTGAAACACTTCCATCACTAATTTTCTTATTCCTTCCTCATCATTTACTCTCCTTATCATCTTTACACATATTTCTGGTATTTTGGGAAATTCTGGGCACTCTATACAGATATCTTTCAATATTTTTATGACCCTTTTTCGGACCGAGACACCGGTATCCTAGAAAGAAAGAAAAAAAAGGTATGTAAAAAGAAAACTAAATACTCTACATCGGGTACTGACATAGAAGGTTAGATTAACTTCATTGCAAAAACATTGGTATTTTTTTGTTAAATGGTACTTAGGATATTGATGTGGACTCTGAATATAATTATCAACATCACTAACTTACAGATTATGAATACACTAAAAGTTCATTAATTCAAGATATTTTGGAAAAATTATCATGTTAAAAAATGCAGCTTGTGAGTGACCAACTATGGTAAGCAAATTATCCAGGAATGATGTACCTACCATTTGTCAGCACATTGTCTTAGTATATACATTGCCTTTTCTGTAGTGATGAACTAAACTGTTATTGTGACTATGATTGTGTAATTGGTATGGTAACGACTGATAAATGATATTTAATTATTGTAGGTTTAGTTTCTAATGTACCAGTGATTGCTCGATGAATTACGAATAAGTGACATCATAATAATCAAACACAAATCTCCCAATCACAGTCACAATCACGGTTAAAATAACAATTTATCTCATCACTACTTTTCTGTACATCATTATTACAATTTATATAAAGTTCAATTAATTAACTTCAATAGTCTTACCAATATTCGACAAGAAAGCATGTAGTAATAATTGTCAATGAGCTCCGGCCTGCTGAGTACGAACTTGCCAACGAGATCCACAGCTGCTTCCCGCACAGAGGTGGACTGGTCCAGGAAGGAACGGTTCACCCCGGCAGTCATGTCTGCCCTTGCCAACACTGCCGGGTCCACCTCCACTATCATAGCGAGGCACTTCATCGCGCGGGTTCTTATTGCTATTGAATTCTCACAAAGGACCAAAAGAATCTGAAATTATAGAGCAAACATATAGATATATGCCTTTACAAGAAATTTCTCTAATAATTAAAACTAAATGCTTGCATGACTGACAACACTGTACAACTCACTCTACCAATAATTTTTCACATTAAAAAATGTTTAAAAAATTTGCTTGTTTAAAAAATTATGCTATCTGCATTCTTCAATACATTTTTGAAAGTTGAAAGTAATGTGATAATTAATTAATACACTATTATATCCTAAATCAGGGGAGTTAACTCATTTTCACATAAAATCTACTTTGCCAATAATAAATAATCCATTTGTGATCTACTTTTTCAAACATTTTTTAAAATAGATTGTTTATGGTACCTTATTTAATTATATTTCATAGTAAATACAATTATTAATTGGTATTCCATAAACTTCAACTGCTTGTGGAAATATTTAGGCTGAAATTGCAAACTTACAAAAATTGTTTATCGGGTATATTATTGGCGAACAACTAAAAACTACTGTGATCGACCGGTAGATCGCAATCAAAATTATTGATACCCTGTTCCTAGATTTAAAAATTGATTCGTCCGCCACAAACAAATTATATTCCTAGTGTCAACAGTCATCCTCAATGACACAACTTATGGGCACAACGCTGCCTGAGCTACAAATGGCTCCAATTCAATACAACAAAAAGTTTGAGCTTATCTTATTTATCATAACTTAAAAACGTATCAAAAAGAATGGTTGCTGCACTTTGAAAAAGTATTAAGATAAATGGAATATTAAATGGTCAAGTTACAACTGCATAAAACTGATTTCTCACCTTTTGCAAATACCTATCAAAGCTTTGTGAAAAACATCTCTTAGAAGCCAAGTACTGAGCAATCAACTCGGCTCCGCTATAGTCAATATATGATTGCATGACTTGCACCTGACTGCCTCCTTGATATCTGAAGGGTCTGATTTTCTGTATATAGAAAAATTTTCTTCTCTCGATCATCCTGTAAATATCCGCATTGTCTGTCATACTATCAGTGTTCTTTTTCTCTGAAGTTTCCTTTCCATCTGAATGTTTAAACATTCTATCGATTTCTTCCTCGGGGTCCGACGAAACATCTTCATCACTCGAATCGTCCTTGTGTTTTTTCTTTCGTTTATGCGGTGTAGGTTTTTTGGGTTGCGTAAGGCTTTTCTTCTTTGCCAGAATATCACGATACCACTGCGTAATGTAGAAATGGCGAGCACACTCCCACGCCTGCTCGCGCTGACCATTTACCGCTAAGAAGTCCAAAAGCACCCTCTGTAAGAACTGTATTCGCTCTTCGTCTGGATCTAATCCCGAAAAAGTTTTCTGCAAATATAAATTATTATTATTATTGGAATTATTATTAGAACTGATGATTAATTAATAAGATGGTTCCTATCAATATTGTCATGCCAATATGCAGCCATTTACACAATATAACTACCGGAATCCTCATTAACAACGCATGAAACTGAAACTGAATAAAACTCCACTGTAAAGATATCTGTAAAACTAAGATTGGAGAGAAAAGAGTATTTGACATGCAGTAAACATGAGCAGTTGAAAAATGGTTGGATATTAATTATTGCCTGCAGCAATACATTAACCCTGGTTTCAGAGGAACTTTCTTATTGAAATTAAGCTTGCATGTCAACATTTGTTATGGTGATTAAGGCATGCTGTGAAGTAGCATGTTTACATAAGAACTCGTAGAAATAATACATTAAATAAATAATAATTCAATCCAAAATTTCTAAAAAAAGTAATAAAAAAGAAAATTAGCGATAATCAAATAAGTAAATTAAATCCATATTTAATTTTCATCATCTATTTTTTAGTCCATATATATACCTATATGAAACAATAAACCTATTTTAATATTGCGAAACCCGAGGATACACTTTGCTTTGAAGTCACACGATCCATGTTATAGCTGAAGCGTTTTAATTAGCACCATACCTGTGTCCATTTTGTTGCAGTTATTATTAATTTAGGATTTAAATGATTGAATGTATACAACATATGTCTTACATCTGCAATGACTCCGTCTTTTTCTTCCTCAGCTTTAATATCCCTTATGATAAGATCCATTGTGCTGAGTTTCCCCCGAGATTGAACAGTGTCCTTTCTCAGTCTGGCAGCCACCAACCCCAAGTACTCGAGAGAAGCTAGCCTAACGGACATTTCCATTGTTTTGTCGGATGTATATTTAACCTGGAAAAATTTTCATCAGTAATAAATCAATTTGTCAATATAATGAATAGTACCGACTCATACAAATTTACTCACCAGCATGGTTCCCAAAAGACTGAGTAGCAATTCTGTTGCTGGCCATTCCGGTTTATTTACGGTTGACAGTAGATCATGAACAAAATTTTCAAATAAAGGTCTGAAATCTATCTCCTCCGATCGACTGCGGCATTTGTTCAAAAAAGATGTAAGAAATGTCCCACCAATGCTGACCGCAGAATCATACTTGGCGTAAATTAGCAAATCTTTGTCAACCTAAAACGAATATCATAATATAATTTGTAGAACATTGTCCAAAGCATTAAGTAATAACAATTTTAGTGTTAGATTTTTGAATAAATTTTAGATTTTCTAATAAAAAAATTGTCCCCAAAGTGTTGGGAGCCTGTTTGTCTATTTAAAAAGCAATTAATAGAATTCAGAACATTGAATAATCAAGTTTTTTTTACATACAAAATAATTTAAGATAATTTTAATGTCAACTAAGGAACTCCCCTCTGTCATTAGACTGTCCAAAAGAGCTAGATTGGCAAAGGAAAAAGAACAGAATGACATAGTACGGACGAGTGAACACAATCTGTGATTAATTCATGATGAGGTGGATCACAGATGACTGACGAAGAACAGCAAACACAAAATAAGACACGCCAAAAACTAAGCTAAAATATTAGTTAGTTCGATAAGTCTTGTAAAATCCTTTTAATAGTTCTGATTTGGATACCTCAGTGTGTTCATGTGTGTCCTCGCAATCCCTTCATTAACAATAATTATAATATTATTACTAAAAAATGTTTAAAAGGAAACAAAATGAAAAGAAGTGAAGAGCACATTCGCCATTGAATAATGCTTTGTGAATTTCAATTGAAATAAAAAGCAACAATTATAGCAAAAAATATGAAAGTGTAGCGAATGCCAAAGGTGCTTTTCAAAATGTTGAAGAGTTTAAATTTAAATCTTACGGACGATGAAAGTTCTAGACACCCAACTGAAGCCAATATTGAAACAATTAATGACTTAGGGCCGGTTGTGTGATCAGTAGTAACTTTTTACTATAGTAAAACTACTAGAGTAAAAAAATTTGCAAAATCGGATTGTTTGAAAAATATTTACTTCTCGAAAGTACATCCCATAGTTAACTCATAATACAGTACAGTAAAACTCTGTTAACTTGTATACTTATATTTCGTATTTTCACGTAATTCGCACTTTTTTCAAAAATTTTAGCCCCGAAAATAAGATTTCAAACTAATTTCTACCGATAATTCATAAAACCTTATTATTCGTAGTTCGTATGAATTTTTAAATAATTTGTTCACGTAATTCGCATATTCACGTGTTTTTAAATCACAACTCGCAAGATTACGCATTCATCATCCCTTTGTAAACTGTAGCTAGCTCCACCCCCTAGCCAATCATGGCGCTGTTCCTTATCGCAATAGATCGGCGCGCTTAGAGCTCGTAACTCGCAAGACCGCAGCCGAACTGAGTGATACCATATTTATGTATACCAAATTCTACAATGCATTTTATAAGATTAATAATTATTTGATAAACATTTTGACACATAAAAGCTGAAATAATAAACAGTCACCATGTTTTTCAGTATGAAAATCACGATGTTGACATCGCAAAAACGCAAAAACGAGGAACGTAAACTGACAACGCGTTTTTTAAAATTTCTTTCTAATGTTGCCTTCAAAAAAATTGTTCTCATTATTCATAATTTGGATTTTTTTTTAAATTTCGGTCTTGAGAGTTACGAATTAATAGAATTTTACTATAATAAGATAGTAAAAACGAGAATCAATAGTTAAATATGACAGACTTTTCACAGCTGTTCCAAAAGTCATCTGACACATTGATACGTTGAAAGTTGCAGTATACTACAATTAATCATTCAATATCCCGCTATTTTAGTGATGAGAGTTGGTCCGATGATGATCTCGTTGTTATTGCACATAATATCACCATCAAAATGACAGTTATCGAATGCCTAAGTGAAAAAATCCATCGATAACGCATATTTTATGATTGTTTATCACACCTATAGACATCTCCATCTGTGCTTTGACAATAGTAAATTTAACGTTCAAATAACCTGCAAACGATTTTAACAACGGACTTAAGTAAAAAATTACTAAAGTAAAAAGTTAACATAGTAAAAAGTTACTAATGATCACACAACCGGCCCTTAATTGATTCAAATCTACAATTCACATGCTGAAAAATAACACTAACGTAAAACAAGGGAAAAGCAAATTACGCTGGCGTATTATTGCACTCGGAGCATAACCTTCAGCAACAACTCTACACATCTATTTCTTTGTTGAATCAATAAAAAAAATACTCCATTTCTGGATCGCATTCTTGGGCCACATTGTAGCGGATGATGAAAAATGAATTACATGAAGCGGAAAAGACTATAGCTAGGCTCAAAACAATAGAAGAGAGAACTGCACCATTAAAATGTTGTTGGGCCATAGGCAGGATATTTGAGGAGTGATTAATTTTGAACTGATAGAATAAGGCCAAATTGTTACTGTCAATAATGATTGTGTACAGATGGAACATTTACAACATGCAATCTCACTTAAACGACCGAAACTCAAATCCCAATTTGGCAAGGAATAGCAAATTAATTTATACACAATGGATTGATCTGTGTTCATAAGACATTGCACCTTCTAGCTACCATCTATTTCGGTCACTTCAACCCCTGTCAGTAGACAAAAAATATCACCAAAAAGATGATATTGAAAAGAACATTACAACTTTTAAGAAAAGTGGCATCAAAAAACTTGTAAAACATTGAGAAAAAAAACATAAAATAATAAAAATATATATTTAAAAAGTCAGGACTTATCGAACTACCTAATACTTATAAGTGTGATTTAGAATTACCAATGTGCCATGGCGATTGTCCACAAATATGGTAAACCAGATTGCTTCACAGCAATGACATGCATTCCCAAATGGGATGAAATTACTGAAAATCTTGAGGATAATCAATTTCCTTAATTCTGCGTCGACTTAGTGGAATGTTTCTATAAATTATAACACCAAAATTTGCTTGACATTTGCACAAAGCATGTTTTTGGTACTCCAACAGCAATTGACAGCAATCATTGATTTTCAAAAACGATGACATCTTGTGCCACATACTTTTGATTCTTAAAAGCGAAGACAAACCAAAAGATTTAGGCGCCATCGATAAAATCATATTTTTTAAAATGTATTTTGACAATAAATGTTTAATAAATTATTACATTTTTTTTTTTTTAATCTTGTTTTGAAGGTCACTGTTAAATTGTTATTTTAAGTTATCATTTCGTTAGCAAGCTATTTGTATGAATGTTTTTGTTATTTTGCACAACGTTATAATTATTATTTTATTAAGTTTTTACACTTTTTTTATTGGCTTTTCAATAATTTTTGTTATTTGCATTTCACTTTATTATTTGCAATATGTATGTTGTAAATCTTAAATAGATTAAAATATTTGGTATTGTTAATAATTATTTATAGGAATACATTAATTAAATTAGGACTTAGTAACACTTTTTTATTAATTAAAAAATAAACTAAAAAGTATGATTTGTGACATATTCAATGTTCTTTAGCTAGATTAAAACTAGGTACTCAAATTATCAATCATTAAAAATTTTCCCTCGAAGAATATAATTTAGGTTTTATTTTTTATATATAGTTACACACTCTGTGGGTATTAGGTAAAAACAATATGTTAAGTTATGTGTTTAACTATTTTATAATTTAAAATTATGCAACTGGATAACAATCAAAAGTGAAATTCATACTTGACTCATCTTGCTGATAGAACTATCTTCATTTCCCTCTACTTTATCCTTATCTGACTTATCAAGATTTTCGGGGAGCACCACCACACACTGTATGAGTTGTAGAACCAGAGCTGTCAACATCTGTATGTGTTGTTCTGAATTCAATCGGTAAGAGCGAAGGTTTCTTTTGGTGCTCGGTATTCGAGCTATAGATGCTAATATATCATCTAAAAGCAACCGTCGGTGTTGTTCGTACTTGGTGAAAATCTGGAAGAATAAGTACATAATATTATTAAAGTGTTCAAGATATGTATATAATACAGTAAAACCGCGATATAACGAAATCCAAGGGCCCAAAAAATAAAAATTCGTAATAACGAATTCCCACATATAACGAAATAAATAAAAAAAAATCCTACTATATATTACACGCCGTCGCAAAAAAATGTTGCGCGGTTTCAAAAAAGATCGCAAATTCTGCAAACAAAGGAGGAAGAAAGCCATAGGGAACTGAATACCTACATATTTTTAGTAGTTTTGTTATTAAAACAGATAATCAAAGGAATTAAATTAAGAACAGAACCTATTCAACACCAATTAGAAGATATTTTTGTAAATTCCAGAATATTGCAAACACAAAACAATATTTTAATTGTGTTTAAATGTAGAGCCGCTTCAAACATAGTTTTGGGCATGAAACATAAAAAATAATTCAAAAATAAAAATTTTACAGTTGAATCGCGGCATTTTTATAAAATGAGTCGTATATAAATTACGAAGGTACTTACCGGTAACGGCGGCAACCACTTCAAAATATGATACTATGAACACAAGAAGAAGTTTGAATTGTTTCACTATCTTGTCGGCAGACCGCCGCGCACCGCCGAAAAGGCCATAAAACCGTTCGCATACGGCAGATGCAGCGGCGCGGCTTTGTAAGTGCGAAATAATATTTTCATCTTTTAACATTTTTTTATTTCGTTATAAATTTACGTAAATGTATTGGCATTTTTTCATACGGGACAAAAATGATTTTGTTATAAATATTAACGGGATTTCGTTATATAAATGCATTTTTGTATGAAAAATTGGTTATAGGGACTAAATTTCGATTTTTTTTTCGATATACGTCATTTTTCGCTATATCGGGTTTCGTTATATCGCGGTTTTACTGTATATATTATATTACATATTACGTTGGTGTTTAAGACATCGATTTGATCTATCAAATAAAATCTACTTAGATTTTACATTTTCCCACAATTGACATTAAAAATTTGCTGGTTTCGTTTCAGTTTCATACAATTAAAAAAAAATTAAAAATTACAAGCGATATATGGCACAATACCCAAGAATTTACATATTTTCCACAAACGAAATGCTATGCTTGAAACCAAATAGGAAACTGAAATTAATGTGTATTAAAATTTCAAATGTCTACTACAGACATTTTGCAATCTCTTAATCTTCGTAACAAATAACAATCTTTGAGTTTGTGCAATATGCAAAAATTATATTAAAAACATATTCAATCAAACCTACGCAAATCAAAACAGTGTAGACAAATCACAAAATAAAAAAATTTGTGTAAATAATGAAAAGTTCACGAGGTATAAAAGTAAATGATCAGACATGTACAAAGAATAAGAGAAGTATAACAAGAAGTTATGTATTAATATTTTTTATTTCTTGGCATCCTGCAAATCTTAGGGTTGTCACAAGAGAAGTGCCTGTTACCACTTCCACTTGGTCAGTCCAATGGGTATGGGGGAAGGGGGGGATCTACCTCTGTCCTTCGACGTGGCCCACCACAACAAGCTTCTTTAAGCTATCTTCCCTTCTCGTAAGGTGCCCAAAAAATTGAAGGATTCGTTTCAAGCAACTGAAGAGTCTGCCTTTGATGTTCAGTTTCTGCAGAATGGAGACATTAGTGCGTCTCACTGTCCACGGTATGCACAACATGTGTCTCCAATACCACATATCAACGGCATCAATCCATTCTCTCTCTTAGCTTAAGGGTCCATGATTCTACACCACACAAAAATATAGAATGCACCAAAGACAGTACAAGCCAGACCTTTGTTGTCTTGAAAATACCGCAGTTTTTCCATATTTTGTCATGTCTGGACATAGAACTTTTCGCCATGTGTCATTTAATTTCTCAGTAATTATGGACCCGAGATATATTAAATTTTTATTAATACATATTTAATGAAAAGGTTATTTAACTGAAAAATCATACATTTTCAAATAAGAACTTGGCGATTTTCTCATTTTTCTATATAATTGGAACAGATCCTATGGAATTTGTATGGGTTTTCATTAAAATAAATGATTTGTTATATGGCATTTCACTTGACGGCCAACATTCCAGGAACATATCTAGGTCGAAAAGTGAGGTATTGGTGTAGGGGCAAGTGCCTTACTTTTAGACGGTTTTACCTTTGGATAACATTAATATCTCTGGCAATATTCAAGATAAAAATTCCCTAAAAATATACAGGTATTCTATTTTCATCAGCTAGCAATACTATGATGTCAAATCTGTCATTTCGTTAATAGTGTTTTTCTTTTACAAATTTGAAAAACAATTGTACAAAAAGTAAGTTTTTTACCTATTTTGATGAAGTATTTTTAATTACTATTTACATATTGTCTTATATTAGTTAATTGTATACTAATAAACCAAGAATAAGCCTATTCGATTCAATTGTTACTTTTATATATTTCAAACTGCAAATTTCTACGATTAATAACCTTTTAATTTTGTGCGCTTGTCGTACGTTTGGACAACTCTAGTGGAGTGTATTTGCCAAGAGGTAATAAACCTTTTTTTTTTTAATAGTGTCGAAAAGTAAATTGGGATATAAGAGAGAGAATGTTAATATTGAAGTCTTGAATGAAGCTGTTAATGAGATAATTCAAATCCAGATTATGGAAAACTTTACAAAGAATGAAAAAAAGAAAGTTACAAAAATGAAGATCCTTATGGATAAAATAGTTGTAACATGTTATATATGCAAGCGATAGGTCAATAAAGAAAATTCACTCACCTGTGACATATGCAAAAATAATTTTCATGTAGAGTGCATACCGAAACGACACAAAGAAAATATTCCAGTTGCAAAGGATGGCGACAATTTCCTATGCCAGAATTATTTTATTCTATCACAAGAATCCGATACAAATAATTCTGTGAATTCAGAAGAACTGTACAATATTTATTTAAAAAACTAACATATCTAAGAAGTTTAGTTACATCATATTTTTATCAAACTTTCTCGCTATATTTGTTGATAACATCTTATATCGTTATTTTGATAGCCCTGTTTTATCATAAAAAAATATTTGAAACGTATTTAAAAACAATCAACATATATTTGTAGCTTAAATCTTATTTTTACTTTTACATAATGTTATATTTATAAATAAATTAGTGTCCAAAAGTAGGCCATGTCCAAAGGTACGCGCGCCCGTCGTACCTTTGGACAAAAATACAGTTTTTCAGTAAAATCAACTATACTATACTAAAAATATTAAATACATACACAAATGTTATCCCAATAGGTAAGAAAAAAAAGTTTGGCCATATTATTTTCTATTTATCAGAAAAAATCAAAAGTTGAAAAATAAAGTTTTGTCCAAAGGTAGGGGAGGGGGGGGAGCACTTGCCCCTACTTATTTCGCGATGTTTTTGGGAATTACGATTGAATAAGTTTCCACTCTATTGGGGAACCTAAACAAAATGTTCAAATTAACAAAAAAGCCATAATGTACACACCGTAGTGACAAGTTTGAGAGCTGACAGCTGCAGCTCGCTCACATTCTCCACGAAGAAAGGGGATACACCCATGGAGCTGGCATGCAGAACGGTGGTGTCGGTGAGTGCAGCCCCTGCCAACAGCTCAGCCAGCAAAGCCACAGTCTCGTGCTGCCGACTGTACAGCTCGTGGATCCCTTTCTCTTTATTCAGGGTGGTCCCACCGTGACCCGATCGCTTCTTGCGTTGATCGCCTGAGTAAAAGAAAACATTTAGTAAAATTTTTAATAGGCCATTTTTATAGTTTTTAAGTGAAACTTGTTAAGCACACTAATATACTCTTAATTGCTTCTCAAAATTCAAAGCTCTACAGAAATATATCATTTATCTGAAAAATCACTGGAGCTAAGATGCTGCTATTTTTATTCCAAACTTTAGTGGGTGGGTTCAGGTCAAAATCCGGTAGGATGGAAAAAAAGTTTGAATAACGACTTGCAATAATGAAAATAAATATTTCAAAAATTGAATTATTTTTACATACTAACTTTTTTCATTACAACTAGTAGTTATTATATGTACCTATAGCCACACATTTAAAAATAACAAACAAGTTGTCAAAATACAGCGTAAACAAATCAATAAATCTTATTTTCACTTGGTCACATGGAATGTTTTCACTTAGTCTATATAAAAAAAAAGTTAAACATAATCATGATTACAGCACAAATTTAAACAAGTAACTTATTTTTAAAAAACCTCGATTATAATGGACTATCTTTTCGCGCCATTTTTAATAATGACATAATCGTGAAACTTGTCAATATCATCATTCCTCCTGTATTGAAGTTAGCAATAAAAGTTTCCAGCGCTTTTAAAACTTTGTTTTGTTTGTGATGGTTGCGGCGGAATTTTCCACTCGCCTGTGACTTCTTAACATCTTCACTCTCCGCTTCCTTACCCCTTTTCCCTCTGTGACATTTCTCACCTTTCAATGCTAAAGTTCTATCTGTCATCATATTTAATATCGTTGACAATGTCATTAATGGGGTCACGAATTCTTCTGTTAATTTTGTTCTGGATAATATTTTTTGTCAATCTTTTATATTAATTTGATTTTATAGCAACTATTGGAGCTTTGTAGGAGTTTCGCATTGGTGCTATTTTCGATAATACAAAATTAAGAAGTCAAAATCATAAAAATGTTTTAATTTTAATTTAATGAAATACGGAAAAGTCTGAGGAACACAAACCACGCATTCGCGAATTTCAAAATTTCTAATACGTTAATATTAGAGAAATACAAATAATTGTCTTTACATATAAAATAATGGCAATAAAATAATAAAGAAGATACGAGAAAATCTGAGAAACGCCAACCATACATTCTTCAAAATGCCTCGACACTAAACATAAATAGAAAGAGAAATGTCTGCATTAAAGTTAATATAAATAATTTATAAAATATGGAAAAGTCTGAGGAACTCAACCGCGTACTAGCGGTTGTACAACAAAATATACAAACGCTACGTAAACAAAAATAATTATAGTAATAATACGGAACAAGATTGGCAAACGCTGACATTTGCATACCAGCGACTGGGAAAATTTGAAAATAATTATCTTTTTCTAATGTAAAGAAAACGAGCGAGAGAAAAAAACATAAAAGCTAAGTTAATGCATCTCTGAAAGGAAGACAAAGATTTAAAAATCGAGGATGCGCAAGATATATTTGTCATCTTTTTTTAGTATACTGAAAATGAGTGAGAAAACAAATAATGCAAATTAACCTTTACGCTTCGTGAATACGGGCGGATACTACCCATTTGGAGAGAATTTGACAGGAACATCGCGTAGCGCGTGTGTAATTTTGTCAATCAGCTGCTAACCTTTTCTTGTTAATTTGTAATGCGTATTTTACAATCAAATTGGGTGAAAAATATGTAAATCTGACAAATTCATCTGATAGGGTTCAAAAATAGCTTCGAATAACGATATTCGATTAATAGGTACAATTTAGAATGAAAACTTACCAGAGGGACCACATTCTGTTCCAAAACTCTGACATCAGCGAATTTCAAATAAATGGGTTTTTACTGTACATATCTAGCGACTAAAAGAAGTCTAATTTTTATGCATGACATTGGACCATAATGCGTTAATATAATAATTGGATAAAATTATTAAACAGTTTCATTATAATACCTTTTTTTTTTGATGTTGACTGTATACTGTAGACAGGATCAAATGAACAATAAATGGTGTTGTGGAGCTGATATTTAGTGAACATGATTATTCTGTCAATGACATCTTCCAGAACCACCCTCTTGGGCATGTTGGGTGCCGTCATGATGTATAAGGAAGTAAGGCACGCGTCCGCTGCTGACATCACTCTCTCTAGAGTGGTTTCCATCCACATCAGTCTTACATCTTCGCTGTCATCCTGCAAACAGAAAAATGTGTAAAATAAAGTATTAATAACAATTTTCTGAATCTTTCAAAAATGAATGAGATTTATAACAAGAGCTGTATGATAAGTACCCATGTTTAACGACTGATGGCACCACTGATGCAAAATCTGTATACCATTGTTTAATACCATCTTTCAAACGATGCCTGGATTTCTGGACACCTTTTTTTGGTTGTAAATCAAAGTGATGTTGCATGCCATTTACAAAGACCATACATTTTCGATGACTATCATCAGATATTGGTTTAATGATTTCAAGCGTGGCCGAATATTAGTTTTTGATGAAGAGCACCCAGACAATCTGATTGAGGTGACTACAGAGGATATGGTTAACAAAATGATATCATGTTAGTAGATCAGAGAGATTGCCGACATTGTAAATATCTCAATTGAACACGTACAAAATATCGTACATGAAAAATTGGGCATGAGAAAGCTATCGGCGAGATGAGTGCGGAATTTGCTCATAGCACTATTTGAACATATTTAAGCGCAATCTGAAAGAGTTTCTGCGGCGTTTCGTGACTGTTGATGAAACATGGACCATCACTACACACCAGAAATGAAAGTTCAGTCAAAATTGTAAACTTCAACTGGCGAACCTGCTCCAAAGGCGAAAACGGTTCCATCGACCGAAAAGGTCATGGCCACCATTTTTTGGGATTTGTGAGGCATCATCTTTACCGATGAAATCATAGGGTAGTAGTATGCTGATTTATTGGGCCAATTCGACACTGAATTGATGAAAAATGGCCCCATTTAACGAAGAAAAAAGTGCTTCTTCACCGTAACACATAGCTCACTCGTAATCGGCACAGCAAAACTGATTGAATTACTTTATGAATTGCTGCCTCATCCACCTTATTCTTTAGATTTGGCCCCATGCGATTGCTTTTTGTTTCCAAAGATGAAAAATGGCTTGACGTAAAGCGGTTTACATCAAACGAGGAAGTCAACAAAGGCCTATATTGCTGAGTTTGACTGATCATATTTTTTGAATGATTTAGAAAAGTTGAAATATCACTAGACTAATTGTATCAAGCTGAAAGGAGGCTATGTTGAGAAAAAAAAATTAATGTTTCCTTCCCTAACACGGGCACTTATACAATCCACCTATAACATAACTTCTAACGGGATCAAATATATTGTATTTTTTTAGTAAAATATAGTTTATAAACTGATTTTGGTAATTTGGTACACGCAATATTGCGAAGATAAATAAAAATATAGATTTTTTTTTGAAAATTCCAGATTGATTGGCAAACTGAGACATTATTGTAAAATTATTGATATAAGTTTATTTTGCATGGAAACATGATCATCAGTATCAACTTAAGTGATCTTAACTCATCACTATTAAATAAGTAATGTATTTTAATTCAAAAATAATAAGAAGAACTATGTTGTGAAACTCACCGGGTCCCCGAGTGGCGAAATTCTTTCCCCTGCTCGAATGTTTTTTTCCAAAATATTTAGAAGTCGAACTAAACGGTCTACAGGGAATGCCTCCATCGCTCCGAGCGTTTTCAATTTGGCCGCTTCAGCACACAGTTCCTGTATCTGATAGCGTGGTAGTAGCCATTCCTCCGGAATATCACACCCGTCTGAATTCAGTTTAAAAACATATGAATAAGATTATTTAAGAAATTTTGTAAATTGAGTTGAAACACTTTTATTCCACTATATTTTATTATCTTAAACGTTTTCGGAAACACCTTCCCATTATCAATAATATAATAATTCAACTAAAGTTAAAAACATTTTCAGACAGTAATTAAGGGTGTGTTTAGGGTTAAGGGAGGTGGGGGTGGGGGTGGAGTTAAAATGGATAAGAGAGGGAATGTAGTAGGCAGATGTAATGGATGTTTAATAATCATAGAAATCCACAAAGTTTCACCAAAAACTGTTGAACGGATATTTAATAAAATTAGATTTATAAATAATTTATGAAATATTCTATTCCTGAGAAATATAAAAAAAAATGCAAATTTTAAAATGAATAATTTTCTTGCACTGAAGATATTATATTAATAGAGTCAATATTATATTAACAATATACTTGACTACAGTAAAATCCCGTTTATTCGAAGAACATTTATTAAAAATTTGCTGTAAGTAGAAGTTTTGAAAATTTTCATACTAAATTGTACCTATTAATCACCTAATTTGTATTTTTTTTGTCAAATAATAAGTATCCGCAATCTGGAAAATACTCATTACAAATTAACAAGAAAAGATTAGCAGGTAGCTGATGAAAGTACACGCACTACGGCGTTCCTGTTCAAAATCCATAAATGGTAGTGGGTAGTACCCACCCCTATACTGATTCACAATGTACAATGTTAATTTGCATTATTTTCACACTCATTTTCAATTTACTAAAAAAATAACTAATGTAGCTTGCGCATCCAACATTCAAAAAATTTTCTTTTCCTTATCACAATGCGTCAATTTACATTGTATGTTTTTTTTCTCTCACTCATTTCTTTACATTAGAAAAAGATAACAAATATTATCGTTGCGCATTGCGGATTTGCGAATATCAGTGGTTGTCGATTTTCTGTTCAGTATTACCATAATTATTTTTGTTTCCATTGTGAAGACAATACATACATTATTTATTAGTATTATTGGACATTTTGTTATACAAATGATAATTCGCAGTTGAGTTCCTCAGGCTTTTCCGTATTTTATAAATTGTTTTATTTTTATTAATTGAATAGACATTGTTTTATATTTAAGTTTAGTAGACATTGTGAAGATTGCATGATTGGCATTCCTTTCCATTTGTAAAGACAATTATTAGTATTTCTCTAATATTCACGTGTTAGACATTTTGAAATTTGCGAGTTTGCGTTCCTGATTCTTTTCCATTAAATTGAAATAAAAAGATTTTTGTAATTCTGACTGATAATTTTATATTCACAAAACGCTAACAGTTGCTAAAAAATCGAATTAATACAAGAGATTGTCAAAAAATATTATCCAAAACCAAATCAGCAATTATTTAATTCATCTTACCATAATTTTATACTTTTATTGATTTGTTTATGCTGTATTTTCACAACTTGTTTGTTATTTTAAAATGTGTGGAATAGGCGTGTACATAATTAGGTACTTCGAGTTGTAATGAAAAAAGTTGATTTGTATTAAAAAGAAATAGAATTTTTGACATTTTCATTATCGTAAGTCGTTATTGAAACTTTTTTCTTGATTTACGGTCCCCTCAATTTCAAATTAACGGGATTTTACTGTATAAGAATGACACATTAAACTTGTAAAATCAATAATAGACAGGAAAAATATTTTTAATTGTCCATGAGTCACATACCTATATCATTTATAAAATTTTCATCATCAGTTACTTCAAATACAGCATCAATCAATCTATTAAATCGTTGATAAGTGTTTGTCTCCATAAGTTCATCCACTGACAACATTTCAATGACGGGAACAAGCCGCCTTTCCACTTTCCTTAATTTTGGTTTTACTATAAAAAAAAAAAACCCTCAAATAGAAAATCATTTCAGTTTGTTAAAAAATACATATAAAATAAAAGCAATGCGTGAATTACACCACAGAACAGAGTAAAATGTTTTGGAATATAATATTCTGCTTATATAAAGAATTCGCGCTGTAGGCTAATGAGACTAACGGGCCTGAATTGGAAAATTGATCACAATGCAAAATTTGTGTAGTAATTTTAATAGCAAAAGGATGATATTAAAAAAATATTTTATTTTAAACTATAATATATACATTTTAATGTTCAAACTACAAAATTGACTAAAAGTAGATTAAAATGATCACATATTTCATTGCAATTTGCACATGTAGCTTGTACTATAAAAAAAATTGTCTAAGACGAAGAAATATATTTATTTTTTTGGGATCATGGACATGAATCTCTTAATAAAACACTGTTTAAATAACATAAATTAGCCACATCTCCGAAAATACTGTTCAATACAATATTAAATAAAAAATTCTACCACAACTATTGTTAATGAATGAATGCTTTATAAAAAAAAATTAAAATTATTATTTTTATTACCTAAAAATGTATCCTCGTATAGATTTGAAAAATATATATTCTACATATCACAACATACTTCACATTCAACAGGGGGCAATAGTAATTTAGCGTAACAATAATAATTATTAGTCAAGAAACATTACCTATGGTAGCCGATTGTTCCTCTTTTTTGTTAGCTTCTTCATGCCTCCGTTTTACCGCTTGCCAACTTCTTTCTCTCGCTTTATCAAATTCATTTTTTACTGTGGCTTTCGGTTTTAAAGGGGCCTCGTCTGAATCAGGGTCAGCTTGAACACTAGGCTTTTGCCTGCTATCAGAAGCTGATAAATATTTTTTCGCTAGCACCTCCTAAAATAATAATTTAAAATTTTAATATAATATTAATAAGTAAACAATAACAAACTAATCAATAATACAGTAAAGACTTTAATACGAAATTAAGGGGACCAAAATTTAAAAAGGAAAAGATTTTCAAATTAGGAAATTTCACATAAAGTTTTTAAAACAAACATTTTCTAAACATTTATAGGTATACTACAAATATTCATTTTTTCAAAACATTTTTAAATATATGTATTTGGCCAATGTTTGCAATGTTTTTGTCAAAGTCCCTCACATCTATTTCGTCAACTTTTTGACTTTCGCCACATATTGTCAAGAATGTTATGTTGAACGTTGAATTAAATCTGTGGAGCCAACCATCGGAAGCTCCAAAATTATTAATCTCCAATTCATTGGCTAATCAACGTCCTTTCTCAATGAGAATTAGATCAGGAATATTGGCCACATGCATTTGAGAAAAAATTCTAACGGCCTGTTTTCCAGCTCTTCATGTTTTGCCGGGCGAATGTGTCGACACGTGTTACTTTCCTTCAACTTATGACACGATTCTTAAATTTTGTCACAATCTTTCAAAATTGTTCAATCAAGTTGGCGATACCATATTTATACGCGATATTTC
Organism: Eubasilissa splendida; assembly: GCA_031772225.1. Classification (NCBI taxonomy): domain Eukaryota; kingdom Metazoa; phylum Arthropoda; class Insecta; order Trichoptera; family Phryganeidae; genus Eubasilissa; species Eubasilissa splendida. The sequence continues at coordinate 18,252,109 of CM062850.1, read as the reverse complement.
CCTTACTGTCAATTTTACTGTTCATATCTTTAAATAAAATCCATTTTAGTAGAAATTGGTAATGTTTCATGCACACTGCAAAGAGGCGCCATTTTAAATTAAAAATTAAACTAAAGGCAAAATAAAATACGAAAAAGACTAAAATTTAACACAAGGATGTAATAAAAATGCGCAATATTCTTTACACTTTTCAAACACTTAATAAAGAGTCTAAAATCTCAAAGGAGTGCCAGTTTACACGAAATTCACAAATAAATGTACAAAAAAGAGTCAATGTGTCAAGTCAGATGACAGTAATATTTTCACACTATGTAATGCAAAAAATAACTAAAAATTGTTTTAAATGTTGCAAAACACAAAGATAGGCTATAAAAATGAAAATATAAAACTCTAAAACTCCAAAACCGGCACGCAAGATGATAACTTCAACTAGACTCATCTTTTGACGGTATTTCCACCTTAGCCAGCTCGCTAGCCGTTTGGGAAGTATTTACTGTTATACAGATGGTCAAACCCCATAGGGATTAGGAGCCAGCCAGACAAAAAAATACTATTTTGTCTTAAAATTATTTTATGTTATGAATTATCGAATTTTTCGAGTTATTATAGGTAGGTATATGAAAATTCATTCGAGGAGGATAGATAAAATATGATAATATTTTTGAATTACAACGAATTTCAAAATAAAGTTGTTGTAAAATGAGCTTTTACTGTATATTTTAGGATCTGATTTATAACTCACTGTCTTCATATGGCACTAACATAAAATGCTTTTAGCTGATTTAAGATAATACATTTTATTAAAATCATAGTAAATGAAAAAAAAAGTAACCATAGATTATGAGCATAACAAATTTTAATTTTTAAATATTTTTAAAAAAAGAAGGGAAAACTAATATTAGGCAAACATTGAACAAGTGGTAATAATTCATAAATACGTATACACGCAAAATAGAGTAAAAATATTTGGCTAAGATTAATATTATTCTATTAAAATGGTAAACATATCATAATAATTATTTACTTACTTCCAAATTCAATCTATCTAACTTTACAATTGGAAGACGGGGAACTACAGCAGGTATTTGTTTGGCAGGTTCAGGAGTTTCATGATTCCGTTCGAGAACTTCCATCGGTTCTGGAGGTGGCTGAGTAACATAAGCTTCACGCTGCACAGGCAGAGAAACTAGGGGCTCTTGATGTAGGGGTGAGGGAGCCACACTCGCTTGCGCTGGAGATTGCCCTGAAACAACATTATCTAAAACTTCATTTGTAGCCTGATTCAGTTGTATTTCAAAAAATAGAAAAGGAAAATAACATACCTTGTCTCCTGAAAACTTCATCTTGGATATTAACAGTTGGCTGTGGCTCGAGGATGGGTTGGTGCTGCGGAGATAATGATAAAGGATCATTTTCCTGATTCATGTTGATGATATTCATAGACTGAGGAAGCTGACTATAAGAATCGTTGCCTGGTAAAGGTGCATTAAAATATCCACCATTTTGTACACTAGGTGATGTCTGAATATGGTGTGATGTTTTCTGTTCGGTGATTACGGATGCTCTGCTCACAGTTTGGGAATGTTGGGGCATTGAGTCAAGTAAAGCATCATTAGAATCCCAATGGGTCGCAATGTGATTCTGGGGTGTGGATGTCATGGGATGGAGAAATCTGCTTTGAGAGGGAGGAGAGGCCATATTTACATGAGGGGAAGGCATGGTAACGTGGGGAGATGTCTGGAAAGAGAGCGGGTTGGACGGCTTGCTGGTGAGGTGAGTGGGCTGAGGATACGCGGGGCTGGGGGTGACTGTGGGGAGTATAGGAAGGGGGACCGGAGTCCCAGGAGAAGGGGAAGGGCTACTCTGCATAGAGTTCTGTGGAGAATACTGCGCGTAGTTGCCAGAAGGAGAAAGTCCGTTAAATTTTGGCGTGTAACTGTGATTATTCCACCTGTTAGCTTGTGGCCCATTAAACACATTCGGATTTAATTCCAATATACCATTTAAAAGCTCCGGCATGTTTTGCCTTTGTACCATGTTAAGCTCCATCCCAACATTCTCATCCTTAAGTTCTCTAAAAAAGAGAAAAAAACATGTAATAAAGGTAATTTATAAAATTGTCAAATTAAAAAGTGGAAAAAACAAAAAACCAACATGTGATCTGCTGAAGTTTGCATCAAAGACTGAACTAACAAGGACACCAGAGTCTCATCACGAGTAGCCAACAGAATAGCCGCTTCTTCCGCCACTCTGGGATGGAATAATTGGGATTTGTTATTCAACGTCTGTGGCAGAGGTGTTGGTAGCGGCAATACTGGTAGTACTGAAAATCATACGCCTCGATTAAAAATTATCATTATTTAAGTAGTACACATTCAATTCTAAGCAAGCTTCGTGAGAAATACTCGTAGAGCAGATAATTAGGTCAACAATAACAAATACATATTTAGCTTGCATTTAACAAAATTACTACAGAGCAGACATACTTACAGTCAGTAAGACTCGCTACCCCTGCCAAAGTTGTGATAGGGACGCTTGGGATGTCCCGGTCATTCATTTTTAACTGAATGCTGGCAAACTTTAACTATCTTCCAACTAAAGAAGTGTAGCTAAAATAAATACACAAAAGTTGCATTAAATATGACAAATGTCATGAACCGACCATTATAAAATATTCTGTATCAATAATTTGCATTGAATATCAAAATATCTGGACAAGAACAGTCTCCATAGTAAGTCATCCACAGATTTTCAATATAAACAAATGCTATGTTTAGAGACTGCTACTATGGAACGTGTTCAAATTACTGTAGAAAATCTTTAAAATATTACAAAATAACAAATTTGTCGGGAAAATTGTGGCAGATGTCAATTTGATGCTTTGTTGTGCATCATAACGAAGGTCAGCGCATCTATGCCCAACTCCCCGAGGATGCAAATACAACAATACTTGTTTTAGTTCATGGGGAGGAATATAGACGCTGCACCAAGATGAATAAATAAAACTCACGATTTCATTTTGTAATTTGGTGACGGTATTATTTCACCGTATAAAATCCAAACACAAAGCGATATTTAGGTAATCAGAAATGGATGACAAATTATGGTGCTCCATAGATATTGACTAAAAGATTGGTAGATAGTTTTTATTTTCATAACGGTTTCGAAGGAAATGGGTAGGTACCAATATTGCCGAATTGGCGAAAATTAATCGAGATATTATAATTTTATTATGGAATTTACACAATTTACAAAATCATCATTGAATATTAAACCACTTAGTAAACATATAACATGTAATAATGTTTGGTCAAATACATAAAATTGGATGAAATTCTGGGGAGAAGATTTGGAGATAAACAAAAGAAATAACTATATAAATAGCACAATTATTTTTGTAAACACTTTAATATACTTATTTTAATGACAATTAAAATAGCATCATACTATCGCTAGATAAAGAAACAGTGAAAAATAATGTAAACAAGCAAATTTAAGTTCAAAACCTAGCTTTTCAATAATAAACAAATGTTGTTTTACTTTTTTTGTAGATTTATAAACCTGTTTTTAAAACTGGCTTAACTCTTTACATAAATAAGAGGTTCTGGGAATTCAATTTGATTCCAATGAATGAATGAATGAATTAACCTTTCATTTTAAAATGTAGGTATACTAAGACAGCTGAAAATAGTCGGGTGGTTAATTCAAGTTGATATCAGTAATTTTTTATGAAGTTAAATGGTTAAGTTTGAAATCGTACGTAGATGACTTGACTTGTAACTTTAGATTTCAATTTAAGCATGTGTGTTCAACCTTTGGAATTATTTCGTCCACATCGAGCCTACAATAAATTGTTACAGACCGCATGTGAAATCTAATGTTTATTGCTCGTAATAAAACTGCAGTTGATGCAAACGAGTAATTTTTCTTTTATTATAGGTAAAACGAGCACGCGATTTTTTTTTTCCGCTGAACGACCTATCGCTTAACACACTGAACGCATCATAAGAATAAGAATCTACCCATAGATAAGAGATATACTAATCTACCTCTCAAACAATTTATTATCTATGGTTATTTGTTGTTATATATTTATCTATGTTTATACCGATAACCATTGAGTTGGACTTACTTTCTATGAACTCAATTAGAGTCATAGATAAGAGAATATTAATACTGGACATTAGAGCGCACTATGAATGCACTAGAGCATATTTAGTAAGGATGGCGATTTTTTAGTTATCGTATGTACCTACCAGTAATTTTTTAGTTATCTGATGTACCTAACGGTTCGGTAACTGATGTATCTACCGTTCGGACATTCTACGACAATGACAAATAACGATAAATGAATAATGAAATTGATATACCTCGATGCGGAATGACGCGGAGCTATCACATTAATTAGACGTAGAAAAAAACAATAAAGGAAATTACATTTTGCCCATCTCATGTAAACCGCTGTCAACGAAGTCATATGGCGAGGAACCTGTAGTCTGAACAGAAAACCTTCAGCGAGTAGCGGGCATAATTACCTAGGGACCGTCGACTTAGAATTGCGCAATAACCATTAAAGAAGCTGGCCATCGCTTTTGTCGAATAAGATTTATTGTTTTAAATGGAGAAAGAATGCAATTATTTATATTCGGGTGGCAAGAATAACGACCAAAAGAGAGAAGTTTGTTTTTCTTTTGACAGTAAATTCTTAGGATTCTCTTGTTTAAGAATAATAATATATCTATCCGTCAACCCAGACGATAAATTAATTTCTAAAAAGCGACAAGATAACGCCCAGCATTAGAAGAACATTCAATATTGGGCTATTGCTTTTTAGAAACAAAGGGAGCGAATATATAATACAATGGGAACTGTATTATCTTTTGTCGAGTCGAACACATGTCCTGACTTTCATACGGAGAGAACGGTTCTAGGGTACCGCGCCTTCGTAAGTACATGTAATACGTGTGAAAATAAAACAAACAAAATTGAAATAAAGTTTAGATTAAGATAGAATAAAAATAATTAATCTGAAACACCTTGATCATGTCATTAAGGGAAATAGGTAAAGTAAATTTGAATTTATCATACAGGGAACAATTTTTCAAATTTAAAAATATTTTTATTAAATGCATATAAGTGCAAGAAAACTAATTTGTAGATGATGGATGCGTGTAGGTAACACAGAAGTATCTTCTGAAGACAACGGTTGATTATCTCCGGTCATCAAGCAGGCAAGATAAGCGAACCAAAACTGTTGTCAAATTTATACAGCACGGCGTCCATTGGCTTGTTTAACTAAGAAGAGTCTGTTATGTTAAGATTTCTTAGTATTTCACACACTACTAAACATCGTAAATACAATATTAGAGGCCGACTGATACTGCCTTTTTCATTTTCAGCCAAACTGAATCTGTAACCAAAACATTTGTTCAGTTTATTATACACATTTTATTTTAATGCAATATTATATATTGTTTATAAAGATTTTTTAGTAACATACGTACATGTTTTTTATTTTATTAGGGGTAATTTTTTTTTACAACAATCAAACATTAATTTTACGATATATTCCGATAATATATGTTCGCAGCATTCCAAACACAATATATAAATCACAAAACATGAATAAAAAAATCAAATAAAAAAAGATTTTTTTTTTAATAAAGTAAACTTTCCACTACACACAATTTATACTTTTGTCACTCTTGTAGTTTTGAGAAATGCAGTCTCTTTCATCGTCGGGTGTAAATGATAAATGACAATGATATAATATAATTTATAATACATATATATTATAGATATCTATAGTATAATTCAACTTGTGTATAGTACTAAGTTTAGTTTATTGAAAAAATTAAAATAATCATGTTGCACTACAAACTAACAGTTATGTCAATTATTGATGTTATAAAAATAGTTAAGTATACAACGACATAAATAAATACAATGCTGATGAAAGAAGTTTAATTTAGAATTCCTAAAATTACATAAAAATACCAATGATATTAAAAAGTATATTATATAAATCGAAAGGGAAATATACAAATAAGGTTAAATAAAATAAAAGGATATAAGATGACATGAAAAGTCAAAAACAAAATATACAGATAAAGGTAATTATAAAAAAATCAAGTTCAAATTTTTCGAGTCTCGGTTTTGTGCCGAAACATTGTTTTAGTTTCGACCAAAACCAAAACCGAATGTTCGGTCGATCTCTAAGCAACATCAAGTATGATGTAAATATCATGGTGGACTTGTATGAAATCCATTTTAGATCCAATTGCACGGCAATGGAAAACTTGTCATATCTAGGACATACTTTATATACAATATACTATTTTATCTATGCTACATGATACGTTGAGCTTACGCTGAGCATTTGACAGAATGCACCCTAGATGTCACATTTTAGATTCATAGACAATATAACCATACTACTTACATTTACTACTACTGCATACATATTTGCAATTACTTCATACTTCATTCGCTTTTCTCTTGAGCTTAACTATGGCTTAACTTAAAAGACTAAAACAAAACTGAATATGGACATTATTATATTTTCCTGAAAAGTCCTAATAAAAAGTGTATACTTGATTACAAATTGGGTATTAATGTTTAGTGTTTGGGTACTACAGCGATTATTATTGCATTAACATCCGTCACTATGGATTACCATGACTTTGTTTACATTTTGAATGTTGTATACGTTAAAATTATAGGCATTACATAACAATAATTTTGCTCACTTTTCTACATAATTTGATCATTTATTTCTACCGATAGCTGGCAGTCATAAATTTCTAGCCACTTGTAAAAACAAAATATTTACATGTGAACGTAGTTATGTGTGTTCGTAGATGCAAATAATAATCTATCTGTAACACGAATTGTAACATGAGATTTGGTTTTCTTAATTGGCTAAATTAATATAAGCGGTACGCGTTCTTTTCTGACATCTAGTCAGATATACACTAATTTAGTTCAAACTACGCAATTCCATGTTACGATATATATAGGTATACAATGTTTTTAATTGATGTTCTCGCTGGTTAATTAAATGAGAGTCGTCGAATGAAAATAAAGTAATCCCTGATCGTCACGAAGTATATATAGCAGATCCCAATTATTAAAGTTAAACGACATTTAACTTTTGCTCTATTACAACGTATGTATATGACATTGGGTTGTAATTAGAATTGTTTTTGGTTGGGAGCAAGCATGCTTGCGTCTTTGAAACGTTGTTTTGCACGAGATATGTTTTAGAGTTATCGATACATACATTTATTTATTTATGTATGTATATATCTATACGTATAAACTTGAAATTATATATATATATATTCGTGTATATATTTACTTATAGCTGGCGACAAACCCAATAAAGCGTCTCCACAATATTCAGACTATGAACGTGACTCACTTTTATCTATGCTTTGAACTTTCCATCTCAATGAATGTTTGCTATCAATTCATTTGCGATGGAATTCTTAAAATACCTGTGTATTTGTTGTCAACGATGTGCATATTTTTTTCTCATTTGACAATTTACGGAAGTTCTTAAAAGCGAGTCACATACGCGAATGGATCCCATTTTGGTTTCATAGTTTAGAAATCCTGAGAGTTCTCAATATTATTTAGATTTTAGTGTAGAATAGTTATTTCGAAGGCTTCCCGGATAAAATGTATCACGAAGCTGCATTTCATGAGGTTTGTGGGTGGGGGTGTAATGTATGAGAACGTTATTACGGACATTTAGTATCTTTGTATATATCAACCAGGAATAAATATGTCTACAAAACAAAAGAACACCATCGTAATTCAAACGCTATTAGAATATACCAAAACAAAATACAATAGTCTGTATACCAGGTGGGGCGGGGCGAAGCAGAAAAGCATATTATTTGCAAGAGTTTTATGTCACACGTGACTCAAACATGACATGTAAAGCATTGTTTTGTTGTAAATGTTTTTCTTACAGTATCGAAAAAGATAAGTAAATCAAAAAATAAACATTTTATTTTAGATTATTAGAAAAGTGAAAACGGCCATCACAAATCTGTTTAAATCGATTTTTTTAGTTGCCGCCAAAATTTTTCGAGAGATTAAAACATTTTAGACACCACTATAGTCATAGATAAGTAATATAAATTACTGGTTTCATAAATAATTATGTTATTGACATGCGATCATACATGAAATATAAAACATTGCCCTTCTGCAACTTATGCCATAGAAGATTTTTAACTTTTAGAAATAGAAAATGAATTGTACAGATGATGATCGCTTGTGATTATTGTTTTTGCTGTAACTTTTCCATAGATGTCACTGTATGCAATGAAATAAAAACTTTTCCTTATAAGTACAAGTGTTACGACTGGTTAATTTGCTAAATGTATTTCTAAGAATTTCACTAAAATGCAAATCTATTTTGAAATTCTCAGTATATTTTATATAACCCTTTTGTTATTGATGTAAGTTTTATGACGATTATTTCTCAATTACTACCAATTTGTATCGATTGCGTTTTACCCATTCTTTCACAGATGCCACTGTAGTAAAATAAGACCACACCAAAACGCAAACCTATCCTTTACTATCAACAATATTCGGCTGACTACTCATATCTGCAAACCTGATTATCAAAAAAGTATTGTCATAACAACACCTGCATAATTGGACGATATTGTGAAAAGTGTTTAGTATAATTAAGTCAGTAGCGTAACTACGCCAATAGGGATCAGTTTTGTTCCTACTTGTTAATGGATGAAACCGCTTAATACTCCTACATCTTATATACATAACACATACAAGGGCGCCTTCTATTTTTCGTTGGGGCCCGATGTTTTTAGTTACGCCACTGATGTTACGTAATTGTACATACTTTCTCATTGGACTTTCAGCTAAGTATTTAAAGTTTTTTATTTGTGCATCGCGTGTTGCGTTACACGATTTTGCTCACATCTGATGCCTCTTTCCAACAAAATAAAATTCATTCTTCATAATTTTATAATAATAATATAAATAAAATAATAATAACATTATCGAAGGTTTTCGTGACGGTTCTGCATTATTACTTAGGAATATGGGGAATATGAAAATTCCACAGTATTATATATTTACACAAATTTCAATTTAAAGTATTTATAAAGATCATAAATGTAAAATTAGGAAAGAAATTGTAATTTTAAAATTTCTAGCAGTACAAATGAAGTCGTTTATTTTTCTATCTGAAAAAATTACCTTTAAAATAAACACATGACACTTCATTCCCGTACAATGTACAGACAGAGGTTGAATATTAAGATGTATGCACTATACCAGTAATGGCGAACCTATGACCCGCGGGTCAGACACTGACCCACGCAGGCTTTTTAAATGACCCACACGTTGATTTTTATAAACTTATTTTTTATATCATAAAAGAGTCTATAAGTATGTGAAAAAACAGATAATTGAAATGAGCAATTAATTAATTGACATCAAATGAAATACTATGGAGGGGGGGTGACACGCTAGCAAAGTTAAGTTAGATTTTCTGAAATTTTGACACGCCGAGCCCAAAGGGTTCGCCATCACTGCACTGTACTAAGAATAAATAATAATTATACTAATATATTTTTATCATTATATGGACCCTGCATAATAATATACGATTTTATGGTTAGATTATGATATCGCCTCGTTTAAACTCATATAAATATAGCTAATCAAATATATCCGCCGACTAGCCATTGGATTCTTATCCTTATCTTTGTTGCATTTTTATTGCCTTTTAAAACCCGATTTGCACGTGAGACATTTACAAAGGATTTTCTTTCGTGCGTTCATATTTTGAATTGGTATAATGATCTTGAGTTTAATTAATCTAGTGTACTTACACCAGATACTAAGTATTAGTTGTTAGCATACTACTTATCTTAAATCTAGAGCATTAAACGGAAATAAAGCAACTCCATAAAATACAAAGTTAATCTAACAATTTTTTCCGAATCGGTATTTGTTTGTAATGTCGTCGTCCTTGTAAAGAATTATAATATGATATTACAGAATCTAGTGATAAAATAAAAACATGCATATTCCAATAATATTCGAAATAACTAGTCAATATTGAGAGGAAATCAATAATTTTTATTATCTTATTTATTAAAAAAAATCAACAAATATACAATTGCAAAATAATTTACTTTAAAATAAATTAGATTAATCACTATACAAAATACATAAAAAAAATTATCTGTTCTGAAAAATCTCAAAATCCCTAATAATTTAAGTTATCTTTAATATTATAATTTATTTTGTTTAGCGCAATAATCGCACATTTTCACAAGATAGAATTGATAGTAGATCTTTTTGTTTTATATTGCTAATACATTGATGTTGCGATACAGTCACACTGAGATAATTATATAACTATATATCTGATCAATATCTGATCTGATCTCCATAAATGTATTTTGATCGGTACCTAATTATTATTTTTATCGTTTATTCTGATTTAAATTATTATGATCCGAACGAGTTATCTAGAAAATATATTTAAACTATTCTCAAGAAATAAAATACACAAAATCAAAACCAAATAAAAACTAAACGATGTCTTCTTCAACTAAAATCTCGCAACAAACAATGCAGTAGGTAGATATCTGATGACCGACGACATTATAGAACCGAACAAGTCTTAAAATGGTTAGAAACAATACCAAAAAAACTAATGACATTTTAATCGTATCTACCTCGTTCAAAACATTATACCTGATTCATAACTTCATCAAATATCAACTTGAGTTACTAATTCCGTCTTCTGATAGAATCTATAAATTTTATATATTGTCCTAGTAAATTTAATATAATATTAATCTTTTCGCCCAGAACTAACGACGGTAAGTAGCTAAATGCGTTCTGATACGCGGACAGAAATACGTAATTTGTGATATTTACTATTCTATTTTAACTCGTAAAATACAATAAATAGTCCTACAGCATTATTCCGGGTTTCGCACAGCGATGCACACTGTTAACGAAAGAAAATCTAAAAAGTTCACCGACTGCAATTCACCGTCTGGAAAGTTCACCGACTGCAATTCACCGTCTGGAAAATTCACCGATTCTACAAATGATCACCGATGATTTATTTATTAAAATGTATTATTACGATATAAAAATATAAGTACCTACTAAAAATTAAAATAGTATTATTTAGAAATAGCATATTTGAAAGATCACAAGGACACGTCTCTGGACGGCGCCTTTGTTTACGGTACAAGGTATGAGGTACACATTACACTACTGGTACAATTAATTATTAATAACCATTTATTTATTAGGAGAACACATTCTTATTGTGAAGTTGTAATTATTCAGAACAGACGGTCTGTGATATTTTAAATATGAATTAAATATATTAATTAGAAAGAAAATACATATAAAATCAATTTTGTCGAAAAATATATAATTGGATAAGTTGGATAATGCACCTTCCCCGGTTAGGAAAGAGATCCAGGTTCGAATCCCGGTGGCGCAACAACAATATTTTTCGATAAAACTGATTTTATATGTATATCTTTCTAATTAATATATTTAATTCATATTTAAAACTATTTATTTATTGCATACTTGCTTTATACACAGTGAGCATTGTTGTCGAGTATTTTGGCAAGAAAATAAAACTTCATTCGTTGCTCTGTCTGCTATATTAGTATTATAGCAGACAATGGTTTTTCGGCAAATCGTGTTTCATTAAAAACAGAACGGACTTGTTCTGTTTCTTAAAGAAACACTATTTTCAGATAACCAATTTAACGTGTAGGGAACAGGGAACACTAAAAATGGCATTCATAACGGATTTCACCAGTATTTGTCGGATATTTTGTTTTAAAAAAAATCTATCCGCTTTATAATACGAAACAAATGAATCCATGTATCCTGGTTTTAAATAAATAAATCATCGGCGATCATTTGTAGAATATATTTTTGAATAACTTTGATTCAGCGATAATTTTTATTCGAACTTTTTTACAAAAGTGCCTCTTTGATAAATTGAATATCTGATTAAGTACGTCATTCTTTCATAAAGGCGTTACTTACTCGACTGCAGAAAATTTCATGTAAACACGCTATCATCGAGATAAGCGGCGGACTAAAGCGAGATGGAGATTTGGGTTGATCCAAATAAAATGATTGGAACGTTATTATAGCCAATAGCCCTGTTCCCCAGCGGCAGCCGTTTTCGCCGTTCGCAGGTGAAGAGCGGTGGACGTATACCTACGCGCGAGATAGGCGCGGGTCGTGAATCATACATATCGGTAACACAGACGATACACGGGTCATTTAGTGCTGTTTAATATGTCGTTTCAAGTGTAAACAAATCGCGGGAAGAACCAGTGTTCATATAAATAGAATGCAATGGCTGACGCACTGTCAGAAGCCGTCAGGTTGTGTCCGACAGAAGAGGATGAAGCTGCTGTTGGTAATCGTGTGCGTGGCGGTGGTGGCGGGGGCCGGGGTGGTGCTGGCGCGAGCGCCGTTCTCCGGAGCCGTCGTCCACGACCAAGAAAGTGAAAAGAAGCTGAGACTTGTGCATGTGGTGAGTTTCAGGCCCGTATTCCAAAGCTTATTCTTATCAGGGCCGATCGAAGCGAATTGACAATATGAAATGTTTGCGATTGTCCCTCGACTGATACACACATGCGATTAGACTGTAAATAAGTGTCTTTAAAACAGGTAGGTAGACACTTATACATTTTATAATTATGTGAATTTATTAAAATTTTATTACCATTGACTGCATTTGACATAGCTCTTTCTAAGAAGATCGTTTTAATATAAAAATTATACAATATTAATATTTTGCACTATACAATTAACAAGAATAAAATAAATTGTGACAATACATCGTTCGGAATTAATTTGCAGAGACAAGATTTTCAATTTTCGAAATGTCGACATAGTAATAGAATTAATTGATACTGCAAGACACTGTACTGTAATATTAATATTTACATTTTTATTGAAACAAACTTTGTACAACACGCATAATTGAGTTTTTTTTAACACATTTACTATTTCGAAAATTGCCCTCTCATAAACAATTATAAAAAACAATTCAGTTCTTTTTTTGTTCAAGTATTAATAAAAATATTATCTTCAAGTGATTAATAAAATATGATTGGGATAGCTTATCTAAGACATAACATAAAGTGTAGCAATTTTTGTTTAATAAATTTATTCTTAAAAAATACGATTTTTTTTTTCCACCATTCTTATTGCCATCATTTTTCTTTTCAATCACTTTTACAGTATATATTGTGCTTATCATATATATCATATTTATTTAATATTTTATATACATACAAAATTATTATACTGTAACTATTAATAAAACTTTGCTTTCAATAGTTGGCTAATAATTGAAGCTTACATGTTTATTATTATATTAAATTTATATTGATTATTTTATTTGTTGTTCTTAAGTACTGGATACATTTTCTATCAAAATATTAAAAAGTGTAATCAAATATTAATGTAAGATGAACTCATTAACTCGGTGTATTCAAAGTTAATCAAATATAATAAATTGAATAATTGAAAATAATATACATATGGTATACTTATTTCTTTACCTATGATGGAAAATTATGAAAGATTTGTGGATTCCAATATGCGACATCTGGTTACAAAATATAATTGAATAATTTTTGCAGTAAAATTATTGCTTAGTACGTACGAATACTCTATTCCAGGTATCATTAAAATTATAATAGAATTCGTTCATTCAAAGCTTGACAGGATGGGTCCAGGGAATTGATGAACCGAGAGATATCGCCGTATCTAAAGAGTCTTACCCTCTTCACACTTTCAGGGAAACCGTAGATCCTGACGGAACAGAATTCTATGAGAATATAATAATGAATGATCCACTAAACCACAATTTTGTTTTAAAGCGTGCCTAAAAATCGGATGTGTTTACAATTTTTATTACGAAATATTGGCACATGCAAAGATGTCAGAAAAAAAAAATCAGTGCGATAATACTTCTTTTTATTTTTTAATTCTAATACCTTTATTTTATTAAAATATTTTTCTAAATGGAAAACTGGATAGTAAATATTGCAATCAACTATTTGAGTGATTATAATAAACAGGTTATATAATATTCTTGTGCATGTATAGTGATGATAACAGCTGACACAATCTGGAAAAGACATATAGGTCCAGGTCGCCGGAAATGTTTGAGCCGGCCCTGTGTATGAACAATAAATTCTTTTAAATATAAAAACGTTATTATTGTGATGGAACGGAACATATACGTAATGATGACTAAGGAGTCTGTTTATAATATTAAGTCACGCTTGTACCAAGAACCGGAATTTGTCATTAAATAAATTAATGTTCTACAAAAATTAAAAAAAATATATTTACAAAGATCATTTAATTATAATAACGAAAAAAGGATTAGGTACATTGTTACAAGGTTTCGATTCTATGCCCGTGTGATTTATTTTATTTTATGCCAAAGATTCTGTTGGTAAATTCAGTGGCGTAATTACAAAAATTGGGCCACAATGCAGAATTTTAAAAAAGGGCCCCTTAAAGAAGTATTGTATATAAAATACGCGAACATTAGTACTGCGTAATTTATCCATTAAATAGTTAAGATGAAAATTGGTCTTACACTTTACAAGACAATTGGAAAATAGTTGCTTCGTTCCTTGAGATGAAAGTTTTTACGAAAATAGCGCTATACAAATTATGCAGTATTATTATTCGCTTTAAAACGATTTTCACTTTACGGCGATGGTCTGGTCCCTAATCCAATATATTACCAGGGTACTGTTGCTGCATACATCGATAATATTTTAACATATTTCATAATATACGTGAAAAACGATTTTTAAAATTTTATAATCACATTTATTGCTAAGGAATACTATGAACTCTGGAACTTTTCGGGGTCCTATCTAACGTGAGCCCCAATGCAGTGCATTGGCTCCGTTGCCATAGTTAGACCACTGGGTAAATTAGATGACTAATGTCGTCACCGTGTTGCATGCATGTTTGTGTGCATCTTGAGCACGCTGACGGAATCTGAAATGTCAATTGACAATTCAATAAATCATTTTTAAGATAATAAACTAAGAACAAAAATATTATGTTTTACACATAATATTTTTGTTCTTAGTCTAGCATAGGCATAGACTAACCTAATAATGAATTAAAAACTGAATTTTGTAAGAATGAATCGCAACTAAATAAAAGATCTTGCGTCGCTTTGAGACCCGACCACAAAATATTTTCTGTTAATAGGTTGTTTGTGGGATATCTGTTTGAGAGAGATACGGAAATAACAGATATAATATAATTTTTTCGGAACCTTCGGAAACGGTAATTTAACGAGCCACGAAAGATTGAGCGATTGCAATGTTTTTGGACCTTGGTATCCAGATAATTCGAATCGATCTAAATCTAACGCGAGTCAAAGTGTAAAATTCGCGAGCGTCTAACGCTTTTGATATTTTTGCTATTAGTATAATGTTGAGAGAGGGTTAAATTGGCTAAATTTGTTATCTTAATTTGTTATTAGAGAGAAACAAAATATACATTGAGATTTAAATGGCCTTGCCAATTTGCTTTGAATAAACTGATGCGGCTAGCCTGCAAGCAGAGTGTGATTAATCAACGTAAAACTATATGTTGTGTCAGGGTCTTGAAATATTTTATTGTTCACAAAACAGCACAGCAGTGCCGTAACGAAACAAATTTGGCCCTGATGCAAAATGGTAAAAAGGGATTGACCCCTAATTGCAAAATGGAAAGACCTCTGAACATACATTGTTTATAAGACATAATATGAATAATTACTAATTTGGTTTCTTGTGTTGAAAAGGTGTATTTTTACGTATTTATTACTCGCAACTGATAAATTATTCGACTTGCTTTGCGACGATAGTCTTGATACCTTCTTATTCTTCAATGACCTTTTTTCACCTTCTTACGCTCCGGTTTTCAGCGATTGTCTTCCAGTTCGGAATCTGTAGCAGCTCTACTGCATCTCTTGTTTTACAAGCCTCATGTTTCTTTTGTTTCAAGATATTTAAAAGTTTGCGTTTGAATCGATTAAAACATATTTTTATATTATGTTTCAAAATTTATTCAGTCTACTAGTTTTATAATTTATTTCGACATATAAAATGTTACATGTAACATATAAGGCAATAAAAAATTTAAAGGTTGAAATGACTTACTCTATTATCAAAATAAACCCTAGCGGAATACTGTTGAACATCGTTATAATACACTGAATATAACGCTTCAAATTTTTCACAATTATTACAATTTGTTTCATATCATATATTAATTTAAAACACTGTGACGCGAAATAATTGATAAACTCTTTTTTTTTTTTTTCAATTTGTGACTTAAAGCACTTTCATAATAATGGGCACATATTAGCAAATACTACTACACCGATACATTCTCCATGTGAGAAATGATTATTACACATTATTAATTAATTATTAGTAGTTGAAAAAATATCGACACCAAACGTATTCTAGATCGCGAACCTTTTGGGGTCCTATCTAATGTAGGTCCCAATGCAATCCCAGTGTCCCAGTCCCAATCCGTTGTCTGTATTGGCGTAGTTACGCCGCTGGTTCACAGGTCACTTTGATATTGTGCGCTAATACATAAATACAAATTCTTACGTAATGTTGTATAATTGAGAACCTGTCTCCAGCATCGGGGAAATACACTGTTAACTGACCTTGACTATAGAAATACTGAAATATCTACTCCTAATGCACATGTAGGTTGTGTAGGTGCAATTCTAGGTACCCAATTGCGATGTCTCATAACTAATGTCTTATGGTTATTATTATAAAGTCACGTATTTTGATTATTATTAAATATAAAGTAACGTATTATGATTATTATTATAAAGTCACATATTATGATTAGTATTATAAAGTCACATATTATGATTAGTATTATAAAGTCACGTATTATGATTATTATTATAAAGTCACGTATTATGATTATTATTATAAAGTCACATTTTATGATTATTATTATAAAGTCACATATTATGATTATTATTAAATATAAAGTAACGTATTATGATTATTATTATAAAGTCACATATTATGATTAGTATTATAAAGTCACGTATTATGATTATTATTATAAAGTCACGTATTATGATTATTATTATAAAGTCACATTTTATGATTATTATTATAAAGTCACATATTATGATTATTATTATAAAGTCACGTACTATGAACAGTCATTTACTTGTTTCATATGGTTAATTAATTAATAATATAAAAAATATTAATTAATTAATAATTAGTTGGTAGTTTTTGTTATTGTCATTAAATTTTTCGGACCACATAAATATTGCAATCGTAAATGAAGATACCTTATATCTATTGATTAAGATAACGTTTATTATATGTGTTTTATAATACCAAATTTAACCTACCAAAAATTATATTATAATGTAAATAATACTAAAAGTTTTCGAAACTTTGAACAGTTAAATGTTAAAGCATGTAGAGAATATTCAAATATAATATTTTTCTCAATTATCGTTAATATTTTATCAGTTCTTTGCTAGAAAATATTTATTCATTTGTTTTTGTTTGTCAGTTAGGAATTTGCAATATCTGTCTATTTATTGAGTTAGGCATCTAACTTGCATTATTTAAATCTTTTAAAAATAGGATAAAAAAAAGAAGAATAACATATCATTTTTTGCATGATCATTATGCATCTCAAACAGCACGTTAACAAAGCGTGAGAGAAAGAACCCACTTCTGAACGAACAGAACTCCGTTAGTTCAGAAAGCTTAGGAAGAAAGGTGTAAGTTTTAAATATAGATGCTCAAAATATTAAAAACTACGAATTGAAAGTTATAGTGGAGGAAAGGAAACAACTATAGGTCGATTTTTTGGTCATGGCACTTCAAGAATGTGTTGTGTACCGATAATATACCAATAACACCGATTAATATTATTTCATTCCCTATCCATATTTTTTATTTATTTATTTATTTACACCCTATCCCGAATCGTTTTGAGAGTTGTTTACCCTCGTTTCGATTCGTCATAATTACATATATTTTTATTTATTTTATTACATTCAATCATATCATCATAATACCATCATTGGCTCCGGTATCGTCGTACCAGAACCATACCTGTACAAAATGAGAGACTTGTTGTCACATTAATTTCAAAAGGCTGCCAGAAAGAAGCTATAGATATCACACACACCAGGGTAGACGTCACATTTATCCCTATCCATGATATAATTAAACGTTTAACAAATCTATGTACAATATTTTTGATAGCATCTATGTACATATTATACTAGCAACAGATTCGTTAGTGATCGACTATATAATGCCATCTGACTGTGGAACACTCGAGTAATAAAAATATTATAAATTGCAAGCTTTTTTATTAATTTATTCTCAAATAAGATGTGCGAATTTATGTACTTATATATTTAGATACACCAAGAACGAGCTCTTTTTACCCACACTAAACTCCATTTTGTATAAATAAAATATGAGAATAACATTGTAGTTTTTTTTATTATTTAATATTAAATTTTCCGCTGGATATCCTTTATTAGTAAAAATGTTGATTTCGATTTATTTTTGGAAGGTGACTGTAATTGACATCTTGATATTTCAGGTATTCCGCCACGGACAGCGCACGCCTGCAGACACCTATCCCAACGATGTCTACATCAACCATACTTTCTATCCCTACGGGTGGGGGCAGCTAACTAATGTGAGTAAACTCTAATAATTGTATAATTTTTCTTCAAATTATATTACGTATGTTAGGTGAATTTTGACAGAAACACTAACTGCAGAGGAGTCTAAAACGCAACTTCCGGAAAATTCTAATTCATTTTCTTCGGTCATGACTAGGAGACTTCGAAACCATACTCCGTTAAAACGTATTATATATATGGGATATAACAAATTTTGTAGATTTCGATTAAACTTTTTTGAAAAATGGAATTTTTGTTAATATTTCGGCTACGTTGGTTAACCAGCCTCACCTACCAACATATTAAAAAATGGCGGCAATTCAAAAACTTTAAAAAATCGTCACTGCGTTAATATTGTATCTAAAGAAAAAAGTAAATAATTTACTTAGGTACATACTAGGATGATATCTTATCTGATTCTTGCGAAGAAAAATTTAATACAATTATGGAGCTGGCTAGTAAGGATTCTCCCCTTCGTTCTGTATGTTCGATTTCGCATTCGTCCTGTAACTTAATGATTAATGGATTGTAATAGGGAAGCATTTTGATGTTCACGTTATTAAAATACATATAAAATATTTTCTGGCATAACGTCACGGCATCTATTTTTGACTCTTTTTTTCAATGTTTGTAATGTTTCAATAACCGTAATCAATTTGTATAATTGGGAAAAATTATAAAATATGTATTATTATGAACGGGCCGACATGTAAATTTAGTTTAAATTAAGATTAGAATTTTATTTTCTTTAATAAAAAGCTTAACAAGATGCGAGTTCCGGCACCTTCTTTTCTAGAAAGAAAGCAGTGTATAGGTACATATACATAAAATAACCTCTCGCTCGCCAAAGTGCACACTTATCACATTGCATATTACACGCGTCGTAACATATCAGTTTTTGACAGAGTTTTGATAACATACGCTATCGATGTGTATATTGCTGTCAGGGTCATGGTTGGGATTTATATCAACTAGAGTGTAATGTGCTCATACCAGAAACATGTAGAAATTAATGAGTATGTTTCTGTCCCCGTGGCACAGGATTTACACAATACTTCCTCTACCGACATGTTATAAAACTAAAGTTTTAGAAATACGTTCTGTGTCTCAAACGCTGGTGTTGTAGAAATTTAGCATTTTGTAGTCTTTGTGAACCGCCAATCTGATGTAATGGGAAAGATTTTTGGGTACATATTTAATTTAATTTATCAAACTATTATGCTTCAACAAAACTTTAATTCATTTAAATGAAATTCATTATTAATTTAATTAAAATCTATATTTTATGGATTCAGTTGTCGACATGTTTTGAATTGTATATCTTATAGATTCAATTTTGGGACTTTTTTCACGCCTGATTGTGAGTTTTATATTTAATATAGAACGATCGAATAATTGAAGCAAAGGGTTAGGTAAGGTTGAATAAAAGCTTTTCATTTTCTTTTTTTAAACATAGATTAAAATACAATCTAATATTAGACTCGTGATATTATGCTTTTAATAATCGTAGCAAAGGTATGAATCCTGTGGAACGTGTCTACCGCATAAAAAGAGGATCGAGTGCAGTGATGACCACAATGTAACGAACTGTGAGTCAATCACTGATATCATTGCGTCACACTCACTATCAGTGATTGAGTATTTGAAAACATCGTGATTTGTGAATTGATTTTTTTTTAACTTTCCGACAAATGGCACTGTTAAAATTTGTCACAAATTTTTGCGCAGAATTTATGAAGGAATGACGTCATAATCATGACCTCCGCCATCTAGTAAATTCTGTTAAAAAAATTTACGCATGTTTGCTGGGAATTTGATCCGAAAAATACACTTATATTTTACATAAAGATTCCATTCTCTTGGTGATGATATTTAAATTAGAATTGTATTTATTGATTATGCTAGAATATGTTTTTAACGCGAATAAAGTTTTAAATTACCCACGCTCGATCTATTTTCATTTCTTTATTTTTTCATATTATCGAACACCGATCGCAATCACAGCTGTGAGTCAAGAGTAGCATTTGTTTCCATCACTAATCGAGTGTACACGTGTACTGAAAATGTTAAAAAATAACACATTGATACGTTAACACGTTCGTGTAATGTCACTAGGTCGGCAGGGAGGAACAATTCTCAGCAGGGGTATTCCTTCGCAAGCGCTTCAACTCCTTCCTGGGTCAGCTGTATTCGAGCAAGGAGGTGCACGCGCAGAGCACCGACCCTGACCGAGCGCACATGAGCTGCTCCCTCACGCTGGCGGGGCTGTGGCCACCGAAGGGCACGGGGTTGGAATGGAGCCGCGACCTCAACTGGTCGCCCATCCCCGTCAGGAGCGAGCCCCTAGATGAAGACACGGTAAGCATTTATTTATTTAATACATTCATTTGTTATCACCAATTCATTTCTTCTGGATCAGAGTCCGTATCGAGGCAGATAGTGTTTTTATATTGTATCATTAGTATTTTTTTCGTTAAAATAATTCAAATCTATAAAGATTGTACACACGAAGTATTAAACTACCTAACAAATTCTCTTACACAGCTGAAAGATAGAGTAAATACATAGAAACACGGCTATGAACAAATATTGTGATCTACGAGTACCTTACAAGGATTCATTCGTAGTGAATAAGAATAAACGAAAGTAGCAAGAATTGTATTTAAACCTATAAACATTATAAGCAAACTAACACGCCGAGCCAAAAGCGTAATTGCACGCACTTTTCGATCTTACAGAGACGGGATTAAACACAATTTTCAATATCAATATATAACATTAAAAATCATTACGTTTCCCAGACAATTTAAGTCAACACTCTTAAAGCTTACCCTAACTCTAAATAGTACACTCCATGGCAAATGTGGTTGGCAGTTAAGATGTCAAATCAGATCTATTTAGGGAGATAACCGTAATAAAACCCTAAATAGAGAACACGTACACAGATTGATCTCTATCGCATCAGTTGCTCATTCTGATCCACATAAAAATACTAGGGATAAACGAATGACAGTTTTCTCCGCGCTCAACTCTGTGCTTGTTGTTCACGCATGTTTCGGGACACAAGTTTCGAGACACAAGTTTCGAGACACAAGTTTCGAGACGCAAGTTTCGAGACACAAGTTTCGAGACACAAGTTTCGAGACACAAGTTTCGAGACACAAGTTTCGAGACACAAGTTTCGAGACACAAGTTTCGAGACACAAGTTTCATCAGTGTATATGCATCTTTATTACCCCACTGGTATTCACGCGCTTATGAAAACGTTAATGATCTCAATGTTGTACATATTCTATTTATGATGGTTGGCCTTGGAATGCCTTTTGATAACCGGGCGTTTAAATGTTAACCGTCGACAAAAGAAAAAAAAAACAATTTTGCAGTTGTCTATTTTAACCGTTAGGATAATTTTATTTACGGTTATATTACAGTTATTAAGTATAATAAGGCAAAAATGTTATTTATGCGATAATACATGTTTTAAACCTACCTTAGGACGACTTTCATATTAATTTAACATAATTACATTAATTAACAACATTATCCACAACAGAAATATGACTGTTAATTTTAACAATTACGGCGGCATAGCAAAGTTCACACAACAATCATATTTATTTAATATTTTGAAAAATGTACCTATGCTATACTTCAATTTCAATCAATCTCTAATCAATCTATGATCAATGACCTGTGTGTGAAGAAACAGAAATACATGAAGGCCAATTCACAAACATTTTTTAAAACAGCCATATGCTGTATAGGAGTCTACTAGAAATATTAAATATATTAATTAGAACGATATACATATAAAATCAATTTTATCGAAAAATATTGTTGTTGCACCACCGGGATTCGAACCTGGATCTCTTTCCTAACCGGGGAAGGTGCATTATCCAACTATGCTACAGCGACAATATTTTTAGCTACAATTTTCGAACCTATATGTTACCTTTTTGATATTAATACATTTAATCGTTCCATTATTTGAAAGAGCCATCTACCTTATTTTGTCATTATTATTTTGAAAATTGTCGCTGTAGCATAGTTGGATAATGCACCTTCCCCGGTTAGGAAAGTGATCCATGTTCGAATCCCGGTGGCGCAACAACAATATTTTTCGATAAAATAGATTTTATATGTATATCTTTCTAAATAATATATTTAATTCATATTTAAAATATCACAGACCGTCTGTCCTGAATAATTACAACTTCACAATAAGAATGTGTTCTCCTAATACTAGAAATATGTTAATGTGAAATATTTTGGCTGTTAGGTATCACTGTGATCAATTTTGAATTGTTTTAGAAGTGGCGTCCGAACGTAATGCTAATTGACCCCCGTAGGCGCGCATGTGACGGCAAAAAACTATAAAATTAAGGTACGCTGTTGGTGGCGAGAGCGGCATGACCGGATAATTAATGTTTTGACATTGTGTCATGACATCATTAAAACATCACATGTTTGTCAATGTCAAGGTTTAACAACTTTCAGGAATCGTACCGTGGAAACATCTCTGACCCACGAAAGAACTAGAGTAATTAAATTGATTTCGCGAACTGAAGATAATTTTTCACATAAAATTCGCTTCCATATTTTTGAATTGACTCTTTATTTACCGATTTATTTATTTTATTTTCGATTTATGAACACATTTTTGTTTGGAAAGAAAATTGTAAACTATGGAACTTGACTACGATATTTTTAAGTGTTATGAAAAATAAGATTTTAATATAGGTAATTTTGATTATTAGGTATGGTACTAAATACATAAATAATATACGTCAAATGCAAAAAAAAGCGTTACTTGTCTCATTTACGCGTATCATAGAATCCTTGGATCACGTTTTTTCCTACATATTTTCTTACTCATTGGTGTCTACAAAGGTATTAAATGTTCGTAACAACGTTCTTACGTATTACAGTTCACTCAATGGTGTTCTGAAATTTTCTATCGCGCTATTTCTAACATTCTATTTTTAAACCAGTTTCATGAAATTTTCATTTCATTTATCATGGGGAGCCTCCGATTAAAAAATCTATGCCAAAATAATATGTCCATGTTGATCCCTGTTAACATAAGCAAAAATGTTTTTTAAAAAGCCGCATTATACAGGGTGGCCCAAAAATATAAGAACATCTCGTAATACATGAGTTATTTCAAAGCATAATATAATTAATTATAATTCTTAATGTAAATTTTTGCACAATATCAGAAATCATCAAAATACCCCATATTGCATAATCTACTGAGTTAAAATCTGGGCTCTTTGGTGGCCCGATGAAATTAACATTCTCACGACGAAGAAAGTTGATTGTATTTCTGGCTGTGTGAGATGGAGCTCCGTCCTGCTGTAATGTCTAGCTATACTCCAGGCATTGTTTTGAAACTCTTTGATCATTTTCTTAGCACCCCAACGTTTTTAAATTCGCAAATTTTTGATCAGAATACAGTCTTCGTAGTGATTTTTGTCATTCTGGGCAACAATTTGAAAAAACCAAATATAAACAATGGGAAAATTAATAATCAAAGATGGCGGCCGGAAATTGTCGAAATAAAACGTACTATTTAAACTATTGTTGATAATAGTTAAACTAATGTTTTCACTTTTTTTGGGCCACCTGTATATAGCTGTAAAAATTATGCGAATTTTTTTTTTATAACGCGACTGCTAACCGATATTATATTAGGAAAAATGATTCCTCTTCCCCTGATACCTGTAAGTCCCGACAGGATTATTTAATATCATTATTGTCCAGGACTTGTGAATCCCGACAGCAAATAAAGGATAGCAAATTATTATCGTTTTGTTATTATTAATAAAATAAAACAAAGTGCATACATATATAATCACAAAAATATATGTATATATCGACGTAATTTTCTTTAATGTATTATGACAGATGGAAGACTTCTGATATTCTCATGAAAGATGCGAAGTCCGGCTGGAACTCGATCAGAACAGTAAAACGAATAGCGCGCACGTCATTTTGCTATCATAAAAAATATTGATAAATGTTCTCGTCATTTATATAACAAGTCTCGTTTTGAATAATAATTGTAATAATAATGAAAGTTGCACAGAAAACTGCATATTTGTTATGAACAGTTGCACCCGACCCACAAAGTCATCTGTTGTGGTTTGAAAATGTCAGCTGTTGTAGGTCAACCAGTATAGTTATTTCTAACAAAATGATTATGTATTTCAAAATAAAGTACCTAATGGAGCTTAGCTAGTATGTAAAACACTGGTTTTCCGATGACGAATGGTTTAATAATTATTTTTATTACGTAATTCTATGAATTAAATATATTAATTGGATAGATATACATATAAAATCAATTTTATCGAAAAATATTATTGTTGCGCCACCGGGATTCGAACCTGGATCTCTTTCCTAACCGGGGAAGGTGCATTTAAAATATCACAGACCGTCTGTTCTGAATAATTACAACTTCACAATAAGAATGTGTTCTCCTAATAATTTTATGTGTTTTGTGGTTTTTGAAATATTTTTATTTAATTATTAACATAGAATATGTTTATAAGTCGGTCCGCCGGTAAAATTTGTTACTAATTTTACATAACGCGTTAGAAAATTTTGGAATATTTTTATATAAATATGTAATCTTTTATCTTATGTGTTATTTTCACTTTTTCCGGTACCGGGATTGGTACTAAGCGCTTTTTGATTTTTTTAAAATTTGAAGGTGTAGAGTATCGAACCCGAAACCTCTTACATGCCAACCCAGTACACTGCCATCTTAACTATTCCCCTAGTAGACGGTGATGCCAAATTATATAATGATGATATTATGTGTGCTATGCATTATGTGTCCTAAACATCAAATTAAAATATTAATATTTAATTATGCTTTAAAAATAGTTTCCCATGCTGAACTTTGTAGTATTTATAAAGAGTTTAAGATATTTGCGATATGTTATTTTCCCTTCTTGTTTGATTCCTCGGCAGTGTACCTAGTGGTAAGATCTTAATATCGGTATAGTATTCAATTTGTTTTAACTGAATTCATGAAAAAAAATTCAAACCAGATTAACATATTCCATACAGGGATGATATGATACCTGTGCCATGTAATGCCGTTATGACATATGCCGCAGCTTTGATATATTGCACACATGGAAGTTAACTATGCATGCAATGTTTAAAAATAATATTTATAAGACCAGAAATAACCCATTAATAATGGCGAGGAGTTAATAATTTTGTATCTTTAATTTATTTTAAAAAATCAATGAAAATCAATAGCAAAATAATTTATTTTGTTTGACGCGATAGCTGTATATTTACAGCAGCTCATGTTTGTTTTATATTAACAGCAGCTCATGTTTGTTTTATATTGTTATGTGACACAGATGGATATAAGGATATTATTTACAAAACATTCACTAAAAAACTCACGATAGATTATCGGGAAACATAATTTCAGGTAAATCTTACTTATTCATTACTTTTTTATGTATCAAAAACATAAAAATACTTAGTGTGTACTTGTCTACTAGAAGAATAGTTAAGATGACAGTGTACTTAGTAACTACAAGAATTAATACAAATTAAATTAATCAATCCATCAGCAGAGGTGATGATGATGGACCCTGCAATGGGATCCAAAACGTCGGCCAGAAAGTTCAGATATACACGGCAGAAAGCTGTACACAGAAAATTCTGAACGGCTGGGAAAACCAAAAAAATCTTTCTAATTAACTATATTATAGAATTGCAACTTCATTACCAAAATGTGTGTTCATTAAACAAAATTAAATCTGTAATAATTATTTTAAGCAATAGATTTTTTTTATAAAGCAATATTCACAGAAAACGTAAATAAGTTCTGGACTATTCATCCAAGCAGGAGCGACAACTAATTCAAGACATGTCAGTTTACAAGGTCTCCACGATTCGCGCTCCTGCTAATTCGGACCCTAAATTTGAACTAATAAAATATCGACTCGCCTTGCGACAAAATTATGTATTTAATCATCGAATACTAAACTAGTTTCGTGTAGTTTAAATTGCTATGCTCACATCTTCGAGTGACATCTATTCCTGTTCCGAGATGAGTAAGATCGCCATTTAAACATCGACAGAAAATAAAATGAGTGATTAAAAAGATAATTATTTATGTATATTCATATCTATTAATTGGAATTATCTTGTTTCAGTTACTCTTAGCAAGAAAAAGCTGCCCCCGATATTTCGAAGAGAGGGATAATGTCTTCAAACTGCCGGAGATCCAGCAGATCTTCGCCAACAATGCGGGCCTCTTCAATACGTTGACTGAGATCACCGGAATGTCTGTGCAGAATCCTGATGATGTGCAGTCATTGTACAGCACATTGAAGGCAGAGGTAATTACACTGCTCATTTATTTGTATGTAAAAATAATGTATTTGTTTTATTTAAGGAGAAAACATTTTCCCGGTAGCAATTAAAATATACTTTGAATTAATAGATTTTTTCTGTATATCCTTCTAGTTGATTAATATAGTTTGTATTTACACAGCTGCAATAAAAATATTTTTCATCGTGCAAAACAAATAATTCACCTGGCCCACAAGTACGTCCGAATTTGTTTGTCTAAAAATATTCGAAATACATCTATGTCAATGCAAGATAAATTCTCGCCACGTATCTAGATTTAGATACCAAACGGTGTATTCAACTGAAATGTTTTGTGAAAATTACGATAGATGTCGTAGCGCTTTTATATTTGATTGTACCATAACGTATTGTATGTGCGAATGTGTAAATACACGGAAATATAATTTTTTGTTTAATGAAAAATGTGATGGTGTCGGAGCGCCCCCTATTATTTGAAAAATATAATCTTGTGCAGGATACGTTCTTTGCCATGACGCCCAGCAGAACACTTGACTACTCAGATATGGTTACCAATGATGGTGTATGAATTAGACTAAGATTTACTATTTTTGAACTTGTATCGTCGATTTGTCTCGCTTCGATATAGGCGGGACCGACTTTATTGAGGGGCACTGTCTAATCTATATATATTTATGGCCCCAAAAAGACAAATTCTTAAAATTTAGAGAAAAGTAGCCAAATATGGAATACCGCGATTTCTACGAACAAAACAATCGAAATAACATTTTCTCACTATGTGCTAAAAGCTATGGGAAGAAAAAAAAACAAGAAAAGTTCCGATGACTGATGATTCAAATGGTGAAAATGAAATAGGGCTGACTCTTGTCATGGCTACGTGAAAGTTCTGTGAATAACTTGGTTTATCAATATTTTGGTGGAAAACTGTTGAAATGTGTGAAAATCAAGCGTCTAATGTGTGTCCAGAATTGGACACTTGGATTTGTGATTTTTGTAAATAGATAATGCATGTTATTTCCGTGTGATTTTAACCAAGTGATAATTTAAGAAATTAATATGTTTTTGTAATTATTTCATACTTAAAATTTTTGTCCATATTTGAGTTCCAATTCCATATTGGGTTCGATTTATTGATTTTGGAAATTGGTAATTCATAAAAACTGTAATTTTAAAATTACTGATTACCAATAAAAATCTTTATCCGTTGTGACGATTGATGTAAAATGGTTTTCCATATTTGGCAACTTTCTTCTAGATTAAAAAATATAGGTATTTTGCTTTTTGTTTGCGTAATTACTCATTATTCATCAAAACATAGAAGTTTCTATATTTCAGCTGTATTGATATTTGAGCCTTGAGGTCCCTACGAGTTTGGGGGCCCTGGGCAATAGCCTCTTTAGCTCGAAAGCAAATCCAGGCATGGATGTGGCAATATTTTTGTTCGATTTGTTCATTTGGTAAGGAAGATTGGCTAACTTGTATGTTTTTAATACTTAGTCTCTTCGTCATTAAAATTAAGTATAAGTTATCCTTTCATCTCCTTTCACGCCCGGAAGTCAATTTAATTCATATAGCATCTGTTCGGAAAAGCAATTCGATCTTTCATAATCAGTGTCTTGTATGGAAATCTTATAAAACAACTTACTAACTCACTGAATTAAGTTAAGTTAAAAAACGCATTGCAGAAAGAGAATTGAAATAAAACGACTTTACCAATTTCCGGCATTCAGAAGTGGTATCGAATCGTTTGTAAAATGGTGCGTGTACACTTTACCGCTAATTCTCCAAGAAGAGAGATCAAAGTCATCTTATTATTGTGCACGCGCTATTGTGATCTATTTTGAAGTAATGTAAAATATTCGATCAAAGTTTACGGGCCGGTTGTGTGATCAATAGTAAATTTTTACTGTGGTAACTCTTTACTATCGCCCGTGGAAAAAATTGATTTCGGGTTGTTGGTCAAATTTACTACTGTCAAAGACAACCACGCCTCTCAGTGTGGCACGTTCGAGAGCTGTCACTTTGGTGGGGGATTTTTTCTCGGATTATGTGCTAATGTATAATATATTAAATAACGAGATCACCATCGGACGAACTCTTACTTGAATGATTCATTGTCGTGTACTGCAACTTTCAAAGTATCAATGTGACAGATGACTTTTGAAACAGCTATGAAGAGTAAATCTGATATCAGAGAGTAGAATTAGTTTACAACTGTACGTACCTTTGCAAATTAAATATTTTTTACCAACGATCAAACAACCCGTTTTCGCATTTTTTTTACTTTCAATCTGTTATCTCTGACGTAGGCAGACTTCGGCCTTACTCTTCCCAAGTGGACAGAGGAATATTACCCCCACCAACTGGTTCCCATGACCGAGGTGAGCTATGTACTCAACGCGTTTAACACTGAGCTGAAGAAACTGAAAGGAGGTGAGAAACAAGATAAATTCATATATTTTTTTTTACATAACATGTTATGTCGCATGAACGTGAATGAAACTTATCTCGGAGATTGGTAATATGTGACTGATACAGGATGAATATTATATTGTTTCATTCATCAAAATTTCAAGTGTCGCTCGGATTGTGTGTGAGGTGGCACCGTCCTGTTGAAACCACAAGTGTTGCATACCCGATTGACCTAATTCAACCACCAATAAGTTTTCCATGTGATGTGACACAAAACTTTTTTATTGTCTCTATTATTTTAAAAATATATAATATCTCTGTCGAAGCTTACTTATTACTTTTAATTTTAATTAATACCGCAACAACACAGAAAAAACTGTCTACTTTAATACAGGCGGTAGTATAGCAAAGTAGTCAGGACATTGCTTTATATATCAGAGGTGGATACCTACAACATCACATATAGTAAATAAATAAGTGTATTATATCATTGTACGTTCACTTCTGATCTATAAAAAAATTATGTCAAATAAATAAAAAAATAAAAAATAGCCTCACCTGAAAGAAATCGACACACACACCACATGGTGCACCATACAGTAACTCTGCGTGGATGTTGGCGTATCAATTGAGGATTTTCAGTGCCCCAATAATGGCTGTTTTGTTTATTAACAAAACCCGCCAAGTCGAAATGAGCTTCGTCTATGTGTCTCATATAAGAAAATAATTATTTCTCTTACAAATGGATTATTATTTATCCCAGATAAATCAGACATATATAATATCATTAAGGGAACAGAATGAAGTTGTAATTATTCAGAACATAGGTATATATAAATAATAATTAAATGTATTAATTAGAAAGATATATATATATAAAATCAATTTTATCAAAAAATATTGCTGTTGCGCTATCGGGATTCGAACCTGGATCTCTTTTCAAACCGAGGAAGGTGCATTATCTAACTATGCTACAGCGACAATATTTTTGACGACAAGATTTGAGATTCCGTAAAAACAATGTAGATGGATTTCAAATAATGGAACGATAGATGTGTTAATTTGAAAAAGTGTTACATATAGGCTCGAAAATTTAGAAAAGAGATCCAGGCTCAAATTTCGGTAGCGCAACAACAATATTTTTCGATAAAATTGATTTTATATGTATATCTTTATAATTAATATATTTAACTAGTATTATATATATATATATAATATCACAGAAATGTCATGCGTACATGTACATTACATTAGATTAAAGTATAATTTGTTTATACATTTCTAATTAGGTGAATGCATATGTTTGGTTCTAAATGGATATTTTTCGATCGGATCTATTTCTATTGTCAAATATTTGAACAGAGAATATTTTTAACCCTTCCCAAACCATGAAGTAACACGGGTCTACCATCATAATTAAACTTGTAATATTTAGGTAAATACATGCAACATTAAATTAATATTTTAGATAATCCTAAAGAAAATATTAGCGCTTAGGAATGACTAGTGAAAAACCGATTATGAAAAAGGAATCGTACAAAAACAATTATTTTTTCCATTCAATCCGTTGTAAAATTAATTCGTTGATAAAATACCATTAGTGATATGAAAGAGATCACGCATTATTTTCACAGTAAAAAGAACAACAAACATACAAATATAATTGTCTCTTTCTTACTAATTAAACGAAGAGAGATAAGAAAGAAGGATACATTGTATAGGACTTAATGAATGCTCTAAATTATGTTATTAATATTTTTTTCAAAATTGAATGCTTAGTATTTAGAGTAAATTCGTGCCATTAAAGTCATTTAAGCTAATAAAAACATTTTTTCTAACTGCTATTTACGGTAACACGAGTTGACTGCATGGCTGCGTTCATGTATTTTATATCATGGTATGGTAAAGGTTAATAACGAAAAAAATATTTTATACAATAGTCATGTTAACATTTCTGCCAAATGGGATTCAGGACAGCAATGCATATAACTCTCTTGTTTTGTCAGGTCCTCTGGTAAAAAAGTTGATTACTGATTGGTCAGCCAAGGCAGCGGGAACCCTGTCTCCCCAGGAGAGGAAGCTGTTCGTGTATGCTGGCCACGATTCCACGGTCTCCAACCTGATGTTAGCCTTAGGGACTTGGGACCAGCAGATACCCGCCTATGGAATTATGGCGATATTCGAACTCTACGAAAATATAAAAACGAAAGAGTTCGGAGTTGAGGTAGTTTATATTTTAATATTAGTATGTTGAGTTATTTCTTACTATATGTAAGCAATACCATTTACGCAGAAGGACATAACGATACTTTAAATATTTTAATTTATTATCTTTGTTTTATTAACCACTTAATTGAGTTTAAATACATCTACCGGTTTCGAAAGTTTAACCACAAAGTTAATATTGCTAGTTTTAAAAGGATTCTTTAAATATTCATTTATATACTTATTTAATATGTATATAAATGAATATTTGCCATAAACATTTTGTTACCATAAATACTCTATAATATAATAATAAACTGAAATACGTTGAGATATTTAACTGCATTATGAACACGAATGGTTTCAGTCTATACTCAATCGTCAGAGAAGAATAAAACTATTTCAAAATATTTAGTGGAGTAGGCAGCTTAATAAAAACACAAGTGGTTTGATTTTGTAAAATCTCGATGGTGACTCACTAGTTGCTTTTTTAAATTTACAATATTGATGATTTAAATTTTATATATTTTTCCCAATGTGTGTTCTAGTTATTCCTGCGTAACTCTACAGGCGGAGAACCTATTCGGTTGACTATCCCTGGTTGTGAAGCTCACTGTCCTTTGTCCAAGGTAAAAATAATCCTCGTGATTTATATCATTCTTAGTGTGAAATGTATACAACACAAGGAAACAAACTTAACACATAATTTACTTACACGATTCTTCCTTCTCATATGTATTTGAATTTGTGAAGTGTTGGTCTATCTATATTATATACACATAGAATTTAAAATATATCTAATGGTATACGTATAGTTTAGAATATAGCCTGTAAATATCTCACAAGTGGTATATTATAAATTTTAATATATCCTATGTACCTAACTGCTGGATATTCTAATATTTACGAGTAAAGTAATGTAAATAAAATTAAGACTCCATTCAGATTCAAATTATAATAGTGAAAAAACGCTTTTTGGTTTGAGAAGTTACAATTATTCCACAATATATGTGTATGTGTGCGTGCGTGCGTACGTGCGTGCGTGCGTGTGTGTGTGTGTGTGTGTGTGCGTGTGTGTGTGTGTGTGTGTGTGCATATAATAGCAAATTTTTTGAACGACAGTGGTATTGATTTGTAATGTAATATTTCCTATTCTATAATATTAATGTA
Organism: Eubasilissa splendida; assembly: GCA_031772225.1. NCBI lineage: Eukaryota > Metazoa > Arthropoda > Insecta > Trichoptera > Phryganeidae > Eubasilissa > Eubasilissa splendida. Next base: position 18,219,165 of record CM062850.1, on the reverse strand, counting down.
CTTTTTACTATAAAATAAAGTATTAACTTGATTAATGGCACAAATTACTCTTAATGGATTACCTATTTAAAAGAAGAAGAAGAATTTAGAATCCAAATATGTCAAATTATATATACTTACCCAAACACATATTTAATAAAATTACATGTACAGTGTGTTAGAAAAGGGGACTTTATTAATTAGTTAAATAATTAATCCCACGATTATTAATACAGAATAAAGGTATCAGAAATAAATAACAAACTAATAATAAAATACAGCGGGTTATTAATATTGTTTTTGTAGGGGTTGATGTTAATGTTTTTGATCCACTATTAAAAATATTTATGTATTCCGTTACCTTATATACAAGTTGTGTAATTCCTATTTTTTATAACATAAATTTAGCATGTTTTTTATTTTATCTATTTATATACTTATCTATGTGATACACATATATAATTATAGTTATAATACTATTTGTAAGTATTCACTACCGATACTATAAAACTTTTTGTTGAAACCTATGCAAAGTGACTAAACTTATCATCAGATCAAATCCCGGTGGTAACAAAATATTTTTTCGATAAATTAATTTTATCTGTATTTCTTTTTAATTAATACATTTAATTTGTATTAAAAATATCACAGAACTATGTTCTGAAAAACTGCAACTTCACAATAATAATGTGAACTCCTTAAAAATATAATTAATTAATATATTTTTTCTGTACCGAGTTTAAACGTTGTCTTAATTTTCAGTTGATCGAGTTGACGAAAGACGTCGTACCAAAAATTTGGTCCGAAGAGTGCAAGTCCACGGACCCTAACTACGTCCCTCCAGAGATTGGTGGACCGTGAAGACGATGATGTACAGACTTGAACCGTCGAAGTTTCGGAAAGAGTTCTCTGCAAAATAACCAACTGAAATTTTAGTATTATTATTATTTTTAACAAAATCTGTGAGACTCCTCTCCAGACATATTTATGACTAAAACACAAATTAAATAATAATATTTAATGGATTATAATAAAATATCTGAAAAGTGAGGACTGTTGTACAAATGTACGTATTTATGGACCATACCAAACGACATTCCGCTTTTATTAACACTTCTTTAAAAAAATGTATGAATGGCAATAATTTTTAAAAAATATATTTAAATTACATTGTTTCATTCTTACTGAAAGAAATACATATTTATAATAAAACGGCGAGTACATTATTTTGTATAGGAGAAATAAAGTATTTTTTTTACAATTTATTTATTTTATTATCATTGCGGAAATATGTTTCTCTCTTGTTTATGGAGGCTGGAGGGAGATACTATTTTTACAAAGATGCAGCGGATTGTTAAAACGCTCGGCTCATTTTCGGATCTGGTCCAGAATTGGAATACTGTCGCCGACAGCGCGAAGCGTCTTCTGAGCCAACGTGGAACGTTTAACGAATGCATAGAGGATTAATTCAGCGTTCGACCGTCCGTGTGATGAAATGGTGCGCTCGCTGAGCCAGAAAAGAAAAGTTGCCAGCGAACGGACAGCGACGGACATCGAAACTATCGGGGCGTAGCTAATACGCTTCATTGCACCGCGGCGAGCATCTTTTTATTTCAGATCTTAATCAACGCTCGCAAAAAACATGTGCGCAATCTCGGTACAATTTCTTGTCGAATCGTCTCGAATCTGTGGAGCCTCGCGGACAGAGAGATGGAAAACCAGAGCCGGCGACTGCCATAAGCGTAATTAGCTCGGCGCTGAGCTATTTATTAGCCATCGAAACAATAAATACTAGACAATGTTCGAGACATCGAATGCTTCGCTCGCGATTTATTTCAGTATTCCAGGGCAATCAAACGGCAGGCGGCGTTCGCTGGCCTAATCGATGTTAATATTTCTACACATTTTTATACAATAATGAATTATAGATTTTTTCAATGCGATACTAAGAATTAAGTCAACATATTCTTTAATTATACGCGATAATCTTGCTTATTATATGTTATTATTATTATTATTAGACCTACTCCATAATATTTTATTCTTGTACGAAATCTTACTGTATGAGATTTTTATAAAATCATCTTAGCTTTAAAAATCTACGTAGGTTCGAAATGAATATTTGCGAAATTGATTCATTATTATCTTTGCTTCAGGCCCTAAGCCATCTAATAAAAAATAGTATGGCCGTTCGAAATTTTGACGAGTTTTATGTTTTTTATGAATACAAATAAATTTTTTAATTATAGAATTTAAATATATAATTTCGAATCAATAAAATATTTCACACCTAGGATTTTTTTTAAATCCTTATATGATATGGTTTAGCTTAGGCATATGCAGCTTGAACATTTTCGACTCATATTTTTAATATATAATTCATAAAATATTGTTAGTATATAATACACAGGTATACCCAGTATAGGAACCAATTCTATTTTTAAACTTTTGTGGCTGAATCTCCGCCGATATGTTCTGAAACAAGTTTTTTTTGTCAGTCAACAGATATGCATTCATGAAACAAATGCCAAGCCGATATTCTTATTATTTTCAAAATAAGCTACGGAAGTCTCCCAGGACGAGAGACGAATCTCCGATCGTTAAAACACTAGGCGAATGTCTTGTCAGTAGACCAACACGCGCGTTAAGGAAATATGGCATCTAATGTTTAAAAAAAAATGGAATACATGTCGCATAAATATTTTTATTAATTTCAAATAGGACTAAGTTGCTGGTCTCCCGGGACAATGGTCAAAATGCCGACCACTGCGAGTGTTTTACCACTAGATCAATAAGCATAGTAGCAAAGCGAATAAATATTTAATTCAATGGTTTAAAATATTTGATTACATAATTTAAAAAAATAAGTATTCTTAATTTTGAAATTTTCTCTAATAATCATATAAAATAAGAAGGTACTCTTTTTATAAATACTTTTTTAAATGAAAATATATTGTCCATATAAATCGAATATTTGGCCCAAATGAGTCATGAATTAATTGTTCATTTTTAAATATTCTTTCAGAGCTAACACGTTATATATCCAAACGACGTCTAATCTTTTGGCAGTGCTAAATAAGACCTTTCTAATAATGCTTATAGAGCATTGGTGGTATGTCTATATTAAGTATTGCAAACACAAAACGCTTTCGCCTAAAAAAGTTGTCATTTTGGACACATCGCCATTCACCATTATTATATTTGATATGTAAATGATTACAACCGATTTTTTTTCCCTTTCTAAATGGTCTTCGAAATTGGTGAAATTTTTGAGGTGCAATTTATTAGTTCCGCAAAAATGTGTTCAAATTACGGGGATGGGAAATCCTCATTGGAAAAATGAGGGTGAGGTCGGCAGTTCAGCGCGCAGCCAAATACCTCTGGGCTTCCCTGATTCCCCCTGTCCCGCCGCGCCCCTCCGCCCTGCGGTCTCCCAGAATATCTACTCCTCCGAGGTCCATTGTGCAACCACACGTACCGGCAAAGTCGTTACACTTTCTCTGCGGTGTCCGATTCCAAATTAAAATTCCGCAATATCTGCTTTATGAAAATGTTGGCTTTTTCCAAGTGTCAATTTGGATCTGATATTTCTCGCTCGTAGTTCCACGTTATCTCGGGTAATATTACGACCGACCACCGAACTAGTGTCGGACCGCGACAGTTAGTGCACGGGGTGTAACCGATTTGTGTGAAAATGCCATCGGAAGTGAGTTTTGAAAAAGATGGCGACTCTCAGTGGGGGTTCCAGTTGACAGGTGGCGCCACGTTTGAAATGCCGCTTACGGTTTTCGAGGTAACTAATGGCATCGAAAAATCATAATATTCACACGTGTTTTTATATTTTATTTTATATTACAATGTAATTATGTAAATATTAGATTTGAATAGCTACAATTTTGTATTCACACGTGTGAACTTGGAACAACATGGAATCATTTTGGTCATGTCAAATTTCCTATTAGTTTAGGAGATAAGAAGAAAATAAAGTTTTATTTAAATAGATAGCACAAAGTAATATTTTATTGATTTGAATACATATAAAATGTATGGGTTATATTATTTAATGTGTGAGAAATTAAGAATTGATTTACTTTACAAGTCTAAATTAGATATAGCGACATTTTGTAGAAAAAAAATCATCTAATGGACGATGAACGAAACTCAGACGAAGAAATGGAAAAATTAATATTCAAATCGTTGAGGCTCCCTATATTGCGAATTCGAACATAATAAAAGACGTTGGAATTAACAAAATATGTGAAAATAAATTAATCAAATAAAAATTTACTGTATACCTGGTTTCAAAATTATTCTTTGATAATTTTAGATTAATTTAGATTCATATTTTAAACACATCTAATATGAGGTTTTAAAATTCTGTAACAAATTGTAATTTAGATATTTCAGATAGCTTCAGAAAAAAAGGTCACGTATCCATTTAATTCGTATTTTACTTAACAATTCCCTTTTTAAATTTGCTTATAAAAAATAAATTAAGCGTAAGCATAAAGCTATTAATATTTACAAAATTAAGCCTCCTCGTAAATCTCTAACGTATACTATAAAAATTGACGAAGCAACTTTTGTTAACGTTGTCCTCGTGTAACAATGTAGAGAAATTTAAAAAAATGTTAACAACGTTCAGAAATTGTTTGAAATTGAATATTGCCCTAAAAATAGTGATAAATGCATAGGAATTCAATTTTGCTTTTACAAATACGAAGATAATAAGGTAAGTAATTCATTACCTTCAAAAATGAATCTCAAATAATCATGCGAGTTCTAATTGAGCTCTTCAAGTGTACATCACACATGAGCGGCTCCATCACAACACAGATATTTGCTCGGATTTTGAAGTTATTTGTGCACACTGTTATAACAACGAACTCATATATTTAACTAGAATTTTTTATTGAAAACAGATTATATATTTAGTTATAATCATAAAGCATAGGTAAAGATCTGTAAAGCTTACGTATTTACATATTATTTTATATCATCATCAAACTTATACCCACTTCTAGATGAAGTCCTCCCCGAGTGTTTCCCACTTTTCTTTTTCGTAACGTATTTATCTAGCGGCTAGTGGAATAATTTAATTAGGGGTATTTTGATTCCCCTCGAGTACTACTGAATGTCCGACGATTGTCCATCCTCCGAGCGATGTGGCCTGCCCATCATTACATTGTCATTTCATTTTCTTGGCGTATTCTATAATATCGACTACTATTGTCTGTTTTCTTTTCCTATCTCTTTGCTGTCTTTTTATGCACCTTTTGTTGCTCTTAGCTTTTGGACCTTTCTCCTCGTATATCGCAGGCATATACGAACACTGGAAGTGTGCATTGGTTTAACACATTTTGTTTTGACACAATGGTAGATCACTTCTAAAAATCAGCTCATCATTACTTACATTATTTTATATATAATATTTTATGTAAATACGACATTTATAAAACAATAGAAGTAAAAAAAAAACTCATTAGCAAAGAGAAAATAAATTAAGATTTCATATCATATCAAGATTACAAAAAAATAAAAACATATTAATTTTTTTTTGAATAATTATAATTGTATTCTTTATAATACTCATTTTCTATTACATACAAACAAATAATCGTCTGACGGTCACTGATTGCGCTTCTTGTATTAGAAATCTGAAAGTCTGAAGGCCTAATGATTTGTTTACTGAAGAGGAAAGGTAAAATGCTAAATTCGTAATAACCTATAAGTTCTACATAGCTATTTTCATTCGAGCAAAATTCAGAAGAAAGAAATTCCACGCGTGCGGGTCCATGCGTGAATATCAAATATCATAATTACGATCATTTTTATGAGTCGCAAAAACAAAGCGGTGTTTACTTTTTTATTAAATATAAATAATAGCTCAGCTTTACATATGTGACATATGATAATATTTACATCGGAGTGAAGTGTTAATTTCCTTTATAATACAAATTAGGTAGATTAGTGTGGATCTTCAAATTATCAGTATACTATTTTAATTTAATTTTATAAACTGTCTGATGCTATGTGCCCATCACGTCTTAAGATAGGTAATAAACTAGTTAGTAATATTATATTTAGGTGTCGGATTTCTTTACAGGGTCAGTGAACTGAATAGCCGATACAACAATAAATATTACCTGAGCCTCAACAACTGGCTCTTGCCGTAACCGAGCCAAATTTTGTTTATATATTTGTAACGCTGCAAATAAGTAGGAAGTTTATTGTGTAGCAGATTGCCTTTACAATTTAATTAGGTGGACGGCGTTTTCGGTACACAAGAAGAGACAAACATGTTTCTCACTTTTTTCAACTAACATTGAAACACGACAATACCCGGGTCTAAAAAATTCATAGGCTCCCCTTAAAGAATAGCCCGTTTAATACAAATCTTAGCTGTCTTCTTACAGCTGTGAATGAACACGAGAGTGAGAGGCTATCACTACAATCCGCCCCCGCATCAAATGAGCGTCCCGGGGGTGAATTTGTTAAACAATGTCGGTATCCTAATTTTCATCTGGAATTGTTGACATGTGAATATTTATAAGTTTTCTGATTGCCAAAGATATATTTTTTTGAAATATTCGAATTCAGTATTAAAAATTATGCAAATAAATACATAAATACGAATATATTATGATCTTTTTAGTAAAAATATTTATTTATTTATTATTATTATACACGCCCTATTCAGGCATTAACATAATTTGTAAAATAACAGAAAATTACATTACAAGTGCAATACACAAAGAAAAAAAATACATTGTTTCGGCATGTTTTTACAAAATCAAAATTAAAAATAAATATGAAATGTGATGTAAAGCATTTTATCCATCACCATTGAGTTGAGACGCAAAAAATTGTAATAATGTAGTCCTATAAAGAGTTAAATCAACAGCATAAATGTCGACTACCTCCGCATATTAATTCCCCAAATAATGCATTCTGGGGACTGCGGAATTAGCTAGTGCATAAGTTCTGACATTACCTATGTAAATATGAAAATACATAACTACAATTTTTTTTCGTAAAAATGTGCAAATACGTACATATATATTTATTTTTATAGCATAAATATTACATTTGAAAATAAAGGTAATTACTTTACTAGACGTGGTCTGTTCTAAAGCAAGTACCCGTACAGTTTTTAAAAGATGTAATTGTTAAGGTACAATTGTTATAAAGTAAGGTGAGTAAGTAAAATGTAAATCAAGTTATAAAAAGTTATGTAAAAAAAGTACAATCAGAAGTTATAAAAATACTTTTGTCTGTAATATCGTTGGAGACAAAAATGTGTAGGTAGTTAGGTTAACACAAATGACAAATTAGTTTCATTTTGCTTTCTACCCACATCAAGCAACCACTTTGTTATTTTTGGTTTAAAATAGTTAATCACTTTAGACCCTTTGAGGTCTAGTGGCAATTTGTTAAAAATACGAGGTGCACAAAACAAGAAAGTTCATGTACAGTGAGGCCTCGTACCGCGAACTTAATTCGTTCCACGATCAGGTTCATGGTATGAAAAGTTCGTTATACGAAACGCGATTTTCTATAGTTTCCTTAGGAAATAAATTTAATTGGTATCGGACCCTAAACAAGAAAAGACCACAATTTAGAAACATTGCATATTTTTTGTATGCTTACAGGTTTATAATTCTTCACATTCAGAAGTTTTAGGTTCTTCAACTTCTTCTGCTTGTTTTTTTCTTTTTATCGCTGAAGAATTTATCTAATGTTGATTGCTTTTCTCCTTTTTAAGGGAACTCCTAAAGTAGTGAAGCCCCACGTCGTCGGAGAGGTCCCCCATCCACTGTTCACTTCAGCCGTTGGGGTGCCACTCCAAAACATTGTGTTGTGAAGCTTCTTCCATTCCTGTAGAATCACCGAATCACCTCGATTGTAGCTGAGGAAGATAGAAAGCAAAAGAGGCGTAGGTAGATAAAAAATATCTTAGATATGTAACCTCATAAAGTGGTTCAATATCCAAAATGTTGGTGATTTTATCATGTATACAAGATAAATCAACAGACTGCAAGATGGTCGCCAACCTTCGATAGAAGGCGACACAAGAAGAAGTTGTATTAAAATTGTGTGTCCACTATGATGCCAATGTTTAGAAATAATATTGCTCGCAACATGTTCCGTGCACTCAACGTGTCTTGCTGAACTTAATAATCGAATAATCCTTCTGAAATTTTACCGTACCAACTTAATCAAGATTTTTATAAGGACTCGCTCATTTTCTCTTACCGGCACATTATTATCGTCGGTGATCTTTTAAAAATGGTCCATATCTCACATGCTGGTAAGTAATGGTAAGGTATGTTGTCGGTGTGGTTTGATAGTCGGGACAGATTGATACACTTTACAGTGGTAGTTATCGACCGTGCTACAAATTAGGATTAGTAATTAGTATTAAATGTATGCAACGTGTTTAACTAACGATCTTTCCGCGCCAAATCACAGTGCAATAACAAATTAAGGTTATATTGTATGCCAACAATGAAATGATTCATCAATACTTAACGTTTTCCATCAGACGCCTATTCTCATCAGTTTAGACTGAACAATGCATCAGATGCAACAGAGATCAATTCAGTGCGCTGTATATTAAAAGTGAAAATTTCTAATTACTTGCGAAATATCACAAAAACAATACGAAATACTCCTAAGTGTAAATGTAAAAAAAAACCGCATTAAAACCACAATTTCAATACGTCCATAAAATCCTTCGTTGCACGTAACGGTGAAGAATTACAAGTATTAGTAAATTGTATTACTTTGGACGGTCGAGAACTTGTTCAGTTGTGACACTGCTTATGTAGGTGGAACAATTTACAAGAAAATCTTCCGCCGACAGAACAAAATTACATCAATTCATTGTTAGTATTTACTAACAGCTCGAATTATTTTGAAACAAATATAATTACTCAATCACAAATGAACAATACTCAGCGCTGTCATCAAACGAGCGAGCAAATTTTTAACTAAAATTAGCTGTTAAATTACCCATACAAGAAGGAAAAAAATCATATTAATTTCAAGTTACGTAGTAGCACCTTTATATTGGAGTTAAGTGTCGATTATTTTTTTAAGAATTAAACATTTTTAGCCATTTCGTTTCCGTATTTTAGTCATTGCGCTTGCATTATTTTAATGGCTCTATTTGCTTGAAAAATCTTAACAATCTTTTGAAATAACAGATAATCTATCTATAAAGCATTGATTTATGGCTTTTTAGGTTTAATTAAACTAAACGGTATACAGTGGTTCTTGACCATACATTTTTTTTTTCGTTTGCTCTAATATTTTAATTATAACTTAACTGAATAACTCAAATGAAATATAAATAATAGTTTCGTCGATTCTTTTAATTTGAAAATTTAATAAAATAATATATTATAATAAGCTGTAAATGCAAGTGAGGCAACATAAATAATAAATAGAAAATAATACAAGTGAAATAAAGAATTCGCAATATAAAAAAAAAAGTGATGAACTGCCATAACCATCAGAGGATGCTTATGAACATGATGCAGGTCTTCAACTCCTACTGTGGTCATCATGGAAGACATCACCGCGTCATCACAGTTCCAGAAATACTAGAGACTGAAAATCATCCGACATTTCCAGTTCAGTGGAGTAATTAACTAAGCATGACATCTGGCGGTTAATCGGTAATCCAATCACTCCATTGTCACGATGGACTCTCATCCATCGTCTTAAAAATGAATGTGAATAACCTTCATTTCGGAATCAAAATTTGTCAATATTTTAGAAATAATATAATTTTGATAACTTTAAAACAAAGATTTGCTCTAATGGAACTGATTTTCTAGTTACAAGTGTTTAAACTGGAAAATTCAAATCTTTGTACTAATGTATCATCATACCGGGTTTAGTCACTAACTTGTCAAAATGATTTTTAAAATATTGTGATGAGTCAATCAACTTGAACTTGATTTGTAGATTATTAATATATTTATGATTTCTCATTTTTCTTTTAAATTTCAATCTTATCATTGCGTCGTTTCTCCGAGGGGGTAGGCATAGAGGATAGAGTGCCATACTGTTCTGTCCCAAGACACAACTCTGGCCTAATCCACATTCATACATCTTCTCACGCATGCTCTTTGATTGTTTTGACTTCTAACAGGACCATATTCCAATATTTGGTGTACTCGGACATGTCAAGTCTTCCACGGATATCTTCTATTTCTGTATGTCTTTCTTACAATCATTATAACCTTCCTCTACGTTTTATATTAAATTGCATTACAGAATTATTAATATAAAAATCTTATGGAGGTTTGTTATATAAACAATTAATTCTTTATTAACGAGTTTGTACCATAGATGGCGATGGTGTAGTGGTACTCGAAGAGAGTCCACATATTGACATATATACAACTTTAAAAAATTTGTTAGATGTGGAGATTGATGGGGGTGGTGAAAGAATGGTGAACGTTATATTTATATAAAGTGATCACTCAAGCCAGCCGAAGCCTATATTTCTATATATTTTCCATTAAAATATAAAAATAGCTTCGTCTCTATGAAATATTTGATATTTATTAAATTAATTATAGTTTACCTCCAACTGTCAAATCAGCATTCGTGTTCAGGTAGTCAACTTGACTTACAGTGAGGACAGGAATGGACAATGTTGCTCGTGACCAAAAAAAGTACACACGATTTTATTACAGATTTATTAAGTACAGTTTAAATATTATACGTATGTCTAATTACGAATTTAGTACTTGAATTTAGAATTTAGTCTGGACGAGGTACGGTACAGAAACAGAGCGCCGAACGGAGCAGGCCGCCGGTGAAGCCGAGCACCGCTGAGATATCACGTGCAAGTTGAGGATGAATAATTATTTTACGCGCATTTTATATCAGTTTATAACGAAGTGTACGAATTTGCGAAAAATGGCGTCTTCTGTATGTAAATAAATTCATAGCTATAATATAAATTATTCCGATGTAATGCATGCGCCATTAAAGTAAAGCGTATTTGGCAATGAACGCTGCACCGACTACGTCATGTTTGCACATTGGCAACACTCTTGAGATTGTAATATAGAAATCAGAGATAGCAAACCAAAGTTTTTTTTTTGTAATGTTTACAAATCTACTATATACTGTATAAATTAAAACATTGCGTTTGAGACACGCGGGTGATAGACTAAATTCATATTACTTAAATATCCATCAGAGCTTATATTTAAAGAGTACAATGCCCTAGACATAAAACAAATTTATATGTTGAGACTCGTCCAATATTTCCAAGACAAACAACAAACATCTACACGCCAGTTCCGAGAGCAACAACGATATTTTATCAAAGATTCTACATGTTCTTAGCTCCGAAACTGTACAACACACTCAGTACCAACTGGAAATCATTCACTTCCAATAAGATTACACAAACATGAACCCAATTTATGATCCAATTGGGTAGAGATCAATTAGAATCATTGCTATCCAATATTCTAACATAATCATTATACAGTGTCTACACTAATAATTCACTAGTTCTACAACACTCTCACTAAATTTTTTTTCTCTATTTTTATTTTTATTCCTGTCGAATCTCTATCTTTCTTGAATTAAATAACACCACAACAGCACGAAAAAAACTAGCTATTTTAACAAAGACGGCAGTCTAGCAAAGTAACTATGACAATGCTGCATATATCAGAGGTGGAGTCTACTCCATCCCACACAATAAACTACGAGTATATACTTAATTGCTATATACTTGTATCTTATGTTTATCACGTATATTATAATATATTCACCTCTGTTACAACAAAAACATGTATGTTAATAAAGTCTAATAAATAAGTAAGAATCTCCTCGCGTGGCTTTTAAAATAACAAATTGGAAAATAACAAGTATGTTTATATTTATTGCTTTATTTTTTTCTTCCATAGTAGATTTGATAATTTGTTTTTTTTTCGAAAAGTCACTTGGCAGAGAACAACTGCTAGCTATCTTTCCATCTTTTTAGTGGTTTACTTATCCGTCCATCTCTATTTGGTTCTCCGCTATCCTGTCTACATGGTCTCTCCAGTATCGTTTTCCACATCTGCCCCTTCTCGCGATATCCTTCACGTCAAACGTTAATCTTATAACTTCTACGTTTAACACGTTTGTCCTAAGATGGAGCGGAGGGTTTTCATTTTTGATGTTCTTATGTTCAACATTTCACTAATTATCAAATCGTTGATTAATCTATTTTATACCCCAGGAAACGCAATCTATTTTTCAGTATGCTTTAGTATACTGTATATATATAATACGTTAGAGTAAGTATGTTTATCATAATTATATAGTACGTTACTGAATAATTAGAGTATAGATAGTGCTTTAATGATAATTGAATCAACAATTGTCCACTCGTTAGTTGATATCATAATATAATATCTATCGCTAAGTCCTCTACAAGCGAACATTCAACTTGCGGACTTTCAAGAATACGAACAACCGTGTCCAATCATTTAAATATGTTCAAAATTAATTAGTGTCTCTGCCACTTGGCAGCGTGCAGGACTCACGCTTTCAGTAATGTTTACAGTAGTTACGTGCAGTCTTCTTTAACAAGCGTGTGTGCTTTTTTCAATATGGTTACATTCTGTTCAATTACTGTGCGATTAAGTTGAACTCCAGCGCTGCACGATATCAGATGTTAAGCGTAAGATTAGTGCAAATGTTGGATGCCCAGGATAACTATGCTCGACCAGCAAACGAATACATCTTGCGAACGGAATGGAACTCATTCGTATATAGAGGACTTATGTATTGAGAAGATGGTACATAAATATAATTAAAAAATTGCCATTGACGTCAGGGCTCGCGGCGGCCGCTGTTCGGCCCATAAGCGAAGACAAAAGAGAGATTTAAAAAATAAATAATCGGAGAGCTCTATTCTCACGTCACACACGTCAACAAGTTCATCTGGTGTGATGTAATTTTCTGGCCGATATCCAAAATGTCCGTACAGTTACCACAACACTCGGAGTTCTCCCGGGCCAAGTCATCCGGGAAGGACCTGGGCTGCTATCTACATCGCCAGTGTGCTCGGTGAAGCCCGCCGGTACTTTCACCTCAAAGGTTCCGTGTGGGAGGCGCTATTCTCGCTGCACCTACCCTTAAACCCGATTCCAAGTAAGTGGACACCGCCCTAGATACTTGGGATTTTATTCGTCGCGGGTTATTTTCGTTCGATCACTTTTAATCACCTTATCAATCAAATCAATTATTTGAAGTTAATTGAAATAATAGTGAGTGATAAAATGTATTCATCTAGAAAATAAATGAATGTATAATATACGTGACAAATTTGAACAATTAAATATTGTCGAAAGATTCCACTTATTACCGGTGAACTATACCTGAAAACTCTGACTCCACGTGTTTAGTGGGCGGCTGTTCGCAGACAACAGGTGTTTAGTGTATAAGTATTTTCCGGTGTTTATTATGCTATATAATAGACAACCTATTACGTTTACGTCGTCACCAATCAGATTAAATCTATTGTTTTGCCGCCATTGTGCGAGTTCAAAATTATATAACGATATATTTAATTACAGTTGAGTTGAGCTTATTTATGTACACGATTTAAAATACTCAAACCAACTATTATAATCAAGCATGTTCGTGTTATAAAGCATTTATAGAAAATTGTTCGCAGTAGCATTTCCCAAGGATAATTATTAGAGGCAGTCTACATACAGTATTTTAAGATGTAAACGAAAAGCAATCTATGACCAGCTGAAGCGACAATGTTTTTCTGTATCTAGGAAGAGGATTTATGAAGGTACTGGCGTGAGAATTAACGAGGTAATCCCAGACAGTGTTTAAATACATTTAAACAGCAAAAATACGCGACACAATGATCATTTAAATACTAACTGCATTATTTAGTGTATTAGAATTTGCCGCGTGTATCCCGATCCCACCGGTTGACATTTGGGAATCCATTGCAGGGTCCATAATCAGGGCTGTTGTCACTGAATCGTCGATCACTGTCATCAGCCCTGATGATAGAACGTCGACCAGAAAGATTCTGAATAGAGACCGTCAAAACCTAAGAACCTTTTTGCATTATTCTTCAAATGGTTCGGCTTAATAATAACACTGCAACTTTTCAGGTTCAGGAAGGAAGCAACGCTGACAAGGCTGGTCTCCGCCTCGGAGACGTGCTGGTGAAGATAAACCGCATGGAAACGGATCAGCTCACATTAGAGCAGGCGCACGGCATCATCAACGACGCGGGGAAAAATATCAACTTGGCAGTTGCCAAGTGAGTTGGCATTTTAATTCTAATTAAAACACTTTTAGACAAAGAAAGACTAAAACGAAAATACGTCTTCGTATTTTCTTAATGTACTCTTTGTAAAAAAGAAGAATGTTAATGCATCTTCATAGTTGACGTTTGCTGAGATGTGTAGGCAAGTTTACATAATTTGAAATATTAATCTAAATTTAACTTAACCCCTACATTATATTACATATGTATATAAAAACTCTTCTCCTACTTCTCCTTTAAAATAGGCAATCCACCCTTCAAGAGTGATTTGTGCCATTAATCAAGTTAAAACATTATTTTACAGAAAAAAGTACAATAATATTATAGAATAGGAAATATTATATTACAAGTTAATACCATTGCCGGTTAAAAAAATTTCTATTATATAGATTAAGTGTGGTGAGTTAAGGAAAAGAAGATGACACAAGTTAACCGAGAGTTGAAAAGTACCATTGACAAGATAACTGTAAAAAAAACTTGTGATCCGCAATGGACAGGCAAAAAAGATATGGTCAAGGGTTTCCTCCTCGGCACCACACTCACGCATTGGGGAATCTATTAAGTTCAATCTGCAATGCAATGCAGAATTCTCATTCTAGACATATTTGATCTTGTTATTTTGGAGAACCAGGGGGTGCGGGGAATAGATCTATAAATTATTTTAAGCCGATTACCCTTATGATTATTTGGATCCATCCATTGTGCAGTCCAAGTAGAATTCGTACATTTTTATACCATATTGAGTCTGTCATACATCGGGATATGGAATTGATGAGGGAAAACTCCGGAAAGAATGGCCTCCTTGGCCATAAAACTCTTATTTATTTATATATATATATTTTCTTTACTTTAAGGAGGCATATTAATTAATGATCCTAATACTTAGGTAGTTCTACAGAGACATATTAACGTATTATAGTTTTGGTTAATCAATTTATTTCTATTTTTTTGAAGCAGCACAATTTTAGTAATTTATTTAAATATGCAAAAAGTATACGCAAAAAATATGAAATATACACAAAGATAATTTGAGACTACCTACACTGTTACCGTAAATGAGTGGATTCTATTTCTGAAATAACGGGAAAACTGAATCACGATACTTTGTATCCTTGCTGTTAAATATTCTAGAAGTTCTTATTTGCTTTAGTGTTACAAGAAATCATCATTAAACACTTCAATTGTGCATTACAGGGCACTAGGTTAATTTTTGTTAAAAAAAAGTATTTGCGAATAGTTTTAAATTATCGTGGAATATATAAATCATTTTATTACCGTCTTGTAGGATAGAATTATAAGTTACATAAATGTAGTATAAAGAATACTAGAATTTTCAGAAAACAGTATACAGTTATGACGTTTTTAAACATTTGATATACATGAGTAACTAACTACTTAAAAGGTTACAACTTAGAATGCGACATGAAATAACGGTTACGGTCTTTTATTGACGTTTTAGTATTTACTCTGAAGTAACAATTATTATTGCTAGATAAACGAATGTTGATGGCCATTTCATTATTTATAATATTTATTTATACACTTATGTTTATATAAAATAGCCACATACATTTGAAATACTTAGTATAGATTACGATGTACGATGTAATTATTTGACTAAAAAATATATTATTTCTCTTTTCAAGACTTCTAGAAATCCTATTACGATCGCTGATGATTGATCATTAATTGCTTGTGCTGTTCAGCAAATCAATAGAGTCTATCCGCTTCGTTAAATTCACTGCAAATTTTATAGGAAATTATACGTGCACCTAGTCCAGCGAACCGAGAAAACTGATTTATCCGATGGAAACAGTTAAATAGACGGTCGATCGGGCATCGGATCAAATCGATTTGCCGTATTGAATAATCGATCAATTTTACAGCTCTATATAACAAATAATAGGCGGTTTGATTTCTCTCTGCAACGACATTCGGAATGTTGGCTAATATGAAGGACGAGAGATGATTCAGGAATAGCCTTGATTTATTATTTTGAGAAAATATTTTCTCGTTTGTCCGGGTGGTAAATAATATATTATACTTTATTTTCTGCGGTACAGAAGCACAGATATGCTATAGACCTAGGGACACAGATGTCTGCCAAAAAGCTTCTCACGAATGCACTATTTAATCAAATAATAACATGCTTATTTACGACACAAAGCGTAAAAATCTAAATTATAAATCTTTTGTCGAGAATATCATCGACAATTGAAATAAATAGTAAAACATTCGATTCGTGTTTTGGAATTTTCGGTAAGATTGCAAGTGTGTGAGTTAATGAGAAATACACGGTTTTTTAAATTTATATTTAAAAAAACATTCCCAGGAATTTCTCACAGCTGACACTTACAATCACTTAACCGCCAAAATATTTAAATACCTTAAAAACTATCGGTATGCAAGTTTTCTGCGAACTTTTTGTTGTATGGTTCAAATTAATTCGCATGCACATGGACGTGACGGAAGATATTGCCGGTGGTCAAATTGTATTAAATCATTTATAATTTAATAAAATTTTTGTACTAAATTTAAATCATTTACTTCGGTTTTTTATTTAGATACTTTTCACAATATACTTCATTAAAAATTAAACGCTTATTTAATAAATATTGCCAACGAGCCTGATAGGAAATGGGGAAGGTCGGCGAGTTAGCGTCTTTTAGCCTGGTTAGACGGTGCAAAAATGTTATTCATATTTTTTAGTTTTAATATTCATAGATTTGTGGGTATTTTTTACAGGAACTTGCGTTTTGGCTTAATTATCTTGAGGAAAAACTATCTTTATAAAACAGTGAAAGTTAACTGCAAAAAGTGTAATAAATTAATGTTTTTTTTACTTGATCCGTACCACAAATATAACGGCAAAAAATTAAGTAAATTCGTATTCATAGTGCTAATATTGATTTTATTAAAATTTGTTTTCGAATTTGAGGAAATAGTTTTTTTGAATTATCACAAGCAGTACGAATTGAAAACCCGTGAATAATGACAGAATAAAAAAATATTTTTAAATTTTCATTGAATAATTAAT
This sequence comes from Eubasilissa splendida, assembly GCA_031772225.1. Taxonomy (NCBI): domain Eukaryota; kingdom Metazoa; phylum Arthropoda; class Insecta; order Trichoptera; family Phryganeidae; genus Eubasilissa; species Eubasilissa splendida. Next base: position 18,201,826 of record CM062850.1, on the reverse strand, counting down.
AGGTTTCCAGTATCAAATTAAATTAATATTGAACACAAGGGAAATAGGCGTTTACGTTATTAATTGTGTGACTGACGTATGATGGTTTGACGAGAAGAAATCTGGGAAAATTTGTGCCTTTCCACAATAATTTATTGCTAAGATTTATATTCATATAAATATGCTATAATAATGGACGCAACAAAAACTCGAGTGTTTGATGGTATGGTGTGAAATTGAAATTTATAAATTATCGTAAAATGAAAATATTACTTTAAATATTTATTACACTGTTGTGAATTGGTTTCAAAGATTGTCAATAGTACATTATGTCTGTAGGTGGAATTTACTTTTTATACTTGATTTTTGTTTTGGCACAGTGTCCTGGCAACGATAAATGCTCTATTGGATGGTTTTCAGAAGCGTATTGTTATATTTATATTTTTCGAACAAAGTTGGTACCAAACATTCCAATTAAATAAACCAAAAAATAATTTTAATAATTTCAAAAAACGTTGTGTCCAATGCATTTGGTAAATGTATTATTTAATAAGACCTATATATTATACTGAACTTGTAAGCACATGTGTTTCTTGTTTCGTTGTAGACTAACCCAAACGATCAGGATGACCATACTAGGGAATTCAATTTCATAAACAGCATTTATGCTGTTATTATTTTCATAGCACAATAGATTTATATTTGATTTATTTGAAATAAAATTGAACAAATATTGACGACACGTTCTTTAATGTTCATATATTTAATAAAAATAAGTACCAATCATCTCTTATGTGCACGTCCACGGATGAGACTTTGATTTTTCATTTCACAGATCATTTGTTGTTATCGTGTTTTGTTTGTAAAACTCCATGTATATTTTTAATGTAATATTGAAATGGCCTTAACCGCCGAAACAGCTGTAACATATAATAATGCTTACGCAAACTACCAGAACTCAATAATAATAATTATTATAATTTGACTTTTTTAAATCTTACAGATTTGCTGCATATATATACACGGGAAGATTTATTTCTTATTTGCCAAGTCTTACACATATATCTGAAGGTTAATGTTCTCTTTTAAATTGAAAGATCGAACGTGAGATCGAACCTTGACAGATAGATAAGCTGATGATGTGTATGTTCCCAAGTTATGGTACTTTTGATTTGCTTCTATTCATAGCTGATAATGTTCTACCTCAGCAAAGTCTCGAGACCAGAAAAATATAGAGAAATAATGAAAACGATCAGTATGAGAATGAAATAAGCAATAATGAGTAAATTTTTGATGAACATTAAATGTCAGAGGCTAGTAAAAAATTAAAACTCAATGGTGAAACCGAAAAGGTGTCAGAATTCAACAACATGAAGGCAGTCTTCGTTCATCACAAAAACACTGAACAATTTATTTTTATGTGTAATTATCAGTTTTTTAAAAATTTCGAAAGATCAACGATTACAGAAAAAAAATTCCTATTTAAAGGATAAAACGTTGGTATGGCATATATGTACCGAATAAACTGATAGATACATTAGTTACAACAAATCGCTTAAATAAAACTACTTACTTATTAGCATCCCTGGCTCGATTTATCTTAACGATATTTTATAAAAATGCAGTTATTTAATAATACAATATTTAATATTTGAGTTTACATACAAGATACATGTGACAATACAACATAGCTAGCTTCGTGCTTAACTCTGTACTGTCCTTTACGCGTTTTCGAGACGAACTCAGAGAGAAATCTCATCCATGTATCACACCATTGTACGCGTACCTAAAAGATTTCGGAAACACTTCATATATTGTATAACTTGTTTATTGACTAACAGCCTGGAGGACCAAGAGGCCGAGGAGCGCCAGAGACAGATGATGGAATTGGAGGATGAGGAGATGAGGGTGGACGTGTCCAAGCTGGATCTGGTGCCCCCGCGCCCCGCGCCACAGCCCGAGGTGGCCAAGCGCAAGTGCTGGCACCCGATAGTACTGGATACCAGTCCGCCCCCCATCATAGTGGAGGCTACAGGCGGTGAGGTAATAAAATAGTGTAATTTCTTTAATCTGAGATTTTCCATAATTTCATTTAAATTAATCACCTGAATCACAAATAACATTTTGATACCTCTCCATTATCATTGATAATCTTTATTCTACTGTGATAAATGTGACAAGATAAACTATGACTATGTGATTGGTGTTTGATTATAACGATGATTGGTAACTGTGATTTAGTTCCTATCGTACCAAAGATTGCTCACTCAATCACACAATCACAGTCCAAATCGCAATTTATTACAATATATACTAGAAGTAGTAAGAACTTATTTAGATCATCAAGTTGGATGATTTGTAAATTTTTCTTGATTATTATATTTTATTTTTAATTCATTGTGGAAATTAACGTCATCAAAAATTTTTTCTTGATAAATTCATTTTTACATACCTGCCTTTAAATGTCATATAACTTCAAATTTAGACTGTAACTATAATTAATAATTTTTATTCTTAATAATTTTACGTCTATTATGAATGAAGCCAGAACAGAAATTTACAAATAGGTAAAATGGATGGATATTTCATAGACATTAAATTCCTGATAATAACCCGTGCATATATTTATTTAGCGTAATGAAGCAATTTGACGGGTTTGTGAACGATTTAACAGAATCTAAATTAAATTAAATTTAAACCATTATTGTGACTGTAATTGTGTTCAATTATAACGATGATTGGTAACTGGTAACTTAACTGTTGGAGGTTTAGTTTCCAGTGATTGCTGCTCGAAGAATTACGAATTACCAATCATCGTTACAATCATATACAATCACAGTCACAATAACAGTTTAACATCATTTATACGTACTAAACGTTTTTTGACTTGCTAAATGATTGGCTCAATCTCACAATAAAAGTGACGCTAGTCTAAAATAAAAATACATATATAATCAATTTTATCGAAAAATATATTGTTGTTGCTATTGGGATTCGAACCTGGATCTCTTTTTAATCCGGGAAAGGTGCATTATCAAACAGTACCTACCTTTGTCGACAAATTTTCGAACCCATATGTTACATTTTTCAAAGTAATACATCTACCGTTCCATTATATGAAAGCCATCTACATTGTTTTTACGGAATCTCAAATACGTTTGAGTAAACCGATAGGTTCGAATCCCGGTAGCAAAAATAATATATTATCACAGACCGTCTGTTCTGAATAATTACAACTTCACGATGAGAACGTGTTCTCCTTAATCCTTAATAAGATATAAATGATCAGATTGTCTCAATATTTTCGCAGGAAGCACCGCATAAGAAATTGATGAGAAATATACGCAAGGCCATGGATACGAAAAAAATGCAACAACCGCCACCAGAGGTACTGATTTTCTTTCTCTGCAACAAATTTACGATACTTAAGAAAGGTACCGAAGATGAGTCGTGATCTCCTCGCATTTCCTGCCATCGCCCAATAATTGTGTCAAATTTCGGAGTAGCGATTTCATGTAATTGTTCACCTTCTCATTTAGTCTATGGAATGATATCCTTTAATGTATTGTTTTAATAAGTTGAATGACTCCTTATTTAAGTTTTTATATTGAGATATTAATAAAATAAGATTTTGGAAAAAAATGCGTTTCCTTTGAATGACTTCAACCCACTAATTTCTGAATTGTTTCTCGTATAATGTGGCGCACAGAATGTGTTAGCATGGATTTTATTACAGATAAAACCCCTCCGTCTTGTAAATATAATACATGTATACAAATATACAAGTGTTGGTATCGTCTTATGCTGCAAAAACCTGCAAATGATACAAGACTGAAAAATCAATATGAACAAACATTTTAAAGGTACATGATATTACATACAATACAATTATAAACAAACAGGAAATTTAACATAATTAGTTATTTTAATATTTTCCGTTCTAATTAATAAAATGAACTGAATGAAGATCAATTCCAACCGGTGAAGCAAATGACTCACTTAGAAAGGGAAACAACATTTTGACAACTATGTCTATTGTTACGACTGTCACCTGTAACAGAAAATTCTAGGTTCGAGTCCTGACAATGACTATATTTTTTCCAAGGAAAAAAATGGAAATGACAAATCTTTTTTAAAAAAAAAGAATAAAGAATTGCATTTCAATGAGATTTACTTTTGTTTAATTATCAAGGAATCAAATTTGCAACATTATAATTACAACTTCTACGATGTGAATTTAGCATTTAATCGTAATTGTACTCTTCTACAGTGGGAATTTATAATTTAATCGTAATTGTACTCTTCTACAGTGGGAATTTATAATTTAATCATAATTTACTCGTAATTAATTATACACTAATTCTATAATACAAATTTTTACACTACAAATTCCATGATACAAGTGAATTTATCATTTATTCGTAATTGTACACCATTTCTACAACACAAGTTGAACAATGTAAGTAAATTTATCATTTACTCGTAACTGTAAAATATTAATGTGATTTAATGTATTTTGACAAATAGTTTTAATAATTTCATTGAAACATATATAATAAATATATACATATATTTATATTCATATAAATATAAATCATATCAATATAGCAATAGAAACAGAAACTGATTAAGGTTTTTTTAACTGATCTCAAAATAATAGGTAACATTTTTTGTATAAGAAATAAATCGTAGGTTCAATTTGAATTACTAGAACAATAAAATATGAGCAGATATATTAATGATTAACTCTCCCGCAGGGTCCTCCTTTACGTAAACCTCCCCCTCCGCCAGCGGATGAAGAGGAATTAGGGCCCGATAAAGGTAAAGTCTCTCAGATCTCACTGAATGTGCAAGAATGAAGTTATGTGTGTGATTTCTAATCAACGCACCAACAAAAAAAGGTTGACAGAAAAAGTTGTAGGTTAATATAAAATATTCAAATGGTTCTAAAAAATGTATAAACCCCGTAATAAACTTAAATATCTATGTTATTTTATATTGACTAGTAAAAAGGTAAAGTACAAATAATTTCACAATTCATAGACCATCTCTCATTGTTATTGGCATTAAATCCATTTTAGTATTCAACGGTCACCAGATTCAAAAAGCTACCTGCCTATAAAAGCATTTTCCTCAATTATCTTTCACTAAATTAGATATAGAAGAGATTGGTAAAAAATATATATGACGCAAGTGTTGGACGCAAATAGAGGACGTCCGCAAAAGACTTGGCACAACCAGGATGGTCTTGTTAGAAGCGTCGAATAATGAGAAGATGTATAAGGCGAGAATTGTGCGTCAGAACTGAAGAGTGTGGCGCTCTATCCCCTCTGCCGATCCCCGCAGGGAAACGGTGTGGTGATAAGTTAGTTAGTGGTTACATATAGGATAATTTTGGCGTATAAATAAAGATACGACCTTTCGTACTAATGCAAAGATGGGGAGAAAAACCTAAAAACAAAATTAGACCACTAACAAAGCACAGCATAATCACATTTTAAAAAGTTACGATTATTTTTTACATAGTAATTTAATTTCAGCTTATTAGACCAAGGTCGGTACCGATGATAGGAAGTGTTTAATTAATAATTGGATAATTATATTAATAACTTAAAGAAACACGTAAATAAATTACCGATTAGTAAAATCCTTAACAATCTCATAACATTTAAAAAAAATAGTCATAATTCTTACTTACTCAGATGCCATCACGCCGTTTCCCCGCGAGGGTAAGTAGAGAGGATAGAGCGCCACACTCTTCTTTCCTGACACACAATTCTCGCATCATCCACATTAATAGATCTTCTCATACAAGCTCGACGATTATTGAGGCTTCTAACAGGACCATCCTCCAGTATCTGTTTTAACTGGTCGTGCCAAGTCTTCCGCGGACGTCCTCTACTTCAGGTGCCATCAACAGTTGCGTCATATATCTTTCATACCATTCTCTCCTCATTCATCCGTTCCATATGACCAAACCACGTAAAAGATTCTTTCTTAATCTCACTCACTATACTAAGATCAGATTTATATTCTTTCCTTGATTTTTTACTCTGTCATAAATGCTTCATTCCTCTTCTGCCAGCTCCAGGTCTCACTTTCATACATAAGTGTCGGTATCAGGACTCCATTGTGAACCGCTGGTCTTGCCTCGCTTGACAAATTCCCATTAGATACAATTCCATTCAAAGCGCCGTTCACTTTATTTCCTGCAGTCACCCTCCTTTCGATATCTTTCCCTGTCTTTCCATTTCTATCGAACATACTTCCTAAATACACAAACTAGTTTACTTGTTCAATTATGTAGTACATTTTGTGTATGATTTTATGCCTGAGCGTAAGGAAGAATTTTGGTGACGATGAGAAGAGGACTTAAAGAAAGAAGTATAGTCGGTATGGAAAGATCTGCGCATTCGGAAACGGCACATTTTATTTTGTATGTACAGGATGGCCCAAAAAAAGAGAGAACATTTCGTAAAATGTGATATAATTACATCAAAATTACTTTAACTATATCAACAATATCTTATATTACGTTTTATTTCGACAATTTTTGGTCGCCATCTTTGATTATTAATTTTCCCAATGTTTATATTTGGTTTTTTCAAATTGTTGCCCAGAATGATAAAAATCACTGCAGAAGACCGTACTCTGATCGAAAATTTGCGAATTAAAAAACGTTGGGGTACTAGGAAAATGATCGAAGAGTTTCCAAACAAAGCCTGGAGTATAGCTAGACATTACAGCAGGACGGAGCTCTATCTCATACAGCCAGAAATACAATCAACTTTCTTCGTCGTGAGAATGTTAATTTCATCGAGCCAGGCATGTGGCCACCGAACAGCCCAAATTTAAACCCAGTAGATTATGCAATATGGGGTGTTTTGATGATTTCTGATTAACTAAATATTGTGCAAAAAAATTACATTAAGAATTATAATTAATTATATTATGTTTTGAAATAACTCATGTGTTACAAGATTTTCTCACTTTTTTGGGCGCATCCTGTATATAAACAAACCTACATTAGACAAATGTTGGATTGTTGAGGATGTCTGATACAATGTTACCTCACCCAGAATTGAGTATGGCGGACCAGCTCCGCAGCATGCAGCGCCAGTTAGCCGCCTTGTCGACGCTGCCCGCAGTACTGCAACAGTCCTTGACCATGGTCAGCCAAAACCTTACGCGCATGCTGCCACCAGAACCAGAATTGGAACCCGAACTGGAATTGGAGGTAATTGAACGATGTTATTTGTATTTCATCCGTGAAACGATATAATTGTTAGGGTCTTGAATTCACATAAGAATGAAAAGTATATATGTACTCGTGTATGTGTTTAGTCATATTTATTAGTGATGAGAAAAAATGGTACTCTTGTCTCTCAACGGTGTGATTGTGATTGGTATTCGATAATATCAGTGATTGAAAACTGCTGATACTAATGCGCATGTGCCGTACTATTATCATACACGAAATAAATAAAAAACATAATTATATCCATATTTATTTCTGTTATTAAAACTTCATTTGCGTAAAAAAACACATTCTAGCATAAATAATTAATACATATCTAATTTAATATCATTGCAAATAGAATGAAAACGCTTTAAAAAATGTGAGTTTTTTTTTCGGGTCAAACTTTCAGCGTTTCGGATCAAGTGCGTAAAACGTTTTGGCAGAATCTACCAGATGGCGCTGATCACGAATTATAACATCATTCCTTCATGAATATTTTCGTTTCAAATGCGCAGGCGCCGAATCACGGTTTCTAACAAAATATAAATAAAATAAAAAAATTAATCACGATATTCTCAGATATTCAATCACTGATAGTGAGTGCGACTCAAAGATATCAGTGATTGACTCACGGTTCGTGATTTTGGGCTCATCACTAATATTTATAGTACTGGTTTGCTTAGTGCCGCGATGTGCTCGAAACACTAAAGATGTTGCGCAGGTCAGAGTCCAATACAACCATACAAAGCTATTCCAGTGTTAGTTAAGTCAAGAAAGATTGTTGGATCGAGCTAACATATTATTTGTTAGTTTTACTGATACATTTTGTGCGCGAATATGTTAGAACGAAAATTAATGCATTTTTAAAGAAGAATGTAATGTTTTCCACAGAACTGACAATTGCAAAAATATATCAATAAAACACGGATAGATTTAAGAAGTTTTAAAATTAAATGCTCATTAAGTGTTTGCCAAAAATTGCCCTTTTGATCGTTGATTATCGTAATTATAACATAAACTTTAACCATTGGAGATACTATGACACCATTTAATTAATCATGTTAATTATTTGCGTGAGATGGTGAGAATGAAATGGAATTAATAATCTACAAACGATTTTCCGATGTTGTTTACATAAAAATTTAATTTATTTATAAGATATAACCTTTAAATTTAATTTCTTACACAGGCATATAAAAATGGATAGGTGCAAAATGAAATTGGTATGAATCTGTAACCTCTGAAACTACTAGATTTTTTTGTTACAAAACTGTAAACAATACGTTTTTCTAACTCGCTTTGCATTGTATTGAATATTACAAATTGGCTCTTTTTTCCGTACAAGGAACACGAGTCCGAAACTGAAGTTGAATACACCGAAGAAGATTACACAAATGGTAAGACCCCTTTTTTGTTGTTTTAAACCCACGTAGAATAAATACAATATAAAAAGTTTATTTTAAGCACGTATTGGATAATTCCAATTCATCTCGAAGGCATACTTCGCGCAAATCTTAATTAATACTCAACGTAAAAAAGGCAATTATCTCTGACCAGTTATTTATCAGGAATTATTTTGTATGGTTTTTTTTCATTAGAATACGTCACTGAAGATGAGATGTCAGCCCGAGAACCAATTCCAGAGCCCGAATCGGAACAGTATCTAGAACCAGAAGAAGAACTAGAACCGGAACCAGAACCAGAACCGGAACCGGAACCTACAATTGAAGAACTAGAGAAACTCGATAAACTCAGAAAGGTGAGAATGAAAAAAAAAGATTCAGTAATTTGTGTTAAAATTTTCAACGTCAAAATTGTATTTAGTTGGGTTAGATTTTTAAATTACAGACAATTTATTTAATTTAAGTAAATAATTTTGATAATGCAATGGAAATTAGTGAAACGTATCAAAGAGTAAGATTTCTTAAATAATCATAATAATGTATATTTTTTACATTGTAAAGAAATGAAAACACAAAATATTAATAATATTCCAGCTGAAGGAGCTCAACAGAGTGTGGCCGTGGGGAGATAACATTAAACCTGTTTATAAGTAAGTAAAAATCTATTTTCATCCATTATTATTGAAGTTAAGTCCGATACAGCGAATAACGCGCGGATATACTCGAGTGTGCATGGCCTTGGACCTCAATTTACCAGCTGACGTTAGGGGTGTGCAATGTTGCAAATTGAAGATCGATTACTCGATTATATTTTAGAAATTAATGTTATTGTCCTCTTTCTATTTATTGTAAATCTTTAATATTATATCTTGAATTTATAATATATTAGAATGTCCATATGTCTGTTTATTATATACTATTATGAAAGTGGTCTAAGTCATGTTTCTTTCATTTCGAGATATTTAAAGGTTTGCGTTTGAATTGATTAAAAAATATTTTTATATTACACAACACAATGTTTCAAAATTTATTTAGTATTTTGATTTATTTTGACATATACATGTTGCATGTAGTTTATAAGGAATTAAAAAATTGAAAGTTGAAATGACTTACTATACTATATAACACGTCGTAACACTGTCGTACACTGAATATAGCGCTTCAAATTTTTCTCAATTGTTACAGATTGTTTCATATTATATTCATTTAAAACAATGTGACGCGAAATAATGGATAATAATGGATGCATGCGATGTCTGGCGAATTGATAGGTTATATTGGCACGGTAAAGGGCTTACTAGGGATATATTTTCTAATGTAGTGCTGGTGTAAACAAAACCTTCATCGATCGATGATACTAAATAACATTATCTTATTTCCTGATATCACATTATTACTTCTCATTTCCATCGTCTTAACAGCTCTTCATCTTAGCTTAAATATATATTAATTATGTGCTTGCAAAAATATTTAATAAATAACTAAAATTGATTGCGATAAATCGATCTCTTTCTCCAACACTAGTAGAAGAAGAATAAATATATCTGTCTAATTTTAGGCCAATTTGTCTTAATTTAGATACCTAATATATATACATATTGCTGTGTATAGAAACGTACTGTTAGAAATCTATTATTTATAAGTATATTTGTACAATGTAATAGTACCATTTAGCAATTTCACCAATAATGATTTGGGATATTTTATAAAACTTCAAATTTTCTCCTTTTTCAGAATATCTGACAGATATAAGGTGCCTCATTCCGAGTTGTTCAGTAATAAGTAAGTAGATAATACTCGTAACACACCTAGTACACAATATTTTAGGGTCAGATACATATTAAAAATATGAGTCGAAAATCTTCAAACTGCGTGTGCCTGATTTCAAAACCATGTTAGAGTAATTTAAAAGTATTATAAATAGTTTTTTTTTTGTGCGCGAAGGAAACCCCAAAGGGTCCCATCCTATTCCGGAATCGTTTTGAGATTTGTTTACTCTCGTTTCGATTCCACTCAACAAAGCAACGCGTGTAATATTTTACAAAATCTTAAAGCTTGTTTTTGAACTTAACTTTTAGAGCAGTTAGTTAAGTTCCGGTAGTTACTAAAACCTTATGGGGCCCCTTCATATAAACTTTTTTTCCTTATCTTTATCATTACAATTGGTTAATATAATATTTATTTTTATTACATTCAATTATCTTAATACCATCACAGGTTGGCTCCGGTATCATCTTACCAGACTCATACCTGTACAATTTGACGTGAGACTCGTTATAACATTAAAATCAGAAGGCAGTCAGAGTGAAGCTATTGAAATCATGCACCCCCAAAAGGGGAGGGTAGACGTCACATTTATGTGTTGCAGTCGCAGTCCGGCAGAAATTCACCCTGTCCAGGTCGCAAGAGGTGCGAGGGAGAGCCAGTGGAGCCTCTCTAGCCATTGCTCTTCCCGGCGTCGTCCATCTCAGCAACCCCCAGCGGGAGACCCACACCCAAATAAATACCCGAAAATGTCCGAGATTCTTTTAATTTCTTAATAGGTTATCATTCCGGGGGGCGTTATGCGATTATTTATATTGATTTAAATATTTTATTGATTCCAAATTATATACTGAGTACAAAAAACTAAAGGTTATCGAACTTTAAGCTGCCAAACTGTATTTTATTAGATTATTTAAAACCTAAAGCAATGATAATAATAATGGCTCAATTTCTCAAACATTTGTATCGAAGTACATACATAGACTTGAAGGTTAACACGATTTTGTAAAAATATCATACAATAATATTTTCTGTAACGGTACAGAATTTGTACATACTCCTTGAACATTATCGACTCGTAATTTAGTCAGGTATCAGCTCATAAAATATTGTGGACTAGATCTGTTATATCCTGTACATGAATAAGCTTAATATATTGTACAATATAGGTTTGTGTAATATTTGTAATATTTTTATGGTATATCACTACGCGGTAGCGAAGGGTAAAACTTCATTTCGTAATGAACACTTCATTCGAAGTATGTTGGTACTTCTGGTTGGTACCGACACACTTGTATATCCCGAAGCAGGTCGAAGTGTCTGAAGTGCGAAGCGAAGAGTGAAGTGTGTAGTGTGATACTTCGCGAAGTACACAATGAACTGCATGAAGTAAGCAACAAAGTTTCGTTCTCTATATGTACACAAATTGCAATTAATTGTGTGCGTTGTTGAGTGAGAGCTTCGTTGCAAGCAACTAAATTATATGCTAGTGCGTGTGAATATGGTGTGAAGTATTGAACTATTGAAGCTTCCGCACGATTTAAAAAGTGAGTAAAGGTGTTTTTTTTAGAGGTACAGAACTTTAAAGTGAAATAAAACACATAAAAATCGTGGTAATGGCCATGGTATTGGAAAGATAACTTTAGGCCATTAGATTTTAAATATGATTTCGCGCATATGGGTGCCGCGGCTGGCGCAATCTGGAAGTCCAATTTTCGACCACTTTTTGGAGCAGCCGGGGACGTATATCGGCAATAACGCGACGAATGTTGTCGAATGCTTCCAAGTCGTCTATCGTCTCTGGCTTATCGGCGTAGACTAGCTACTTCACATGTCCTCACAGAAAATAATCCAAAGGTGTTAAATCATACGATTTTGGAAGCCAATTCACAGGTCCATTATGCGCTCAAAGAATGTTTCCTTTAATAAATTGATTATGGTGCGCGTTGTATGGCATGTTGCGCCATCTTGTTGAAACCACAGCTCTTCCACATTAATACCATTCAATTGGGGAACAAAAAAGTCAATAATAATGGATTTATAGCACTCTCCATTAACTGTAACGTTGAGGCCGGCATCATTTTTGAAGAAACAACAGCTTTTTCGGTGCGCACTGTACGACGTCTGCGGACGCGTATTATCAATTAGAGTATGCGTGGTGCGAAAGTGATCCGTGGTTATTCGAATTATTTGCTCGGATGGAAGATAAAAGATAGACGTTGCGTACGGTTAGTTTCGCGAACTGAACCATGGTTTTTGAAATAAATTTGCGATCGTTGTTCTGGCGTAAGTCTATTCATGGTGAAATGCCAAACCAAACTGAGCATTGTATCAGTTGTCAGCTGTCAAAATGGCTATCGCTGGAAAAAGTGTTGCCAATTCGATAAACAAACCTCTAAAAAAAAATCATCCCCTTATAAACGAAGTACTTCGTACAGTATGGACCCATCGCTCCTATGCGGTATGCGTGACAAGTATTATCGGTTTATCCTACATTTTCATAGTGAATAGATATAACATCGCACACAAGAGAACTAGGAAAACTTATAAAACTTTTTATTTTTTCAGAATCCAATCCCTGGAGAATAAAATGATACTGAGAAAAGCTACCGAGGTTTATGAAGAGTAATACAAGAGATTTATAAGAGTAATTATGTATATTAGAATTAAAATTATTTTTAAAATGAACCATACTTATATAATATACTGATGACGGAGAGGTTTAAATTATTTTCCAACATTTTAATAAATCTGTTGTTAAAATGTTGCACATTTTTTTAGATACGCTTGCTCAGAGATTCGAAAGATCTATTACGCCATCTTTAAGCTTCATTCATTCGACGCAGAAAAACGCGGAAGTCGTTCTCAACTATTAGTTTGTCAGTTACTGAAATAGCCGGTTACAACTAAACATTTGTACGCAAAGTGTCTCGTACATAATCGATAAAAAACACTAATTGAATTTCATTTCCATTCACGCAATGATAAAACTATTGCACACTGCATTAGTTGATTCTTTTTTGTTTCGTTTGTAAAAAGAAAAAGTTTTCGCATAACATTGATTTACATTTAAGATTGAAAAAAAAAAACTTTTTTTTAATGGATTTTTTATCTATCCTTAGGTAGGTAAGTACCGATACAATTATTAAAAGTAAGTTTAAATAATAACGGTGGGTGCGTGTACATATATATGACTGTGCTCTCTCATAACATCACAACAGTTGCTTATTTTGCTCGAGTACAAAATACAATAGTCATCAAATGACGCGAATCGCGCGAGATAAGTCTCATCCGTATACATGCACCCTAAGAGTTTTTAGATTTTATAAAAAAGTAACGTCTTATTTTACACAGTCTCGATTTTAATATTAACATTTTCATAATTCTCTAATATATGTTATTTAACTTAATAATAGTGGTGTATTTAATTATTCAAAATAAAATAATGTTGTTAGCTAAAGCTATTTATATTTTTATATAATTATTTCATTGTTTTATTCCCTCAATAGGAATTCATTTTCTGAGAGATTAAAATGTGTACATTTGATTAAAGTATTATATAATACAATTAATTTTATGATACGTTAAATAATTTAAAAGTAATCTAAGAAGATAAATACTCAAATCTATCGATTTAATCCTCAAGAGAAATTTACTACTGTAAGAAATACTAACGAATTATTCAACCATAAATTAGTATGACTGCTTCATTTATAATATACTATATTTCATACTTATGTTTTTACGAATATCGTTTATCTCAAATCTCAAAATTTGAATAGGCGAGTTAAATATCTTAGCTAATGATTCTATCATTATTACTACAATATAATCAATGCACCAAAATACGAGTGTTATAAATTTTAGTTGTCCGTTAAATCCGCCCCTTTTTCAACTCGTACACAATATGTATAATTTAACGATATAATTCAATAACGGTCCGTGCCCACGGAATGAGACACGATGAGAGATTTAGTTGAGACAAATCTCGTACCCATGTGCACGTGGTATTATTTTGATCAGAAAATAAACTCAGGCATCAGCTTGTAGTTAGCTTGTGTTAGCTTGCTTTATATTCGAGAGTTTTTTTTCTAAAATTCTTATAGGAGCATAATCCCATAAGATTGTTTCAAGTCGAAAATTTCATAAAAATATCATCTGTAGACACAGACTGTAATAATTAAAATAGTTTGTAGCATTAGTATGTCATATATTATATCATCATTATCACAGACGAAGTGCATGCTTGTGACTATGTTTAAAAGTGTTATTAAAGATAATTCTGAATCTTTACATGTGTGTCTTTATTTAATTATTCCTTATTTTTACTTTAATAATAAAGTATGGTATAAAAATATTTTAAATACTAATTTAATGTATTAATTATAAATATATACATAAAAAATCAATTTTGTCGAAAAATATTGTTTTTGCGCTACCGGGATTCGAACCTGGATCTCTATTTCCAATCCGGGGAATAACTCTACCAATTGTGTTATAACGCCAGTATTTTTCATGAAAAATTGTCGAACCTATATGTTACACTTTTTCAAATTAATACATCTGTCGTTCCATTATTTGAAAGCCATTGTTTTTACGGAATCTCAAATACCTTTGAGTAAACCGACTGCGGACGCCAGAATTATCAATTCGTTTTTTATTAAATTTTGGACACATTGATACAACTTATACATCTTAAGGAGAACACAAAAAGCAAAAACAATATTTTTCGACAAAATTGATTTTATATGTATATATTTATAATTAATACATTAAATTAGTATTTAAAACATCACAGACCTATGTTTTGAATAATTACAACTTCACAATAAGAATGTATTCTCCAAAATATTTTAATAACAAGAAGCCTGTAATGGTACCGCGGGTTTTCAAGAGAGCCTTTCTATATGTTCATAGGACGAGGTTTGGTATTACACCTAATTCAACACACCTAAAAAGGTGTGATATGTATAGGTGTAAATTATTATTTGGTTTTGTTTCCGGCTTGCGGGATATTTTAAAGGAAACAAGCAATTACAAACTTTTTCTGTATCTTTATGTTTTACAGTTTTTGCGGTTTTTTGTGAATATGCTAATTAGTACATCGATCAATTACGTAAAACCACAAAATTATATAGTATTTTAATCAGTGTTTAATATGTACCTCCTTCGAAATAATGCACATTTAAATTATATTTTTTACATCCCATAAATAAAAACCGTTGTATAATAATTATGCCTATTCTCAAATACCGTTAAAGTAACAATTATTTTGATTGCAGTCAGTTTCATCAACTGCGATGTATTCAAATTGAATAGTGTTGCAACTAATGTTGTTACCATAGTGATAAAAATGTCAACAAAATAATTATAGCCTACGTCTGGTCCGATACGGTATGAGAAGAAGAAGAAGAATAATGATTTTGAAACAATCAAATATAAATATTACACGAACTAATGTCTTGGTCTATTTTTGAGTGTTCGGCTAACCATCGCGGCCTCAATTCAAAATAGTATAGATTAAATGCTTTTCTCGTATTTTTTTATTAAAAATAACATATTATTATTTTGAAGTTCCAGTTTTTCAAAACATAGTTCTGTAGTATTTTAATAGATACAAAATAAATGTATCAATTAGAAAGATATACAGTAAAATTCAATTTATCGAAAAAAAAATTTTTTTTTACTACTGGGATTATCTTTTATATTCATAAAAGGCTATTGTAAATGTGTATTAATGATGATTATACATGTTTAAATGAATTAATCAAAAAATCATATAAATATACTATAATTTTCTAAAACCAATGTTCAAATAGGTACAACACATTAATATGTGGCACATAATAAAGGAAGAGATGATTAATTGTTATCATCGAAACTATAAAAAATGTTATTATTATATTGTAATGAAATTGTTATCATCGAAACTATAAAAAAATAACATTATATACAGATTACACTTCTTTGTCACTTTGCTTGGCTTGCTCTATCGTCTCGGAGATTCTATGGTCAATGTGGTACCGGTCCAGGGTTTTTACGCCTGCGCAGTGGCAGAGCAAAAAAAACCACCGTTAAAAACGATAAAAGATTTTAATGTTGAAATAAATAAGACGTAAAAAGCGTAACAATTCTTACATTATTTTCTTCAATCTAAAATCGTAGTCTGGAGCGATAGAAATATTTACTATCAAAAGATATGAATTTTGTTAAAATTTAAATTAAACTATTTTTTTTTTGTTTAACCTTTACCATACCATGATATAAAATACCCGAACGCAGCCATGCTATCAACTTGTGTTACCGTAAATAACAGAAAAAATATTTTTATTAGCTTAAATGGCTTTAATGGCACGAATTTACTCAAAATTGAGCATTAAATTTTGAAAAAATGATTAATGACATAATTTAGAGCATTCATTAAGTCCTACACTTTGTGTTCATCCTTCTTATTTCTCTTCATTTAAATAGTGAGAAAGAGACAATTACATTTGTTTGTTTGTTGTTCTTTTCACTGTGAAAATAGTCTGTGATTTCTGTCTTACATATCACAAATTGTATTTTTACCTACGTATTAATTTTACAACGGATTGAAAGGAAAAAATAATTGTTTTTGTACGATTCTCTTTACATAATTGGTTTTATACTAATCATTCCTAAGCGCTAATATTTTCTATAAGATTATCTAAAATATGAATTTTATGTTGCATGTATTTGCCGAAATATTACAGGTTTAATTATGATGGTAGACCTGTGTTACTGCATGGTTTGGAAAGGGTTAATACAATTAGACATTTTAAATAATTATTCATAAATCAATACATCTTCACTTTATAGTAATATGTATGTATTAAAAAAATATATAATTGAGCATAACTGTTCAGAGAAAAATATTTGAAGAGATGACGTTTATAATTAAAAACTTTTTTATGAATAAGTAGATCCGTGTTTCTGCTCTGCGTACAAAATACAGTACACAACGAACGACAGCTCAGTTCGCGGTAACTCACAACTGTCTATTACACGAGTTTCGAGACAAAAGTTTCATCCGTGTACGCGTACCCTTATAAGAGTCAATACATATTATCACATAGATGAGTAAATAGAATCTTGCGTCGGTTCTTGGTTTTATCTAAAGCTGTTCCCAAAGATAATAATTATAAAAATCTCTTCTGCACTGGCCGCCGAGAATTAGGTAGATTTCGTATTCGTTTTTTATCATTTTTTAAACAAGGTGACGATCAAGCTGGTTAACAGACTTAACAGAGATTTTTTAGATTATGAGACCCTCTGCAATAAGTAGTATTTCTATCGAAGTTTACCAAAACATTTTCGTTTAACAAGTAAATTAAGATGCAATATTGATAAGACATTTTTTTTACATT
The DNA here is from genome assembly GCA_031772225.1 of Eubasilissa splendida. Lineage (NCBI taxonomy): Eukaryota > Metazoa > Arthropoda > Insecta > Trichoptera > Phryganeidae > Eubasilissa > Eubasilissa splendida. Next base: position 18,184,055 of record CM062850.1, on the reverse strand, counting down.
AAACTAAATAACTGTTATAAGTACCTACTTGTCACATAACATGAAGATTTACTGAATTATTCAAAGTTATTTAAACATTTCTCAATATTCATTTCAATTAAACTGTTTTTTTTTTGTTCTTATCTCTAGGTGAAAAAATACGTCTGTGATTTATATCGAGATTATTATCGAAGCAGGTTTTTTTGTATTACGGTAGTCATGACAACATGATTAAGAAGCTTACAAAAGATATATGCGTATCTGTCCATCAACTTCGTGAACTCTGCTAGAGTCATTCTGCATAGAATACAAATTAAATTACTATATTCGATTTCTAAATTCTGGAAAAACAAATAATATTAGTAGTTAAAAAATTAAGTCCCGTTATTTTGTTTTAGTATGTATGCAGTGGTATTGAAGATACGTTTGCCTCATAGCACACACTCGTCGAATAATTTGGGCACTAATGCTATTTTCATACGAGAGTGAACTAGCGCGAAAGTTACAACCATCGTTAGCTATGCTATAGTGCACCAGACTCCGCAGAGGGAACGGAACACATGGTTTGTACATGTCTATTGTCGACAAATCAAATCCCCATCATTTCTGTCAGATAATAGTAAAGCCTCTTTTGAATTACTATGTCATGAGTCGTTTTTACAGCACACATTTCATTGGCTATAGGCCACAACCTGATAGCCCATGTGAATGCTAGCGACACGGTGTTGGCGGGTTTGTAACTCAAGTGACCGAAAGCAAATTACTAATGGCCGGTTGTGTGATCAGTAGTAACTTTTTACTATCGTCCATGGTTAAAGTCGTTTTCGGCTTGTTTGAACGACAAAATTTACTAATGTCAAAGCATAGATAGAGATGTCTATAGGCGCGACAAATACTCATGAAATATGATTTATTTTATGCATTATCTATGGAGTTTTTCGTCTAGGCGTTGGAAATCTGTCACTTTGGTGGGGAAATTTTTTCGTATTATGTGCTAATGCATATTAAACAACGAGATTATCATCAGACAAACTCTCATCACTAAAATAGCGGGATATTAAATGATTATTTGTCGTATACTGCAACATTCAAGGTCAGCCATATTTAACTATCGATTCTCGTTTTTACTATCGGAGAGTAAAATGAGTTTACCACGAGATGTATTTTAGAGAAGTAATTTTTTTTTTACCAACGATCAAACCCGTTTTAAAAAAAAATTAAATTAATCACAACCGGCCCCAAGTAGTGGACGATTCGCGGCCACGATCCACTGCGCGGCCACGGTCAGTGTTCCATAAATTTCAAAATACACAATTTACCGTTCCGGAGATTTGACGCGACATACAACTGTAGCGCAGCCGGATGACAGATTAAATTTGAGGTTTGTGTCTCGTTTAAATAAATGTTAAAAGTACGCGGTGTTACACATGCTTAATTATGTGTTGACCGCTTGGAACGAAACTTAATCCATGTAATAATTTCCCGGAAAACCTAACCTAACCTAACACAAATTTGCGTGTATGATTTCGTATATTTCTTCTGATGCCCTCTCCGGACGTAGGTTACTTCTTCTTCAGGCGTAGGCGTCTATCTAGTTGCAAGACTACGGATAGTAAGTGTATGATTTAATTAAATATAAATAGGTATATATGCAGCTTCGTTAAACTCGCTGTGCGGGTACTTCGTGATACGTTCATGGTCATTGAAGAAAAAATACATTCCACTGGTAGTAAAAAATACGCTTCTATCAGAAATACGTTAATTAAGATTTTTGTTTATTTTCAAGTATATCTCAGTTTGCTGCAGGCGTGTATTCTGTGTCTAGGAATTTATGTAATAGGCAGGGTGTACTGCAGCCTAACGATGAGTGTGAGGCTTGTGGCTCTTCATGTATTATTTATTATGTACATATAAATATACATATTAGAGAGATCATTGAAATCAGGATGAGTTATTTCACGAACAAAAAATGCATTATATAGCTTCTTGACTACTCCGAATCTGTTAATAATAACAAATTCTATTAATTAATATTCACTTAATTCAAGGATAAAAATGATTAAACATAACGTATTTTTAACATAAAGAATATATCTTATCTACGTACTCCGGAACGTCAATAAGGCTGTTATATTCTCCAACTCGCAAGCAGCTCTTGAATTCCTCTCCGCTAATATGAAAGTTTTGCTAGACAATGAGATAATCTGTTCCAGCAGAAGATGACTATTTAATTAGGACAGCAACAATAAACAGCTGTCATTCGTTTGGATTCCTGCACATAAGGGAATTCATGGAAATGAATGTGCTGGCCAAGGAGGCATCAATTCCATATCCCGATGTATGACAGACTTAATATGGTAAAAAACGTACGAATTCTACTTGGACTGCACAATGGATGGATCTAAATAATCATAAGTGTAATTGGCTTAAAATAATTTAAAGATGTATTCCCTTCACTTCCTGGTTCTCCAAAAGGTAAGTCCCCAAAATACCAATATCAAATATCTCTAGAATGAGAATTGTGCATTGTCAAGTAACCTCACATTTATTCAGATTGAACTTAATAGATTCCCCAATGTGCGAGTGTGCTGCCGCGGAGGAAACCCTTGATCATATCTTTTTTCAATACTAATTTAATGTATTAATTATAAATATATACATATAAAATCAATATTGTCGAAAAATATTGTTTTTGCACTACCGGGATTCGCACCTGGATCTCTATTTCCAATCCGGGGAAGTACACTACCAATTGTGTTATAGCGCCAGTATTTTTCATGACACACGCGAGGATACTAATTATTGCAATATCGATGAATACGAATGAAATAGACGGTTATTAATTTTTTTATCAATATATCAAAAAAAAATGCATTCAATTTTAATTTTAAAAAATCGGTATCATAATCTTATTTGACAATTTGACACTACCTTCCATTAGAAGATTTGTTGAGTTGGCAGACCGTTGGCTTAGCACGCAAAGGGTAACGGGATCGATACTCGTCGCCTGCGAAATCTATTTGATTTCATAAAGACTGTGGTGGCGTCTTGTATCATTGTAAAGGTAATGTATAACGCAAGACCAAAATGAGAGCGTATAAAAATGTTACGTGCATAATTATCTATTATACGCTGAATAAACTTAAAATAATGAAGTTCCACAGGCGTAAATAAAAAAACAAATTGCAAAGACTTGCAATTGTTTTTAAAACATTTATTACAACACGCATTTGTTTATTATATTATTTAATTAAAATAAGTTCACTTACTTGGGTTAAAGTTACATTCGTAATCATTTTGACTACGCCAGTGGAGTTCTCAATTTGAACTCCGCCGGACACATCCAAGTTTCACAAAGCGAATATCATCAAAGTTGACATCTTTAGACGTGTGTTGTGTCGATACTTCGCCGCGATAATAATAGTGAGAAATGAGTTCGAAAAATTCATATAACCGATATGCAAATACATGTTACGTTACACTTTGTGAGGCTATGTAAAATAGTGTTATCATAACGTATATATTCAAATCAACTCCGTCACGGATCATAACGCATCCGAATCACGGCTATTCTTTATATCGCTACTTAACCTGAATACGACAATTGCGACGTTAAGTGTCAAAGTGTGACATCTCCACTTTTAGACAAAATGAGTTGCGGATGTCGTTTTGTAGATTATAAATCTTCTGTTAAACCTGTAAAATAATTACGAATTTAAAATATTTCGATTTGTAAAAAAATGTTATGATTTCATTGGCTTAACAGAAGTTTTATAATCTACAAAACTACATTAATAACGTATTTTGTCTAAAAATAGAGATGTCACACTTTGACACTTAACGTTACAATTATAACGTGCGACCACCGTGCTACGTTAATTCCGGTATAATTTATTTAAAACTGATATATTAGTGCAATTACAATTATCGTGCGCAGTATTATCATTAATAAACATGGATATCTGTCCGGAATGCTCTGAACATCGTCTGAACTCAAAACAAATTTTACAGTACTCGAGAATCTAAAAACAGATGTCGTCCCCGAAGTGTATTATTGTCTACAATAATAATTTGGATAGTTCTGATCTTTAATAATAACAGATGATGCATTATTTTCATTTATGTAAATAAAATGAGGCACGTACGCTGTAGTAATTTAATTATAACATTGAACTACATTAGATATTATTCCTTTTGTCTATCAACGTTCTGATGTATTCATTATTGAACAAATAATTGTCGCGAGAAACGTTTTTGAGAATATGTAGGCACGCACATTTTCCGTTTGTTTATCTTAAACTACCGTTTTATAAAATTCCAGAAATGTATCAATTCTAAGACCGTTCTTGGAGTAATTAACTTAAATCAATTTATATTTTAAAGGAGAACACATTTTTGTTGTGAAATTGCATTTTCAGAACATAATTCTGTGGTATGTTTAATTTTTAATATAAATTAAATTAATCAACTAGGTAAAAATTATTCAATGCGATATAAAGTTGATTGCTTTTAAAAATGGAATAATAAATGTATCAATTATAAAAATATAACTTATTAATTTGTCGTAATCATAATCGGTTGCTGTAGTGGAATGGTAACACGTTTCCCCTGATGGGAAGAGGTCCAGGTTCGAATCTATTTTTAAATAGTTTTTTTTCTGCATATCTTTCTAGTACGAGTACTCATCGAAATAGTCTGGATCCCACACGGTGTAGGTGTAATTGTAGCCCTAGTAATAACATGTGAGGTCTATCGCACATTTCTTAAAGCTACCAATGGAGGTGATTATATTTTACGAATAAATTAACGTAGGTAAATAGTGGAAGCCGCTTAAAGCGTAGATGACCATCTCAAACGGACTCGACGATCAGTACCGTTCGCGTTCCTGCAGCAGACACTGGAATACATTTAGAAAAATGAAGTACTTGCACGTCTGGCTGACACTCGCTACCGTATTGGTGGCCGTGTTATCTGTATCGATAGTGTTGTCACAGAGGCCGTAAGTACTGCTTGCTTTAAAAATAATCATGTATAGCTTTTTTTTTCCTATTAATCGTTCTGAATTGACAAAATTTTAGAGAGCTTTTAATTTCTCTAATAAATAATATGGTTGTAGCGCCCGCAAAACCGAAACCATACGAAGCTTTATTCGCAAAATACAACTTGTGCATTACTGTTTAAAAATCTATACTAGCTGATAGGGAATGCAATCCCGTGAACCCTACCCAGTTTACAGTATTTATGAAATCCTGAAAGTTTCAGATTGATGTAATCCTGAAACTTTCAGATTTAATATTTTGGCGTAATTTCGGAACACTAAAATTAGATCAAGGCTAAATAATTATTAAATATTCGATGCTTTACTTTTATATTACTTTTTTTTATTAATATTAAAAATGTAATACGATTTGAATAATCAGTGGATATATATATATTTTAACATTTGTTTCTTCTCTATGAAAGTAAGACTCGTGTATAGAAAAGGAGTATATACGAGTTAATTTATGTGTAGATATTTTTGTTACTTCAGTTACAAATTTATGATAGTCAGTAATTTTTCTAATTGTGATGGGGAGATTGTTAAAAAATTTGATGCCTTATAAATATATTGATTTTGAGTTGCGGTATATTTTAGTTTTGGGATATCAATTTGATCTCTATATCTTGCAGATCGGAATTCGCTTCTAAAATTTAATTGATTTTTAATTTTGAAAATTTAATTATTGAATTTTTTTGTATATGTCTACTATTTTTAATAATAAAATTGTTTAACAATTTAAATTGTTATTTGTCAATCTTGCATTATTATTTAGGTTATTTTTGTTCAAACTCCTCACTCACTTAAATTTACGTAGATCGTATTTGTTCATTCTGCCTTTTTTAGAAATGTAACATTAATGAGCTAATAAACATTTTCACTGATCCCGAGATCATTAAAATTGAATTTAAGATTGCAATTCTCGTTAATAATATGCGATAAAGTAATCAAGCAATTTAAACATAATATTTACCCTAATGCACTGCATATATGAGGCATCGGTAATAATGTATTTTATAAAATAGTCCGAAAAATATCCAACCCAAATCTTGCAATGCTTTTTAAATCATATAACCGGTTCTCTAAGCGCAATGACGACATTGTATGAAATGACCTTATCAATTCAATCTGTAGACTAGACCCCAGTTTTCGAAGCTAACTTACATACGTATCTTACATATATATATACGGGATTGATTACGGGACATGATTGCGGGATAGTACATTAAACTAAACATATCTTAACATATAATAAATGATAAAGATATCCGATTGTATTTAACAATCTATGAAAGGTATCTTAATTTTATAATATTATTGATTTATTGTCAAGTATTTTTTTTTTGTGAATTATCTCATTTTTAGTATAATAATTTATATATAGTAACTTATAACTTGTCATACTTGTGTATTCGTGTAATAAACTCTCCTACTTAACGCATCCTAACTAATACAAATGACAAATAGTCCATTTTTAGATGTTCTAATATTCTAGTATTTGATACATTTTTAAGTGACTATTTTTTTATACACATACTCGTATACTATGCTAATATAACACAATAAAATATAATATATACTGTCATTTAAAATATTTATCAAATATGAGAAATACTAGAACAACTAAAAATGATCGATCTGTTAGAAATGTAAATAAAAACATTTTATAAAAACTATGTTATTCCTAGTATTAGACTAGCCCGCGAAAATCGTTAAATTTATCACTAATATCAGCTTTTTACATTTATTTTATTAATTTGATTTGATAATTCGTTTGACACAATTTTTTATTTAAAGTGAATAAAGTATATCTTGAAAATATTTGTTTTTGTTTACTCGTCGACGATTCCATGGTACAGTGAGCGCACAGAAAGTTTGGCAGTGTGGATGTTTGTTAATTATGATAAAATCCGTCCCACTTTCGTTTTGATTCTGAATAATTATTGTTTGTTTTATTTGCTTTGGACGGCTAGGTAAGGAATTGTATTAATTTTACCACTAAAATGGTGTATAAATTTTATTATTAGGAGAACACATTTTTATTGTGAAGTTGTAATTATTCAGAACAGACGGTCTGTGATATTTAATTCATATTTAAAATATCAACTTAAATTACAACTTCACAATATGAATGTGTTCTCTTAATAATAAAGTTGTATCAATGTGTCCAAAATTGAATATAAATGAATTGATAATTCTGGCGTCCGCTACCAGATTACTCAAAGGTATTTGAGATTCTGTAAAAATATGGTATATGGCTCTTTCAAATAATGGAACAATTAAATGTATTAATATCAAAAAGGTAACATATGGGTTCGAAAATTTGTCGCTAAAAATATAGTCGCTGTAGCATAGTTGGATAATGCACCTTCCCCGGTTCGGAAAGAGATCCAGGCTCGAATCCCGGTAGCGCAACAACAATATTTTTCGATAAAATTGATTTTATATATATATATATCTTTCTAATTAATATATTTAATTCACATTTAAAATATTATTCTGTTGAATTGAATATTTTTCTCTTGAAATAATCGAGATACACTTGATATTTTATGTATATTGGTATCATGAATAAATCGATGTTGGAAAATTCTCGAAGAGATCCGGATCTACCAGGGGTTGCAAAGCCGATAGTGATAGTGATGTTATCATGAAAGAACGAATCTCTGTATTACATAGGTTAAGGGTTAATATGATCAATAATATTTCAGAGATAATGAGATGACTTCGTCAGAAGTGAAGGTGGTGGTCGACACGGACGCCGGAACGGATGACGCCGTTGCACTATTTTATTTATTAAGGGCGGAAAAATATTCCAAAGAACAACATATGTGAGTAATATAATATTTGTTATAGATTTAATATCATCTAAATAATGTTCTAAATTGACAAAGTGTGTACAGATATGTATTTTAAAGTATACTCTATAGATACAAAGAATGCCCCACCCGCGTTGTTTGGTTCTATTTCCATCACATATGTATATTTTAATATTTATCAGTAGCTCCATAGTAATACTTAACCAAAACAGCGACTAAATATCTAATAATAAAATATACAAATAAAATTTTGTACTCATGTTCGGATGAATTTTTATTAACAAAATTTGATTTAAAAATCATACTTTTATTATGTCTTGATTTGTTTTGTATATACTCGTATAATACTCTTTACAGTGGCGTAACTATGCCAATGCAGCCAATGCGGGGCATTGGGGCCCACGTTAGATGGGGGCCTAATAAGTTCTCGCCCTGCAATCCATTCGAAATTATTATTTTTGCGAGTATCGTTACATTTCTCTGTGTTGAACAACAACATATATCCACAACAAGATATATAAGTTTATAGTTTAAAAACGAGTATAAAAACACATGAAAAAATTGTCGAGTTCATAGTAAGGTTCCGCTAATATGTTAGAGACCAGTCCATCGCCGTAAAATTAAGTATTTTTAAAAGTGCATATATATATGCCTTGAAAAATGTTAATATTACTATATATGAGACGAGAGACTTATATTTATTACGATTCTTTATTAGGTGGCCTTTTTTCCATTCGGCCTGATTTTCGTAGTTACGCCACTGACTATATATGCCTGTTATATCTAGGCTTGTATGATAAGATTTATGAATGTGGATGAGGCGAGAACTGTGTGTCATGATAGAGCAGTGCGGCGCTCTATCCTCTCTCCCTACCCCCGCGGAGAAACGGCGTGATGGTAAGTAAGTAAAAATAATACGGTAAAATAATGATAATTTTTTTGATAATCTCTTTGAAGAGTTTAAAATGTTAACTAAATGCTTTAACCACTTTTTTTTCAGCACACCCCTAAATATATTAGGCATCACGTGTGTACAAGGCAATACGATCATCAAAAACGTACAACTTAACGTTTTAAAGGTGTTAAATGCCGTGGACCGACTTGATGTAAGTTTAGTAATTGTTAAATCAAAATCTGAAATATTTATTTAGTTTTGTTCTGGATGGGCGCGTGAACCAGTTTTCATTTAGAAATAACAATTGTATCTGTGTGTGTGTAACAGCCCGTTTCAAAAATGGTTTATTGAAATATATAATGCTTTTAGGAATATTTATTTTTAATATACGGCTTTCATACTGTAAGGGCCGGTTGTGTGATCAGTAGTAACCTTTTACTATAGGAAAACAAATTACTTAAGTATATTTTTTTTGCGAAAACGAATTGTTCGTTCGTTAGTAAAAAAATATTTACTTCTCGAAAGTACATCCCGTAGTAAACTCATTTTACTCTCCGATATCTGATAGTAAAACGAGAATCGATAGCTAAATACGGCGGACTTTTCACAGCTGTTTCAAAAGTCATCTGACACATTGATACTTTGAAAGTTGCAGTATACGACAATTAATCATTCAATATCCAGCTATTTTTAGTGATGAGAGTTCGTCCGATGATGGTCCCGTTGTTTAATATATATTAACACATAATACAAAAAAATTTCACCATAAAAGTGACAGATTTCGAACGCCTAGGCGAAAAAATCCATAGATAATGCATAAAATAAAGCATATTTCATGATTATTTGTCGCGCCTATAGTCATCTCCATTTATATTTTGACAGTAGTAAATTTGATGTATCAACAACCCGCAAAGGATTTTTTACTACGGGTGTTATTAAAAAGTTACTACTGATCACACAATCGGCACTAGTTATATAGGTATTTATAACAATAGAAAAACCAACGAATGCATTCGACCTAGACAAATGTTTGTAATAATATTAATATACAAAAAGACAACTAACACATTAAAGAAAATTAACAGATGTAAACATAAACATAAATATATGCTTTCCTAATTTACAAAATTCAAACATTCCGTACATATTTTTTTGTGAATACCGTGTTTTAAATTAATTTCAAATGACAACTCCATCCACTGACTAATTAAAATGCAGAGCTGCCTCAATACACTGTTACCATGTGCATATTACGTATGGTATTACGCACACTAATACAATTGTTCTTTCTAAATGGAAAAGAGTACACACAGATGAAACTTTACTCTCACTTCGAAAATTTGGGGGTAAAGGTCGATCGGTGTACATCAATTGATCATTCTGCTCTGCGCACAAAATATCTACAATTCACAGCAAATTTAAGTTCGCTTCACACTAATCCGTACATACGTTTCAGAGACAAAAGTTTAATCCATGTATACGCACAATATGTAAGTACTTGTAGCTCAATTACACTAGTTAAGATTAATTAAGATAATGTAAAATAACGCAGGTGTTTATTCAATAAAATATTAACCAAACTTTTTAGATATTTATAAGAAAAAGTTTATTGGAGAAATATGAAAATGGCCTTATTATAGTATTTAAACATTACTGCGACAATATGTAAGCATTGTTGTGCCCTGTTTTGAGATATACAATGACGCCGCCTGGGATGAAAACCACGTCAGTACCCCGTCTTTGAGTTCATCATCGTTATCAAAACGCTTGCCACCAAGGAACCGCTTCAGATAAAGGAAAATGTGGAAATCACTTGGCGCCAAAACAGGACACACTTGGCGATAAATGTCAGCTGATTTCATGTTTCGTGCATTCGTGAAACGAATCACGGACCGTATCTCAGAGTCGGCGGGCTGATCTATTGCCTTGAACATTTCGACCACTCACTGCAAGATGGCCACACTATGTGAATGTCTCTAACCTTGCATGTGGTGAGTCAACAGATAAAGAAAACCATTGCGCATGCATATGAAATATCCAGCAACGGTGCTTACTTAAAAAACGCGCCTCGTATATATGTATTATAAGATAGGAAAAAATAGTTAGTAGAACAGTAATGGTAGTTATTTACATATTACAGTTATTTATAATAATGATGTAATCGCAGATTCCTGTGTACAAAGGTGCAGACAAATCCTTGACGATAACTCCACCGGAATCATTTTATTTTGGAGCGGATGGTATGGGAGACGTCCCCTCGTCATTTGTCCCTGACCCGTTTCTGATGCAGAGAGAGCACGCCGTGAATGCGTTAATTAGGCTGGTCAACGAGAACCCCGGTAAGCCTTGCAAAATTACAGTATATTTTTTAAGTCAGGAAATTAGTCATATTTTTTATAATTGTGATTTTTTTGGGTATTACAAATGATATTATATTTAATCAAAATTAAATGTATCATTTAAAAAGATATACAAATAAAAACAATTTATCGAAAAATTATTTTATTGCCACCGGGATTCGAACCAAGAACTTTTCATATCCGGGAAAGAGCGCTGACCATTACGCATAAGTTAATTTTAAATTGCTATATGTTATTCCATTTTTTTAAAAAAACAATCTACTTCATATTTACGGAGAATCTCAAATTGCTTTGAGTAATGACCGATAGGACACTGCAGAATTAAATAAAATATTTTATCTAGTTTTAATTTCTCATTCTACGCAACAGAAAATTGTTAACGAGTTTTTTAGACTTTTTATTCTTTCATTTCATTTAATTGTAATTATATTAAAATTGAATTCTTAACGCGTTTGTAGCTAGCAAGTATTTACAACATTAGTAGGTATGACGCACTTGTAGACTAGCTGCTTGTAAAGTATTTACGAGTCTTAATAAATTGAAAAAAAAAATTCCAATGCAAAAGATTTCATTAATAACATTATTCTTAGTAGCGTATCCCTATAATTTTTAATTGATTCCTACATTTTAGGAGAAATTACATTATTGGCGCTTGGACCGCTGACAAACATTGCGATGGCTGCGCGATTGGACTGTTGCTTTTTGAAAAAGCTTAAGAAGCTCATTATTCTCGGGGGAAGTGTGGAAGGTAACTATTCGTTTTCATTATTTTGTTAATAATGCATTTCATACTGTTTGTGTATCAATTAAATATAGAAGTTGTACGATAACGCCATCAGTAAATTGAAATAAAACGTTGGAATGCTTTAGGCTATCGTGTTAAAAATTAAAGTCGTTCTGGTTACATGTATCAAAATAACTCAATGTGAAACAAATTCGTCACAAATATGTAAGTATAATATTTTTATCTTTAAATGTTAATTAAAGATGCTTAAAATCTTCCATAACATCTAGACGGAAGTATTCAATATTTAGTAATTTTACTTAATTTGATTGAAATGTTTTATTTTAATTTATTTCATTGAACTCGGTCGTGATCAGCCCTAGATACTAGTAATATTTGTTTTTATAATAAAATAGAATTATAATTAGGTATCGACACTCTGGAGGAGAATCTTATTTATTTAAAATTATATCTGGTGTCCTTTATCCTTTAAATATTGTGGGATAAGTGGAAATTGTAGTAGATGCACTTCGACATTTTTTTTTGAGGCGTAACACATTGGGACTTTTACTTGTAATGTAATTCAAAACCATCCAATTCGTCAGACGAAAATTCTGTAAATAATTATGTACCTTCTTGCACTCAAATTTTTTTTTAAACATTTTGATAATTTGGTCGATGTACATCAAATGTAAAAAAATAATCCTTTGTCTTTGATCACTTCGAAGTTAGTCAATTCTGTCGTGTTTCCAATTTGTTATTCACCGTCGAAGGGTTGGGAAATGGGAAGATGCAAATGAAATAAAATTTAGTAGATCTCCGGTAGTTTTTTATTTAGCACTACACCACTGGATAAGTAAATACTGATTGAAAGGTAAGTACAGGGTGAATATTATGTTCCAGACAAATGTTGTTTTTGAATTTAATTTTTATTTATCGATTATTACAATTATGTATAGAATATGACATTGGCTAAGTGGCCGCCTCTGGCAGCGGTACAAAAGCGGCACTCTTTTAACCATATTTTTCAATACATTCTTACACATTCGCGTGTTATTTCAACAATTTCATTTTGTTGATAATTAAGGAGAACACATTCTTATTGTGAAGTTGTAATTATTCAAATAATGGAACGACAGATGTATTCATTTGAAGAAGTGTAACATATAGGTTCGAAAATTTGTCATGAAAAATACTGGCGCTATAACACAATTGGTAGTGTACTTCCCCGGATTGGAAATAGAGATCCAGGTTCGAATATAATTAATACATTAAATTAGTATTTAAAAATTTCATGTTGAATATTATCCTGAAGCAACGGAATTTTTGTTGGCTTATTGGCGTAGACCTTTCCTTTCAAGTACCCCCACAGAAAATAGTCGGGAGCCGTTAAATCAGGTAATCGATGAGGCCAGTCGATATCTTCACTTTTTGACATTATGCGGCCTGGGAAAAATTTCTCACAAAATTTCAAGCGTAGCTCGAGCTGTGTGTAGGTAGCGTCATCCTGTTGAAATCACATGTGTTACAGGCCCAATCGATCCAATTCGACCACCAAGAAGTTTTCCAACATGTGACGATAGCGATCACCATTAATGGTTACAGAATTGCCATTATTATTTAGATAAAATGTTTGAATGACTTCAACACATTGTTGAGGCGTTAGATGCTCCATAATAAATTGTAAATAACTACTCTCTACGACTACCAAATGCGAGCTGATGAACAAAATTGTCCTGGAACATAATATTCACCTTGTATCAGTATCCACTGGCTTTCAGAGATTCGAAGATTTTCCCGGGACACCATAAGTTAGTTATTTTCTATTAAATGACCTCCAATCCATATATTACATTTAAAGATATAAAATATTACAGGGAAAGGAAATATAATTCCCGGGGTGGAGTTTAATTTCTATGTTGACCCGGAAGCTGTGCATATCGTCTTTAACGGTACGGAGATAAACCCTCACACTGTGTATTTGCTGCCGTGGGAGACAGCACTGGCCGTCAACGTCACGAGGGTGAGGATCCTGATAATTGATTTGTGATGATGTAATTGAGTAAGCTGACATAATGAACAACGCTAATTAATAACGTGGAGATTATTAATCATTAACGCAATTTCTATTGAATTTCCGCCATTAAACGTGATTAAAAAAAACTATTTTGATCGATCATTTTTACCGCGGCTTAAGATTTGAGGCGCCGACACTTGATTTGTTTACTGTAAGTAACTCTATAATATTCAATGTTATTATTTTTTAAATTACCTATTTGCACCCGTAAAATATTACAAACTTGGTTGCATCATTTTTCTTTGTGCGCGCATGCAGCGTGTTTATTGCTTTTATTATTAAAATAATCCATGTCGAATATATAATAATACATTTCCGAGTAGTGTTTAAAATTTAAGATTAAGAGTGAGAGATTAAAAAAAAAAGAGTGTTTTATTATAAAACGTATTCTTTTTTAATAGTTGATTTTTTTTTAATCAGCTGCCGGAAGAAGAGAGAAATTTCATTAAACTAAAAACATTTATTTCGTTTTAACTACTGTTGGAGAGATTCAAATTCAACCAACTGACTACCAGAACACCAATGGTCAACGAATTGACATTTGACGTTTGGCGTACAACAAGCGTGAGACAGCGAATCTCTGAGACTCAGTGTGTACCTGATGGACTACGAAAGCTGAGATGCCCGTCTCGACACAGAATTTCTCTAGTGAGACGGACACAGTCCAAACAGATTTTTACACGGTATTATATAGTTACAAATAAAATAAATAAATTTATGTCTTAGAGATTGTCTCGAGTCAAAAATATAACCACAACTTCTAAACCGTTAAACAAAGAGTGCTGAAAATTTTCATACTTACTATAACTATGTCCTTTAATTTTTTAATGAACGTTTCCATTAAAATGCCAAGAAAATTTGCATGAACTGTGAATGGTGGCCGACGAATGCCTACAAATAGTGTTGTTTTTCGACTTGACCAAAGTGTATTATATTTTTTAATGGAATATAGCATGCGGTCTCGGTTATCTGAAGGGCAGCGACAACCAGAAAAGCCGGTTGTTTCACCCAGGCGATATAATTTATTAAGTAGATAATATAATATTTCTTAAAATAATTTTATTGATTCTTTTTATTTCCAAATACCCATTTAATACAAGGATATTAAATAAATTTATAAGGAAAATATCCAAATCGTAAATTTTATGTAGTGAAACAAACATTAATGATACGAATATTTATTATCAAAGAGAAGTAATTTGCCAAATTATTTGGATTTATCTGGCACGTCATTATTCGCAGTCATAGATAAGTCAACAGGTGAAGCTGTAATCGTCAAAACTGGTTTAAAATGCTAAAAAATTATAGATACTATTTTGTTACCAGTTCTGCGACTATTTCAATGATATATATTCAAAACCGGTAGATGTATTTAAACTCAATTAAGTGAATTTTAACCACAAAGTTAATATTGTTAATTTTAAAAGTATAGATATATATTCATTTTATATTATTGCGTTCTATTTGTGGGTAACGTTTTTTGATTATCCTATGATTGTTAGAAATGGCGCAAGACAGTTCTCGGCTCTCTGCAATCCACTGAGGCGATGTTCATCAATCAAATAGAAGACGCGAACGCCTTGTCTGACGAAGGGCAGTGGGATTCGGCGGACACAATCCTCGCCGGAGCATTTCTTGAGGACATTATACGAAGAACGGAGTTCTACGCCATCACGTCCATTATGAGTGGTATGTGTTCATGTCCTCCCCTGCACACCAGCATATTGTTTATTTTCTATGACATGTATCATGAGAGTTATAACCCTACGCAACTTCAAAATGGTCACTATTTGATTTTTGTTTACTTGTTTGACTTGCTTTTGTATTATGTGTTTCTCTGAACTATTGCATATTGTTATACTATTAATGTTTTTGCTTATTTAGAATAAAGAAAGGGTTTGGGACTAATCGATCCCTCCCACGTAAAGTATCGTAAGTAAAAAAAAATATTTTAACAATTCTAGTATTTCGCATGTATGTGATACTTATTTACGTGGCAGATTTTAAATATTGTATTCTATGATGTAGATACTGATAAATATAATATTTTAA
This sequence comes from Eubasilissa splendida, assembly GCA_031772225.1. NCBI lineage: Eukaryota > Metazoa > Arthropoda > Insecta > Trichoptera > Phryganeidae > Eubasilissa > Eubasilissa splendida. Next base: position 18,168,111 of record CM062850.1, on the reverse strand, counting down.
AATAAACAGTCATTTAAAAATGTATCAAATACGTGAAAAATACTACAATGATTGAAAATATCATTTTTTACTTAACGATACTTTACGTAGAGGGGTCGAAATATCATGTGCGAGACGAAATCGAATAACTGCCTATTAGCATTTAAAAAAATGCCAACCTGGCGGCGAATGAGTAGAAATATAGGAGTTTTTGCTTATAAACAGTCTCGGGTAAGCGGCGGGTCCGCCCTCATTTGTTCCATTCAGCGTCTTTAACATTCGTATTCCTTGAAATTTAACATCTTTGCATATTTTTATTATTACCCAGTCGATATTAAATGCGGGGCTCGGAATGGAACGGAGCAAACGGTTCAAAAATACTGTCGCTGTAGCATAGTTGGATAATGCATCTTCCCCGGTTTGGAAAGAGATCCAGGTTCGAATCCCGATAGCGCAACAACAATATTTTTCGATAAACTTGATTTTATATGTTTCTAATTTAATTAGTATTTAAAATATCACAAACCAATGTGCTGAAAAATTACAACTTCACAATAAGAATGTGTTTTCCTCAATAGTTTTATTATTGTAATTTCGAGTTTAGTTACTATTCGAGGCATAAATCAACCCTCCTAGAATGAAAAAAGTTTCCAGTAGGCCGTATTAATATAATTGTAATTGTAGTAATGTAATGCTTATTGTTATTGATAAAAAATAATCGTAAATTTCGGTATGTTAAATTTTTCATATCGCGGTCTGATTGAACGATGTTCCTAATGTTCTTTTAATTACAGTAAAATACAACACGGCTCCGACACAATCTCCGAATTATTAAGATCAATTCATTAAGTCCATTGCTTATTGCAGGCGCGGTACCTATCCATAAACCAGTGAGATATAAACGTATGAATATTTTTTCATTTTGCTGCGGAAACTCAAAACTTCGTATACGAAAATAACACCAATTTTTGAGGTACTCATGTTTTCACAAAAATGTATGTAAAAAAACACACCAAAAGATAAACAGAAACTAAAATGCGCGTTTGAAAGTGTGAAATGTAAAAGATATCAACTCTCAAACTTAGTGCCCACTAGCACTTAAGGAAGTCGATCATTTCACACTTACATAATAACTTTTAATATTTTTTCTAAATTTATCCTAAATACACTACTATTTTTCTTTTCCAGGGCCCACCAGAGGGGGGATCGCAGTTGACTACTCTGACATGTTGAATTCTGCTAATAAAATAGATATAATTTATGACATAGATTCGGATGCTTTTAAAACATCATTAGTAAATCATTTTAATTAGAAAATGATTTTATTATTTTAACATGTCCAATCGATGCCTATACTAAAATAAATACTTGTTATATTGTAAAGTTTTTGTACATAAAATAATACTTAATAATAAAAATGTTTTTATACATTTTTATTCTTATAAATTATTTTAAATATATTAATTAGAAAGATATACATATGAAATCAATTTTATCGAAAAATATTGTTGTTGCGCCACCGGGATTCGAACCTGGATCTCTTTTCTAACCGGGGAAGGTGCATTATCCAACTATGCTACAGCGACAATATTTTTAGCGACAATTTTCGAACCTATATGTTACCTTTTTGATATTAATACATTTAATCGCTCCATTATTTGAAAGATTAATTAATAAAGATAAATTATTATTTACATCATGTCAAATTATAGATGTTTACATTTTCAATTTGACTTTTTATGTTTTGAGAAATTTTGTTAAAATGTATTTTATATGTTGAGCTTCATTTTTAACCAATTAATTAGAGTATTAATTGTATTCGTAGTGTTGTTATTTGATGTAATTTGATACGGTATTATTACTTCCAGCCAACCAGGTCTTGAAACGCTTTAAAGTATTTTGTAGTTTATTCAAGCTGTTCCGAAGATAGCATGTAATTTATTAACTATTGTTAATATTTATACTAATATACCAGCTTTCTCCGTCAGTGAAAACGCTGTGGATGCAGACGTTCCAGATGTTTGTGATAATCTATTATTAAAGAGAACACATTCTTATTGTGAAGTTGTAATTATTCAGAACAGACGGTCTGTGATGTTTTAAATACTAATTTAATGTATTAATTATAAATATATACATATAAAATCAATTTTGTCGAAAAATATTGTTTTTGCGCTACCGGGATTCGAACCTGGATCTCTATATCTAATCCGGGGAAGTAGAAAAACAATGTAGATGGCTTTCAAATAATGGAACGACAGATGTATTCATTTGAAAAAGTGTAACATATATATTGAAAATTTATCATGAAAAATACTGTCGCTATAACGCAATTGGTAGTGTACTTCCCCGGATTGGAAACAGAGATCCAGGTTCGAATCCCGGTAGCGCAAAAACAATACTTTTCGACAAAATTGATTTTATATGTATATATTTATAATTAATACATTAAATTAGTATTGATAATCTATTAGTTCATCGCATCTGCTTATTGTGCTTTGCAATGACTATAAGTTTATTGAGCTATTAAACCTAATTTAAGTAAAAATATTGAATTATTTAAGTTCTTAATAATAAGGTATAAAATCGGAAGCATTTTAATTCATTCCGAAATATTTATTTTTACAAATCCTACATATATAAATTAATTAGTATGATGAATTAATAAAGTGTATATTTTGTTTAAATAATTTATTTTATTAATACGCATTATATGTCAGATTTCATCGAGCAACTAATTACAACGTGCGATTCTTACCACGAAAATAAAGGTATTTAAATTGTCAAAGAAAACACCTCGTTGTGGCTTGACATTCTATTATTTAATTAAAGGTATTTAAATATAATATACGTTTTGTTAATCCTATACTAGTCCCTTCTATTTTTATGAATTCTTTAATAGTATGAAAAATAATTAATATCACATAATCGTTAAATCACCAAAATTCTATTGTCTGCTCTGGGAGTGCAACTACAATTGTTTTTAAGTTAAAATTTATACACGATGAATTATTTTTTTGTTTGTGGTTACGTAACCGCACTGAGAATTTTAAGGATTCTGTATAGGTACATACAACTATATAATCAGTATATTTTAACAACTGTATCCAACAAATTTTGTTAACAAGCTCAAATCGTTCACCTTTTAAAATGTTTTCTCTAGTTCGAATGTTTTGGAGTAATTATGATTTTTCTGTACCGCAAAAAACCTGACGTTACCTTAAGAGTAAAAATTACAAAAACCTGTTTTATTTGGATTCACCTTGATTGTGATTTGACTGAGAAACAGCTCTTGATAAATAAAAATAATATTACAACGCCCTTACGGCATGTTAATACGATTCAGTGGAATATAATATTCTAATTATGATGACACACCGCCTCCCAACCGTCTAATGATGACTTGGTTCTGCTACTTAATCATCACTGATTGGTGGAATAGGGAACCTAAAAAAAACCTAAACACTTTGAATTAATAACTGCGCAACCGAGTGCAGGTGTTTTTAGGTACGATTTCATTTTTGTTTCATGTAAAATTGCTGTTTTTTGCAGAAGAGTTGTAGCGGATTCAATATAATAATAATAGCTAAGTGCACAACTCAAATTATACCCCACAATTTTTCATATAGTGAAAAAAAGATTTAACACATTTGTATACCAATTAGTTCTACAATAGAATTAGTGATTTTTCAGTCTCAAAAAATTGATACCTAATATTAATAATTATAATATAATAATTTGTTTATTTTAACGTAATCGAATTGTGTGTGCAAAAACAAAACGAACGTATAATTAAATATAGAAAAAGTTCAGAGAAAAAAAAATTGTATTATTAATTAACAGAATGTAATTGACTTTCGCTCATTGTGTTGTTAAGTCCTGCAAGCGACTGTTTCGCCTGCCAGAATCCGAATCTTTGGAATTAATAAAACAGTAGGTAAAAGTCTTGTAGCCTGTGGGTGAGGTCCCATCAAAAATGTTTGATAAAACAAATAATACCAAAACGTTATTGTTGGTAATATTAGATTTATTAAATTTGTTTTGTACTGCGTGACATACAACGAATCGCATACATGACACATGGTCACCGATTGGCACAAGAGGACTTGAGTTGTCGTCAAATGTTTGCATGCATCTCACTTTCGTCTCCGTATTATCATTTTTTCATTGTCCGAAAGATCAGATATATTTTTAAATTATGTATCTCTTAAAATTTATAAAAAATATATCCTCCATACAAATAAGCAGACGTGACTAACAAGAATATCTCGAAAATTCATGTAAATTTAATTTTTATGTGATAATATTAGCGTTACATATTAAAATTTTAATATCTTATAATATTTTTTCTATCTATTAAATAAATATTTCAATTTGATTCATTTTCCGTACTTTATAGTGTCCACGGTTTATTTTTATGTATGTACTGCACGCCTCTGACGTCTACCTCAATTCAAACAATTTTGAAAGAAAATGGCTGACATGTTAATTCTGTAAACATGATAGTAATTGACTGCGTGATGGCGAATGTCATTGCCGTTGTTCGCGCGTGTGAATAACGCACCTCAATCAAACGTCATCAATCAATATCGAAAGATTAATTTGTATTTAACTTCATATGACGATATGTTAATATTTTAAATCATGTTTTCCGACGACACATTCTGGCAGGGCCGAGAGTGGTAAGAAGGTGGAGTAAGGTGTGGTTGAATATTTTATTTATTTGATTTAGTATTTTCAAATCATGTCACCATCTCTCATCAGGTTGTCGACCTACGATGGTGTGGCTAAACCTGATCGAAAAAAAATTCAATGACAATTATTTTTATCGAGTAAATAAATTGCTAACAAAGCTATATCGGGTCACATCATAACTATTAATATTTAGTACAATTTTGATATTCAGAACGTGGATTTTTAATGACATTTTTAATGTGTATTAAAATGTCATTAAAAATCCGTATTACGATACAAAATGCATTAATAAATACATAAAACTTATTTTATCATATCGCGCGTGTTTATATTCAAAAAACTATTCATGCAGTCAAATCATTTATTCGCTTTAAACTAACTAACGCGTAACATTTTATAAATACTCGTGCATGTAGGCTTCTGGACATTATTTTCGCATTACCCTGTATATTTTAAAACCAGGTTCCTGATATGCCATTGAATTTTTTTTTCTAGAAAGAACATCAAAACTTGTCGGCAAATTTTGCGGAGGGTCAGTGGGAATTATTTCTCTCGGCGTGTCACAGCTAAAGGTAGCTCACGGCCCGGGTTCGTTGGACGGTTTTTTTTTTTTTTAAAGTGTATGACAGAATTGAGAATGTTGAAAATTTGGATAATCTTTCAAATATGTTTCACATTAAGGTCGGTAACTGTTTTATTAAAAATAACTAAATCTAATAATAAAATATTGAAATTATATTACTAAGAAATAACGTGTTACCTACCGTTTATGGATTTAAATATTCTGAAAGATAATTTAATAAATCCACCCCTCCCTCGTAAAGTATTGTAAGTAAAAAATGACATTATTAATCATTCTAGTCATTCTTTTAAAATAAAATATTGTATTCTATGATGTAGGTACTAATAAACATAATATTAAAAAAATTATAGCCATTTAGCCAGCGTGCCAAATACTAGAATGATTAAAAATGACATTTTTTACTTACGATACGTTACGTAGGAGGTGTCGAAATGTTTAAAGTTTTTCTGTATATAACCAATTAAAATCTTTTCTATATTTTGTCTGTATAAAATTATTATATATTTTAATAATATATTACACTAATTATTATGTATATTGTTTTCGAATTTGCAATGAATTTAAATGGGTACCTAAATATTTACCAATTGTTTTATTCTTATAAAATACTTATTTTAAAATGTATCTTATTTGAATGGAAGCTATTTGAAATTGAACCCTTAGCTGGATTAGGCTAAGATCTTTGTTGCCGAAGACGAATTGAGGTATATTTACCATTCTACTACATTAGCCACGTCTATAAATATTATGTGTACCAAAAAATGAATATATTATTTAGTTAAATTTTTCTGTTTTATGCACTGGAAACTTTGCAACACAGTGCGATGATAATAATGTGTGTACCGATTAATAATTTATGTATATTTGTATTTTTGTTTTATCTATTTGTGTTTTGATGTAAAGATTAGATTATTAAATTACAAATAAAATTGCATTGCAATAACTTAGGATCTAGGACATTTTCAAAAATGTTTACAAGGATAGAATATGTACACACTTCAGCTGTATATTTTATTAACTATAACTATTAACTAGCATTGTAACTAACAAATATTTATTTTTAGTTATTTTAGTATTTTGCATATATTTGATTCATATTTTAATTGTTAATAATGTTTATTATACAGGAGCTCTTTCGTAAAAATTAACAATGCCACAAAAGTTAAAAAAGGAGTAATCTTCGACAAATAACTGTTTAATGGGTGATTGCTTTATTTTTCTTATTATTGTTTCTTCTGTTTTTTTTACTCTAGTACGATTGTAAAATCGTTCGAAATCAGCACCTTGTCCAGTCATTTTCCACCTTGTCCATTTTCGGCAATCGGAGTTAAAGCGCATGTTCATAGATGAAATTTTGCGTCAGACGCGAAGATTTCGTTCAGATATAATAGACCACGATTGACAGCTCGCTCCAAATTTTGAACTGTCCTTTACGCGAGTTTCTAGGTAAAAATTTCAACCGATGAGGCTGAGTTGAGACATGTTCTCCTTCACTTTATGTTGCAAAGTTTTTTTTTGGCCTTCCTCGGCATCTACAATATTTACAGTTTTCTAAATAAAAATTTAAAGTTTCGTTATCTTATGATTTTAGTCAGATTTTGGTATTTCATTATAGAATTTCACTGAATATATAAGAATAAATATATAATAGTTAAGTTAAATAATTCTACATAAACAGTATGATTTTATTAAGAACAGATTCTCATTGTGAAGTTGTAATTATTCAGAACATCGGTCTGTGATATTTTAAATACAGTCAATTCCGCTTAATTGGGACACATTGGTCCCAAATAAGAGGCTGGCTCTAATAAGCGAAGTTTAAGGTAAAATTAAAAAATAATATGTACATATTTTTGAGCTTTATTAAGTTATTGAAAAAAATATTGAATTACAAAAAATAATACTAAAAAAATATTTAACAAACAATTATAATAATAGTAGTTATGAAAATAATGTACATAATACATTTCTAACAATAAAAAAAATATTTCTGCAGGAATTCATCAATTGTAGCCTGTCTTGTGTTTGTAGAATTGCAATTGTACTAAATCAGCGCAGGCGTTCAGTGCGGACGTTGGCCATTTATCATATTTATTTTAATTTTTAATTCATTGTCCCAATTAAACGGCATGGTGTCCCAGATAACCGAAGTAAATTAATATTAGTTACTTTATTTGATTTCTGTTTCTTGGGATCTGGCCCAAATAACGGGCTGTTCAGATAAACCGGTGGTCCAATTAAGCGGAATCGACTATACTAATTAAATGTATCGAAAAATATCGTTGTTGCTATCGGGATTCGAACCTGGATCTCTTTCCAATTCGGAGAAGGTGCAGGTTCGAATCCCGGTAGCAGCAACAATATTTTTCGATAAAATTGATTTTGTATGTATGTCTTTCTAATTAATACATTTAATTAGTATGATTTTATTAATTTTTAATCCTTCTGCAAATGGATAAAATAAATCTTTAACGTATTTTTTTATATAATTTGCCGTCTTACTAGAATAGCTTGTTCTATTATCGTTATTTGTACGACGTTATCAGATTCGATTAAAAAAGGCCGTACGCATATTTACAAGTCCGATTAAGAAATATAATAAATATTAATTACATAAAAGGCCTTGCACTTTTGTATTTAATTTGCCCGTATTTGTTGAATCCGCGCGGGCTATCGAAAAAACAAGTCGGTTCTCGAGATGACTTCAAATTATTTATTTATCTTTTTTTTAATACCGGGTAATAATACTCGAGTCTTGTCTCATCGAGAATCATTCAATTTCCCGGTTCCCAGCAACCAACCGACGCGCTGATTTGACATCATTAATGTGTGCTCATGTTCGGGGAGCATTGACTTGATTGATTAGGAACACAATATAACCTTGAACTGAGCGACCTTTATCTGATCCTAACCCGACTCGAAGCGGTCAGCTGTGAAAGCGCTGACATCAGATTCAATATACAATAGTTATTGAGGAAACCGCGCAAAATTTAATGAAACTGAGAATTGCTACAGTGGCTGAATGTGTGTGCAATGATAAATGCAGTTAATATGTATAAATATTTAGACAAGCAGTACCTTAAAAATCTCTAAAACAGCCTTTTTTATATGATTTTTTTTACAAGATACTTATAAATAGGATGTGAGCTGTAGGTACTAATATATTTCGATTAAACTAAAAAAAACGAGCGATTACAATTAACTATGATTATGTGTAAACAACGTGAACGGTGAACGTGTGTGTATGTTATATGAGTAGTTTACTAGGAAAGAAGGAAATAATTAAAGATTATTGCATTTATTTTAGACAGTTAAAATTTAATATATTAGAAAACATATTTAAATTTACCAACATGTGTTTGTTGTGGCTTCTTGAATGTGTAAATTTCTAAAAAGTATTAAAACGTTAAAGTTTGGCGCTTATGGGACTGAATAAAATATCTAGTTATCGCGGTAATGCGTATGACGTATCGTGAGTTACTTTATCGTCACACATTTTTGTGAGATTACTAGATTTTAAATTTAAAATAAAGTATAATACTGTACAAAAAGTTTGTTTTAAATAAATTCCTGTCCAATGACTAAATGCTGAACAGTATTCCATTTGGATGATTGAAATACAACTATGTATTAAATTTTTTTTGCGGCGATTGAAATGCGGGGCTGGCTGACTGGTTAAAATAATCGGGATAATTTCTGATCTTTTTTATTTACAAAAAATTATATCATTTATTTATCGTCAAATTTTAATATTTACATCGGTATCGATATTTATTTAATAAACAATTATAATCAGGTCCTCAACTTAAGAAAATAACGTAAAAAAGGCAGTACGCTCGTTCGTGTACCTGCAGATGCAACAGACGAAGACAAGAAGTGACCCGAATAGTTTGAATACATATGTTTGTAGTTTATACGTAAAGGAATCAAAATTTGTATTGGAAAAAAACCTTAGAATAGTCTGAATGAAGTAAGTAAGACAATAAATATTCTTCAATCAAAGGATCATGTCTAAACTGACTATTCGATGTTCTGGCGATAAGCATTGTCATCAAATTCCAATCTGCTGCCGTTACTCGCTCTTTATCGCTTTTGCCATCGTAACATTGAATAGTGTTTTGAAGGCCTTTTTAATAAAAAAATAATAATATTATTTATTAAAATGATTAAAAAATATGTTCCAGAGCCAAGTACAAAAAAATATATTTTTTTTAATACCGATGTCTAATCATTTTGCATAAAAATGATTTATAAAAATAGATAAAAAATAGAAGATGCATGGCTACCGAGGCGCAAGAACAGGTTGTGTAAATATTCTTAACTCACATAACTGTACAAAGTCATTGACTTTGAAAGTATAATATATTTTGAATATTTTCTGTGAAACCTGATTAGACGTATGCATTTATAAAAAATACACTTAATTAATTTTGAAATGTGATTTATACACATAATTAGGATGTAGTGGCGTCTCATAAACCGACCAGGGTGAGTGCCTTTACCGTAGTAGTGTTTTCTACGCATGGTGGGTGAGGTTACCATTTATCAGCTCATTTTATCATTTAAATAAATGACAAAAATCGTATTATTAAATAGAATTTGATTAAATATTTGTGTTTTAAATTTTTAACACATAAAACTGAACATACATTTAAGATAAAACATTCTTATCGGCCGGGATTTGAATAGGACTCGTGAGTCCAATTTCCAGTCAAAATTGTAATCTCTGGATTTTGGAAGTCGGTTTTGATGACTTATATGATTAGGGAATTGCTCATTAATTAATTAATATTACAAATCATTTGAGTGATTAGATGAAGTCAGTAGACTGTTTAAAGATTTATATATTTTTGTTGTTGTTTATGTTTAATTGACTTCTGTTACTGTGTATTATTCGGTATTACATTGTATTATTTAATGCTTGCAATTTCTTATAGTGTTAATTTAGGTATTTTCAGATGATTCTGTGTTCTTGGCCTATTATTGATACTTAAAATTCATGTTATTAAATAATAATTGTAATTTTTCTCTGTTATAACATGAGTTTTTGATTACATTTTTTTTAATGCATTCGTATACATGTTTGAATAGTTTATCTTTCAAAATATTTTGTTTTTAATATTTTTCTGAGCTATTTCTAAATGAATTAATTATGTTTTATACAGTGGGTTTCACCATATAAAACAAATATTTAAAAAAAAAGGTAAATAGTCGCAGTTTGGTACTGATTCGAATTTTTATTTTTGTATATTAATATTTTATGTCTATATTTTTCCGTAATACGAGAAAATCATTTATAGTTTGTATACAGCACACGATGTAAACCTTCTGCAAATATAAGAGAAACATACCATTTACTTACTTATACAGAAGCAGAGTGTTAACATTATGGACGAACGTTCGCCGTAAATACAAATTATATTACACTTTTTTTATTATGATTAAAATTATGTAATCCTAATCTCAACCAATTATTCCATATTTAAGTATATCTTGGATTTAGACCAAATTAGTTGTTTTAAGCGGTAAAATGTTGTATGTTTTCTTGCAGCTTCGCCGGACCGATGACTGTGAATGTTCTTCCGGAAAACTATGAAAAAATAGTAATGGATGTGGACGCGGGTGCAGACGATGCCTTTGCAATGTCTATCGTAATAAAAAATGAGCATTATTCAAATGGGTAAGATACACATTTTTATCAAGTGAAATCCTTCGTTCAGTGCTAGCGTTCCTGTGATCGTGCTGTTTGATTTATAACTCAGAACCGGTACCATCGCCGTATACATACATACATACTGGACTGCTCCGAGCTACATAAGATGATAACAGCGCTAACACTGCTCAAAGAGGATACGGCCACTTGAGCAGTGTAGACGAAACACGTCATTATACACATTAGGAATTACCCCCTTTTTAATCGATATTTACTTATCAATAAATAAATACTTATGTTTATTAGACGTATTAATAATCACAGAAAATAAATTGTCTCATTAAATTCTACAGTAAGTACCTATCTAATTAATTAACAGATTATAAAATGTGATATTTATGAAAATGTCTCTTAAACTTATGTCTAGAGTTTTCTGGGCTATTCTGTCTCGTATCTCATGTTTCGGATTCCATATTAAATTTTATTTTATTACCGCTACAAGAGGTATTTTTAGATACATTATTTCGCTGTGGAGTCATTAACGTTAGTAATAGATAGTTTGACGCTTATTAAATTTGTTTATGAAGTCATTCTAAGTACTACACTGCGAGAAAAACTTTTTACATTAGTAACTGTGATTTTGTCATAAAAAAATATGTATTTTTCATATTTTTAAAGAGAACACATTAATATTGTAAAGTTGCAGTTTTTTCAGAACATAGTACTGTGGTATTGTAATACAAATTAAATGTGTCAATTAGAAATATATACAGAAAAAATCAATCAAAACCGGGATCTTTTCCTATCCGGAGAAATGCGTTTTTGGTTCGAATCCCTGTAGCAATCAAAATATTTTTTCGATTAATTGATTTTTTTTGTATATTTTTCCAATGGATGCATTTAATTTTCTATTATCAATAAGGAGAACTTGAGTAACACAACGTGAAGCGTGTTATTGGATAGGCACCCGGCTGTAAAAAACGGTAACTTATTAAATAGAGTAAGATTGCTTTTTAAAAAGATTTTTCTATTACCTTTAACTGATCTAGTTTATATAAATATTAAAAGGTTATAGATATCATTTCATAAAATGGAAAATAAACTCAGCCATTTCAATATTCCTACTCTCCCCTCGCAGCCTCTTTAACACAGTGTCTCAACCCTTTAACTGCCAACTCTATTTGAAATAGAACACACCACATAGGGTAATACTAGACTTTAAGGGTCATGACTTTATTTATTAATTTATACATAATTATTTACTTTAATTCTTGCATCTTTGTAAGGTCAAAAAGTGCGTGTTAATACTCTTATAGCTTGCGCTCATGGCATTTAAAAAAAAAAAATTGACTAATTAAGTAGATGGCATCTAGACTAGCAATTGCTGAGTGAAAATAGTAATGATCTAATTACAAAATAATATATTAATACATACCTGCGTTAGGATTTTGTTGATGACTTTCAACTACTACATTCTACTGGCACTCTACTCGCACATCTTACTATCTGGATAGGGTGAATTTCTGCCGGACTGTGATCGAGTTCTGCGACTGCAACACATAAATGTGACGTCTACCTTCCCCTTTTGGGGATGCATGATTTCTATAGCTTCTCTCTGGCTGCCCTCTGAATATAATGTGATAACGAGTCTCACCTCAAATTTTACAGGCATGGCTCTGGTACGATGATACCGGAGTGTTAATAACTGAATGTAATTTTAAAAAATAAAAAATGTAATATTGGCGAATCGAAACGAGAGTAAACAACTCTCAAAACGATTCCGGGATAGGGTGTAAATAAAAATAAATATGATGACTTTCAAAGAATATTCAAAATATTACATATTTTAGGATTTTGATGATGGCTTTTAAGAATTCAAGAAGATGACCTGCTCCTGAACGTCCGAGGAAAAACTTGCAGTCGGAGGCTCAATAAAGATTGGAGGATGCTCAGTGGACCGAGGCGATTTGAGATCTATAAACAATGTTTCAATTCTCATCCACAAAAATGATCAAATATTTTTTCCTACATATTTATATACATTTTTATTTTTTATCCATTACTTATTATAGTTAATTTAACGTGTTGTGTTGACATTCTTTTCAGACCACCGTTGATAGCTATAACTTGTGTCCATGGAAATACCAACTTAAAAAATGTCAAGACAAATGTTCTGAGAACATTAAATCAATTGAAGCGTATTGACGTAAGTTCCGTATAATAAAAACCTGCTGAATTAGTTTTTTAACCTATACATCATTTACTTTAGATTAAACGAGTAAACCAGATAATTTTTTTAAAGCTAATAAGATTTTTTTAAATTATTCAATTTATGTTTTTGGGGTACTACTGTGAAAGGCCATTTTCCTTATACGTGTTTTAATAAAATGGTTAACACTGAAGTATTGTGTAAAATAAATTTAATTTAAATCCTAGTAAACCCGTGCACTACATGTGTTCATAAGTTTAATTGTATTGGAAAATAACTTTATAAACAATAAAAAAAATCACCAACAAAGAAATAAAATAAAGTTTCATTAAAAAAACGTTTTTTATAGTGTCATACTTTAAAATATTTTTTTTTTAAAGTGAGCTTAAAAAATCATAAAGGCCGATATATATTTTATTCCGTTCCAATGATTCCGTGATATTAAATGCACAGATAGTCGGTGCGGATGTAATATACTTGAAAATGTCACGCGCCAAGTAATTGGCGCAGGGGAACTGTCTACTTTTTGCGTCATTAATCATCAACCATTGCTGATGATATTTATTTCCATCACCGCCCTTGTGGTCTTTTTACATAAGAATAATAATTTATTTTATTTAAATATAACTGTACATTTTTAATATAATATAAAAACTAAGTATAATTTACATACTGGCATTTCTTCAATTTAGGTATGCACCTGAAACGAAAAATGTCAACAAAACTTAATTTGTTACCAAGCCGATGCACCGCAATATTGGCGAGTTAATAGCATACGTACCTACAAAGAACACTTCGTTTTGTCTCGTTTGAGTTGGTACTTCATACGAAACCATTTGTGTTAACTCAGGGCAATCCAACATGCTATACTATATCGCTCACATCTCTTTTCCAGGATAATTTTTTCAAATGAAGTAGACTCATTAAATAATCGTAATTTATATTTTCTATCGGAATATGCAATTTAAAATTGATAAATCTTTGAAAATTATGTTGCACTTTTTGGATCTTTATAATATGTGAGCCACAGAGTGGAGTTAAATTCCAGCGTACTTCTTACAATAGATGTATATAAAGTTGTTAGAGAGCGGAGTGGGTTAGAGTTTTTGGCTGTCCTTAGCACAAATCCTGAGGATTTCATCACCTTGTTACAAATTTCGTTGTAATGTTGCATAAATGACAATTTTTCGTCGAAGAGCACACCAAAATCTCGCATAACTGCGACTCTATTTAGATCAATATCGTTAATGCTGTATTGAAAAAGGAGTTGATTTTACAATTTCTAGATTCCTGTGTATGTAGGTGCCAATGAATCCCTGTTTGGTTCTTCTGCTCCAGACAGTTTTTTTGGGAAAGATGGGTTTGGTGACTTTTATGTCGAAAGAACAGCTTTACCAAGAATACAAAAGGAACACGCTGTGACAGCCCTGATTCGTCTGGCTTCTGCCAACCCTGGTAAGATAAAGTATTAGTTTTTGGAGAAAATAATGTAATATAATTACTAGGCATATTACTACTATTACTAGGCATATGGTGTCTACTAAATATTCTTAACAACGTTCTTATATATTATAGTCCATCAAGAATATTTCTAATGTTCTATTATTAACTAAGTTTCGTGACACATTTAAAAATATTCGTACAAAATATATTCTAATTTAACATAACTCGTTTGAGCATATAATTATTTATATAATACAGCTATGATATTATTTAATATCAAAATACAAAATTCAGTAATATTATAAATTTAATCATTTTCATTTAAAAAATCAACGAAAAAAGCAAAACAATTAAAATTTATTCACTGATATTATAATTTCTCCATCAATTACACTTTTTTCCTTCTATGAATTTGACAGTTAAAACGAGTGCAAGTACTTATTTGTCGTGTCGAACAAGATTATTAAATGTTCCCTGTTCTATAGTATTGTTGTACTGCTTTCTATGAAATAATGTTTAGACTTGTTTAATGGCACAAGTCACTCTTGAAGGGTGGATTGCCTATTTGAAAGAAGAAGAAGATCAAGACTATTAGATTCGAAGTATAAGTTTAAAAAAAAAAATTGTATAATTTCGTTGCTATGCGATAAGTAGGATGTATATATTTCAGGTCAAATTACTCTGATAGCGCTGGGTCCGCTGACAAACATAGCTCTGGCATTAAAATTGGATCCAAATTTTATCAATAAACTGAAAAAGCTCGTCATCCTGGGAGGCACTGTTAAAGGTTATTTTTTAATTTATTAAAGTTTTACATCGTTAAATTGAGAAATTGCCAATGAAAAATCTATAATTATTCTTGTACTTGAAAGAATGAAAGAAAATTTTCTAATCTACTCAGATTTCATTCTTCTTCATAATCTTGCATAAACCATATGAAACTATGTTATAAACTCTAATATACTCATATATGTACTACTGTCACATACCTACATGTATTTTTTTTTTTTTTTCAATTCCTACGACACTCTGAGTACTCTACATGCGGCTAGACCGCCTAATCTACTACTACAAGTGCATCAGCGCTGATCGCTTTGACACTTTTACTAACTACCTTATTTTAATAAACAACACATGTGTTTTATATTAATACATTAATTGGAATGGTAAAAAATTCTGACAAAAAAAATCCTCTAGACAATTTACTGGAAGTTTACATGTATTTTGGTTGTTGTGTTGTTTTTGTGAAGACTTTTTCTTAATCTAATTGTTCCTGGACTATGGAATAGGTAACCTTACTCGCATAAAGAATAGTACAGAGCTGAGCATCAATCGAGCTGTCGTTCATTGCTTATTATATTTTGTACGTAGAGGAGATAACCAATTGATACGTACGATCATTTACCGCCAAATCTCCAAGACGTGAACCAAGTTTAATCTGTGTATCTTGCGACCTGTGTTCGCAGAAAAAAAATTCAGAGATCACCGAACAGGATAGACCCGTCCACATAGCGTTTGATTCAACAGCGAGACTCGACTCGTGCGCATAAACACCAACAACTACTCATTTTGAAAAGTTAGTCGAACAGATGTCATTAAATTGCTAACACTTATTCTGTTTTAACTGCTGTGGGGAGATTTAAAATCACCCAACGGACGAACGGAACATCATCGGACATTGGACTAAACATATAAAATAATAATATTATATACAATATGGTTTTATGCTTAAAAAAATATCAAAATTTCTTTCGTGTATCTCATAATATTCACACTTTCATGAAAAAAACAAAAGCGAAATTTTAATTATTTTGTAATTTGAATAATTATGTATATTGATAACTAAAAAAATTCTTTAATTTACGACAATTTTCGCTTTGCGGCGATGATCTGGTCCATAATCCGATATATTAGGCGGGTGGGTGTGTTACTGTGTAAATGAATTAATACATTTTATAATTCGATATCTTACTTTTAAAAATAATTGGTCAATATTAGGAGCGGACCTTTTGATCCCTTATGTAATGTAAACCCCAATGCACCGCATTGGTTACATTGACTTAGTTACGCCGCTGCATAAATAAATTTTTAAATAAAAACCGATAGCGATGCATTCACTTAGCATTAAAAAATACTTGATACGAGGATACATACACGTGTATTTTTCAAAGAAGATCACATAGCAATATTGAGTGACAATGAAAATTTTTTACATGTCATCCTTTTTGCATTCCTTAAATCAATTTAGAATACTTATATTAACAACTTATTGATCTATTTTCTACCTACCTTTACGTCCTTGAGTTCTGTCTACCTTAAGCGATGCACAAATACAGCTTTCACTATTTTCAAAAAATGTAATGTAAAAGTTTTGTATTATTATTAAATTTAATTATATTGTATGATTAATAATTATGTAACTGGTAATTTAGCAAACTTTTAGTATATGGCTCTGTAAACAAAATAAATAAATATATATATTATTAAGGGAACATATTCTTATTGTGGAGTTGTGTTTATTCAGAACATAGGTCTGTGATGGCTTTCAAATAATGGAATGATAGATGTATCAATTTGAAAAGTGTAACATAGGTTCGAAAATGTACTGTGTGCTGTAGCATAATTTGTTAATGCACGTTCCTCGGATTGGAAGTGATCTATTTTTCGATAAATTGATTTTAAATGTATATCATTCTAATTAATACATTTAATTTGTATTTAAATATATATTTTTTTATTATTAAGGAGAACACATTTTTATTGTGAAGTTGTAATTATTCAGAACACAGGTCTGTGATATTTTAAATATAAATGAAATGTATATATTTCTAATTAATGCATTTAATTTGTATTTAATATATTTTTTTATTTTTCAGGAATTGGAAATATTAAACCAGGAATAGAGTTCAACGCGCTGAACGATCCCGAATCTCTAAACATAGTTCTGCAAAAGTCTAACTATAAAAAGGTTACACTTTTCCCCTGGGATACTGTTGTCGCCACTAATATATCAATGGTATTTGTATTTTTTGTTTTACTGATATTTTGTGCATTGCTGGTATTACTAATAAAAGTAAATATAATGTTTCAAAACCACATCTTCCCTGGAACCGTAACATAACAATAAAATTATTCTGAATGAAACTGTAATGTGAGCAATGCCGGAAACAAATCATTTAAAACTGATTTTGACAATTAAAGAAAACAATGAGTTGCTTTTCGCAAATTTCACACAATTTCATTCGTATTTTAGTTGGATTTTTGAAAGAATTGTGGATTTTATACTATATTGAAATATGTTGTTATTTTTAGCAATGGCGTCTACAAGTGTTGGGAGAATTAGATAGCGAGGATATCCAGTTCCTGACTAATGCGCAGTCCAATGATAAGGGCGCCAACTGGTACCACGGGGATGGCATGGCCGTAGCCTCCTACATATGGCCCAACACAGTGAACAGGATACAACCTCTGAGAGTAACTGTCGTGACATGCGGTAATTGAATCCTCATATTATCTACAATGCACATGGGGTTAGATCAAGGATCGAATTTAAACCTGAAGACAGAGCAGTAAATAATAAAATTGGGCCCCAAAACAAAATGTAGAAAGGAGCCCTGTGTTTAATTTACCTTTGAATTTTATATTAGTTATAATGAAATATGCGGTTTTATCCATTAAATATAAATAAAATATTTTGAATCTTGACTCGGTGGGGAGCGAACCAGAAAAACATTTTACATGCAGGGATAATATAATACATGCTGATGTAACGCATTTAAAAATATATATTTACAGTAACGTATCTAATCAATTCATTAGCTATGATGGTCATAAAAGGTTACCGTTGTGAAATAATATTTGGATATCATTGATCTTAATATCTCCTCCCAAAATATCGACTATGATCTTTAAATAATTAATAATATATACCGTACTCGTATTTTGACAGAATAAACTATTTATTAAACTTATTTGATATTTAAAAAAAAAATTAAATTAAAGTATCAAAAATTTAATATCTTCGAGGTAAAATTTTAATATCAACAAAAGCTTAATGTCTTCGATGATGTAAAAACAAAAATACAGTAAACCCCCTCTAATGTGGCACCACAAAACCGGTAAATACAATTTGACAGATATCTAATCATCAAAATCTACCTACCTGCTGCTAGTGAAGAAATAAAAGTGTTATTTAGAACGATAACAATTATTAACTCAATATTATGATGAAAATTATCTTGACTACTTACATTTTTAAACACTTAACAAAACCACCATTCGGGTGCCGGTTATTTGAACATCGGATAAGAGGGAGTTTACTGTACCTACTTGTTTTTGATGCTACTAATTTTTATTCATTTGAGATGCGTTCCGTCTTATGAGGGCACTATCAATCTCTAAGATTGAGCTTGACAATGAAACACGTCTCAAATAGATAAACAACAAGTAGAATCAAAAGCAAGTGTTTTTATTTTCATATATTATAATTATGGGGTTCTTCTACAAAGGGGAGCTTTCAATAATGTTACTTTCGTATTATTTTTTTAAATATCCTTCCTGTTTTAAGATAAAAAAAATTATGTAAATATAAGATGTCGCAGGTGATGCCCTTTTTGTTGCTTTTTGCACTAACATAATGTATTACACTCCCTGGAATTGTACAAACGGTGTACTTACGTATTAACTTTGAAATATATATATCCACTTATAGACATTCTTGAAAAATGCGAACAAAACATTCATATGTCACATTTGACATATGAATGTTTGACCATATATAAGGAAAGAAACGATAGAGTGCGATATAACCATGAGACACAGATGAGATGACAAGATTCTTTTCTTATTGATGACAGGATGACAGGTGCTCAATTTACAGGAAAATGACACTACATCAAAAACGTCCAAAAAGTCATAGAATAGATGAAGAAACGCAATATATATAATAAGGATACCTTTTTTTAAATATGTTTTTTTTTATCAGGAGAGGCGCGCGGCGGCCTGCTGGTGGACTTTTACCGCGCTGACGAGGACGTGCCAACAAGTAACGTCCAACTAATTCTGGATTTCAATAGTGAAGAGTACAAAAGAGAACTGATGAAGCACTTTCAATTCGACACGTGTTGTGAAAAAATCAAGCACAAAAATAATCGAATGCGTATATGAATTTCAGATTTAAATTGATAACAAAAATTTATTTATTTTATTGACTTTTATAATATTTAAATAAAAAAAATACCACAGTTTTTGATTTATATAAATTTATTTTAGGAGAACACATTCTTATTGTGAAGTTGTAATTATTCAGAACATAGGTCTGTAATATTTTAAATGCGAATTAAATATATTAATTAGAAAGATATATATATAAAATCAATTTTATCCAAAAATAATATAATATAATTACAACTTCACAATAAGAATGTGTTCTCCTAATAATAATATTGTATCAATGTGTCCAAAATTTAATAAAAATGAAATGATAATTCTGGCGTCTGCTATCAGTTTACACAAAGGTATTTGAGATTCCGTAAAAATAAGGTAGATGGCTCTTTCAAATAATGGAACGGTTAAATGTATTAATATCAAAAAGGTAACATATAGGTTCGAAAATTGTCGCTAAAAATATTGTCGCTGTAGCATAGTTGGATAATGAACCTTCCCCGTTTAGGAAAGAGATCCAGGTTCGAATCCAGGTGGCGCAACAACAATATTTTTCGATAAAATTGATTTTATATGTATATCTTTCTAATTAATATATTTAATTCATATTTATAAATTTATTTGCCTCCTGTGATTTACCGTGCCGTTGATTGTTTATGCACGAAGCGTCCTTACGATATAGAATAAGAAAAAAAGACAGAGAGGGCCAAAGTAGAAGACGTAGTTCCTCGAATAACAAAACTGAAATTGCAGTGAGTTAAACACTTCCTTATGTCATCTCATGTGTCATCATTCAGTTCTCTGTATGGATGACGCGAGATATATTGCAGGAAGCAGTTGAATGCAGAGGTTAGAGGATGCTTTGTAAGAAAATTTACTTTGTGAAAATGACTACAAGATAAGTATGTAATTAATTTAAAAAATTAGGTGGGTTCCGCGTGAGTGCTGAATATACAAATCTTTATCTAATTACAACCTACTTGGACTGAGAAGGACATATTTTTATTTTTAAACATTTGCGTATTGCAGTTTTTTTGGACAAGTTTTTGAAAATTTATGAAGTCTGAAAAAAGTTGTGCGTAATCTGGATACAGCAGCTATACTATAAAGAGATATACCGAAATAATTTGAGAAACTTTTGGAGCTCAACAGTTCTATAAAAATTATTTATATTGATATATGTTTGATAGAAACGGAAAAACTGAGAATGATATCGAAAGGAGGGTGACAGCAGGGAATAATCGAACGGGCTTTGAATGGAATTATATCTAACGGGAACTTGTTAACTGAGGTGAGACTAACGGTACACAATGGAGTCCTGGTACCGACACTAATGTATGGTAGTGAGGCCTGGAGCTGGCAGAAAAGGAACGAAAGTAGAAAGTAGTGGAAATGAGATCACTTAGGCATATATGTGACAAATCGATGTATGACAGAGTAAAGAATAAAAAAATAAAGAAAGACTATAAAGCTGATGTTAGTATAATGAGTAAGATTATGAAAGAATCACTTAGGTGGTTTAGTTATATGGAACGGATGAATGAGGAGAGAATGGTAAGAAAGATATATGACGCAAGTGTTGATGGCACCAGAAATAGAGAACGTCCGCGGAAGACTTGGCACGACCAGATAAACCAGATATTGGAGGATGATTCTGTTATGCGTCAACAATTGGCGAGCTTGTATGAGAAGATGTTTAAATGTGGATGAGGTGAGAATTGTGTGTCAGGACAGTAGAGTGTAGCGCTTTATACTCTCTGCCTACCCCCGCGGAGAAACGGCCACCTCAATATTTAATATATCATTCGTAGTGTGTCCACATCAGGGCATGAGCGGATTTTCTGCTAGTTTCATATATTGATAATCTGTGGATCTGAGGAATTCGAATCAACATTAAGGAATTGTAAGACTAATGCAGAAAGTTAATGTTAGACTAACTGTATTAAACAACCTACATCATATTGTTGATGTTCCAATCTTAGATATTTATATATGCAGGTGCAACTCGATTAAACTATTTTCTAGATGGTTAGTAAAATATTCGCATTCTTTAAAACACATTTATTTAAAAAAATTCTATAAAAGTAGGTAATTTCTAAAATATTCGATTTAATTAGCAATCAACAGAGTTCAACATATCCACGTAAACAATGAAAATGATTTTATTCTGTAAATTGGCGTGTCTTTAAACTATTGCAGATTAAACCTTGATCGTAGAATTTCTTTTGGTAATTCTATTGTCATCGGATGACCGTGAAAACCTACAAGTGTATTTTATATAAACCTTATTGATATAATAATTATTTACGCGTATAACAAATCAAGAGAACGACGAACATCTGTAGGGCGTGAATCCTATATATATATATATAATCTAATCTATTTTTATATATTAATTTATATATATTAAACTATTTTTAATAGCGAAATTCAAGTAGGGTAAATACCGTATTTGCGGTGTTAACAAAATTTTATAAATCACTTATTTATTTCGTTTTACACTATGGGGATTTAGATTTCATAATAATAATGGATAATTTTGTTATTAATGAATGTTAAGAGTATTTTAATGAAGTGAAACAATAATTTCAGTATGACCTTTTATATTTTATAACAAACTTATTACGTTAATGCATGAACATAAAAATGAGAATAGACATTTTAGTTTTATATAAGACCCGTCCGATGCTTGAAACACGCTTCCATTTTACATAAGAACAATCGTCTTATTTATTTAACAATATCACACTCTTTTAAAGTACCGATATCATAATTTCGAAACGACTGCAAAAAACATGCAGTATTTCTAAAGATTTATTAAAAAAGGATTAATGTCTTCAATTAAGTGCAATATAGACTTTACTCGGGAGATGTACCTACTATTATTAATTAATTATAAAATGATACACCTATCTGATAAGTTACGACTTAAAAATAATAATGTATAATGTAGAAAATAGGTTTATAATCCTGTTTTCCGTTGATTGCCCTCGTAAGACAAAATAATGCATTGTATACCTGAGACCTTTCATTTGAGTTGCCTACCGTAGTGTGATTTCCCAAATAAGAGCGTAAGAATTGATTTTAAATATTGTATTATTTTCAAATGTCTAAATGCAGAAATATGGGAGTTCCTGTATTTGAAAAAAAATGATGTCAATAAAATACCGGCATTGAAAAAAACTTGGCAATTGTGACCCCTAATCGGGTAAGATGACAGGTACAAATGATAGGTGTCTAATGAAGTTAACAATGTTTTTTGTCTGTAGTAAATGTGTCGAGTCCATTGGCTCACCGATCGCCAATCAGAGTTGCTACGGTTCATTACGGTGCTCGGTCCTCGGTCCATTGCACCAGCTCTTTCACTTGGCTGGCTGCGACGGCAATACTCGTGCAAAAAATCTGTTACAAAACACTACTATAAAACGTTTCTGTTCCAGCTTTTGGCAGTTACTTTCTTGAAAGTGTTCCAAAAGGTAGCAATACCTACTGTGAGGTGAAAAGTGGCCGTTTTTACTACAATCTTGGGATCACTCCCAATCGAGCGAAAATGAATTTCTTAAAAAAAGTTACATTGATGGTACGCGATTGGCGAATAATAACACGTATTATAAAGTGAAATTTGATCGAGACTTAAGTTTTGTTTTTGCAATTTTGCAGGCGACCCTCATGAGCGCCGCGAGGTTCGGCGCAGGGCAGAATTACGATGCCGAAGCCAATAGTTACAGCGACTATTCGGCAGAGAGCGAGGGAGGCGAGACGACCGCCGAGGACAGCGGCTTCGTGACGCCACTGGACTTCTCGCCTCTCTTCGGAGGAAGCACATTCGGTAAATACGCGCGCTTAGCTTTCCCGCATTCTTAAAAACTCACTCTCACATATTCGTTTCAATTGTTCAAAAATTCAATTCGAAGTAATCTTTAAAAGACGTCAACTTTAGAAACAATTATTTTTCTCTATTAGAAAAATCGAACCGAATCATAAAAATATGCTAAACCGTACCAACACCTGTCTCAACAACTCTTTCTAGTGAAACAGGCAAAATTGTATTATATAGATAAATAAATACATAAGGTTATAAAAAAAAAAGTTTCCCTATATTCTATTATATCTAAGTAGGTAAGTAATAATTAATCGAATTTGTAAGTTATCTAATTCCACATTTCCACTTTAATTATTTTGACACAAAATATTTGTCGTATGTAATGTCTTTCTTTAAAAAATTTCAGTTAAGGTCACGGCTATTCCCTATTTATTTATGTATTTTTCATTTGCTTTTTTAATGTATAATTTATATATTAAACAATTAATTAATTTTGGGTATTCTAGCACAAAATAAATGTACTAATGTTAAATTGCTCAACTCGTTACGCGAGATTCATTTTACGACTGCTGCTTTTCTGGTTGCGATTTCAATTTTTTTTTTAATTCTGTTTTCGAGCTAATTTATCTGTGAATAATTTCCAATTTCATCACATTTATTTCATTAGGTCTGAGTGGTGCGGCCTCGGATGCTGCCGCCGATGTTTTCCAAAAGGTTCCAAAACAATATCAGTCACTTTTCGATGTCGGGAGCTCCGAATCGCAGATTGTCGTAGGGGGGAAAGACTTTTTCCAAGGTCAGTCATCATCTGACAAGCAGTTCTCACCGGAGAGTTTTGGGTTCTTACCGCATTTTAGCCAAGGACTGACTTCCGGGCTAGCGTCCGAATCAGTTTCTCAACCAAAACGTTATCAGGAAAAAACTGTAGAAATCGAAAGAACTAAAGCCACGACCAAATCGTCAGCCATTTCAAGGGCGCCACATCAATACGATATTGAGACTAAACACGATAACAATTACAAGAAAGTCAAACCTGAGTCCGATTTAGGAACCAGTTTTCAAGGAGCTCTTCACGGTGAAACGACACGAGCTCAAAAAGAAGAACATTTAGCTCCGTATAAAAAATATAGTTTCCAAAAACAGATTGATTACGCACCGATACCCACTTACCAAGCACTATCTGGTAACCCAAATTTATACCCACAACTTGCCAATGCAGACCCCAAAATTCTTCGGTACAAAAGGTATTCTGGTAGCTCGAGGAAGCCAAAATCGCGCAAGGCCAATTCAGAACAGGACGAAGAATCTCAATACGATTACAGCTCGGATTATAAATCTAGGCCGAAAGACTTTGATGTGAGCGGAAGTTACGAATCTCCCGATTTCAGCAATTACGGTGACAAATCAAACAAAAATCAATATGATTACGGCTCCGACGAAGAGTACAATTCCGATGAATACGAGAAAATTAAAAGTTTATCGGAAGAACAAGCTGCGGAGGTAAAAAAAAATCCAGACCATTGTAAAAAGGTACAAAAAGATTCCATGACATGCACGGTTTGTCAAAATCCAAAAACTGGCGGTAGTTACGAATCTTGCTCGTATGTTTCAGAACCAAAAAATAACAAGTACGCTTACGTAAAGGAACAAAAGTTCGACAGCGCAGATGAACCAGAAAACAAAGAAGAAAGTGCAAAATCTGAATCTACGCAGAAACCAGAAAAATCACAGGAACTGAAGTCTGATTTTTCAGATACGAAGGAATCACAAAGAAGACCAGTGAGAGGCGGCGCAAAATATAAACAGAGTTCTAGTGATATTAAAGAACCTCAGCGAAGCAAGACTGAAAATTATTATATCTCATCTAAATCCCCCAAAGCAGAGTCTTCTGATGCTGTGCAGTTTGCTGCATATCGTCAGGAAGATAACGATGATGATAATGACAATGATGATGATGATTCAAGTGATGAGGCCGAAGATGAACAAGGAGAGAATCAAAGAAGCGGTGATAATAATTATGAATATCAGTCAGCTATACCTGGATTTTTCACAGATAATGAAGAAAAGAAAAATGTAGAGAGTGTTCTTGCTGAATTTGCTAGGAAGGACAGATCTGCGTGTAAGAAGATTTTCAAAAATCACATGACATGTTATCAATGTACAGATAAAAATGGAATGAAAAATGAGGAGTGTATGTTTGTCTCAGAATCTGCACCAAAAAGCAGTCACTTAGCTTATAAAGAAATTAAAGAATTTAACTCAAAACCAAACGCTGATAATTATCAAGGTGGACATGATGGAGCAGAAAGCAAAGTGGTAATTTCAAAACCCACATCAGCCGACGATCTTGCTCCAACATCGGCTGAAACATCAACAGATTTTAGTCCTAAGCTTAAGAAAAATCAACCACTGAAAAAATATATTAACCAAGATGAGATTTCTAAGAAAAGCACTCCTTCAACACCTGGAGATTATTTCCCCAGTGACAAAGTAAGTGCCTATATTCTGTCTTCTACTGTTCCTACCGGTATCACTAAACCTATTGTAAAACGCCATGCACAGTCAAAAAGGTCAGTAAAAAATAAGCAGTCATATAAAACTGGACCCGCTGCGAGTTCTCAATTAGATCAGATAGACGATCCTTCCGACTTTGCCGGGGATGAATCAAAGGGTGCATTTTGGGCTGACACTGTACCTAAATATGATAAAAAATTAGGAGTATCCCTACCACATTTCATGTTAGAAAAGTCAGAACAAGAACAATTATTTGATGAGGCATTATCATCTGGTAAATAAAACATGATATTTTTTCAGATAACAATCTAAAATAAATTATAACACCATCATCAGGGCAGAAGAGACATGATGACAGCACAAGGCATACTAATCCTGAAGAAGAATGTATTGTCTCGGCCACACCCCCCGAGAACACGAGCTCTGATTTTAAAAGCTTTCTAATTGATAAATTATAATTATATTATCAACCGATGTGATGATAGTTGAACTGTCACGACAAATATTATAAATATAATTTTATTCAACAACTTGTGAGAAGATCTAAACTAATTGAGAGGATATGATTAAAAAACCTGATTTTAATGATATTTATAAATATTTATTATATAAATGTGCACTAATTCAAATCTTATAATATGTACAAAAGAAATCAGTAAAAGATATAATGTGTATTGATTGCTCGACAGTAAAAATAATGCTGTGAGATTTGTAGTATAATTGTTATGTAGTTCTTTAAGAATAAATTGTTTTTTCCTACTGCCTTTTTCAATTTTATAACTAACAACCCCATTGTAATAGTATTACACAATTATTTTAGATAACATTTCTGAGAGAAAATACATATTCAAAATATTTTAAATAAAACATTACATATTTTCAAATCTTAAATATATAATTTTCTACACGAAAAAGTATGTTGATATCTTGTGTGCAAACATCAGGTAAGTGCTAATTTTTATATGGAACCATAAATTTCCTCTGTATCAACCGCGTCTCATATTATCATCTCTCAATATGCCGCCTGTCGCTTTTGGAAACGGGCTAGTCTTAAAAGCAAAACCAAATTCGAAATTATGCAGATCACAACAATAAATATAACCGTCTATTATCGTTTTCCTTTCCAAAAAGTTCAGCCAGTTAACATTGTGGCAAATATCATCGCATAAAACCAATGTTTCGATGTCAGTTAATACCAAACTAGGATTATTTATTTCGATGATTGCCACTGCTTTTTGTGATTGCTGATCGAACACAACCTGAAAAATAAAAACTATATTTGTAATTTATATTTGACCAAATAAGTTTGTATCTATTGCATCACAAATATGAAATTATTTTATTAAAACTATTGTAACTATTTTAACAGCTGTTCAGAATTATCAGAATTCTTGACAATGCCAACTTCATCGTTGGGTTTAGTGTCACTTTTCAGAGAGTGAAATAAATTTAAATAAAGTTTACCTCAACAAATTTATATGTGAGTATACTTAATTTATTTAAGAATTCAAGGACTTTCAAATGGAATCTATCTCTGAGGTTATAATGATGTATTTTCTAACATGTGATGCTTCAGTCTTAATGGTGCATGAACACAGATTAGACTTGTCTCAAAATTTGTTTTAAGACCGCTGTTTATTTGCTGTCTGTTGTATTGTGTATGCCAACTGATGCAAACCGATCTTAACTATCAAATCTTCGAGATGAGAGATCAAAGTCACATCCACTCACACCATAACGTTTGACTCTGACATGTGACTTAAACATTGGCATTGAAACAAAAACCAACATAAAACAGATTAGCTAAAATTTATTATTGTTATCAAGATGCTGTGAAAACCTACACTCCTATCGATTCTGAGATAATCTAGCTATCGCGCATATATAACATTCATTTGGAGGTAGTATAATATCATCTGAAATGAACTCACCTTCCACAAATACAATGGTACTGGGACTGCTTTATGTGTGCTGTCGACGTAGTGGAGATACATTTCCTTGTAAGAAAATCCCCATTTTGCTGGAAGTCTCATATTCCTGTATGTTCCTGACCAAACAGTCAATGGACGGTTTAAAGACGTTGCCAAATTTTTTACTCTCTTTTCAACTTCATTCCAATTGGCCTGTAAAAAATATTTAATAAATGTTTTACATACTTTCTCCAGAAATAATTTGGCATAATTTAATATCTTATTATTCATTTACCTTGTTACAAGTGCTCCACTGAGGAACAGTATTCAAATAATTTGCAGTGGAAGCTTGTTCTGGCGAAAATATCATATCGTTGTTTGAAACCAATTTACCTTTTTCCAGGCAACATTTGTTATTATTTTCAAAAAAGTTTTTATTCAATATCCTTCTAAATGTCTCTCTTTGTGTTTCACATTTATAAAGAGAATTCAAGTTGACATCTTTGAGGTCTTCGGAACTTCTCCATGTTTGCTCCCTAGATTCAGAAACGCCTTTGTCAATTGTAGCCGGCACAGTTACTTCGGTGTATTTAGTTAATTTCTCTTTTTTATCAAAGCATACTTCATATTCTTTAACAAACTCATTGCCAAACTTGAATCCTACATTAATCAATTCTGTATCTTTTCCTAGACACTGTTGTCCAGTTTTTACATCAGTTGCTTCAACAGGGAATTCACATTGCAGATCATTGAAAGAGTATGTTTTTTTATTGACTTCAAAGTCTTTTCCACTCTTACACTTGGCTGTGATAACGTTTGTATCCTTGAATTGGTTGAAAGTATTTTTCTTGGAAGGATCGCTTGATGTACAAACCAACCTGACGGTATCATCTCTACCGATGCTGACATATCCCTTTGGGGAATCAGATAGAGATACCCATTTAGGACTATTCAATGACAATAATAATGGTTGATTGATTGTCAAATCTTGTTTAATATTCAACATACAATCTAGAAACAAATATATATTTTTTACAGAATAGTACCTAATGTAAAAGATTTAATAAATATATTATAAATTAGATAAAATTATCAAAAACATAAATGCTATAATTTACATCTGATTAAATATATTATTTAGATGAGGGTTAATCTTAAATACTTCATGTGGTTTTAGATTTAATTCTTAATATTTGAATTTGTCTTTTCTTAACCTTTACCCCGCCCTTACTATAAAAATAATATCAACGATTGAACAGACTTACAATAAAAGGATCACACTTTCCAAATCAATTGTCCTAATGAATATCCTAATTCTGAGTAGAGTTAATTAATTTAGCACATACATTGTTTTTCTACTCGGGGGCGCAAGTAACTTTATCTGAGAAATTTATAGAATTGTCTCTGCTTGTATAGTCACTATTAGATTTACCAGCAATCAAATGTCAGAAATTAAAATTGTTTCATGCTTCCATTCTGTGTTCGATTTTTAGCAGAATAATTAAAAATGCTGTTTAGTAGAAGCAAAATGTGTCAATGTATCTTTTTAAAAAATCAAAATACTTACATATATTGTCAAATTGAAATAAAATATAATTTAAAAAACAACATCTCTTGGATTATTTCATGTGGCTCTATTTATATTTTTAACTTGTTAATATTTTACTAACCTGCATCGATAATTCCTATTTTTGCAATCAACAAAATGAGAAGTATATAAATCTCCATAATGTGTTTTACTCTGGGTAGTGCCACAGTGAAACGAGATCACAGTAAGTAATAAAGTATTGACGCAACCTGTTTGTCAGTTTGGTGTTTGCTTCATTAATTTGACCTCTCATATCTTAATGTACATATGTTATCTAAACGGTGAAAAAGAAATCAAACACAATTATTTAATACATGTATTTATTATAATTTTATTTTTATAGAAGATCAAGCCGAATTTTAAAATTAAATGAAAATCAAATATAATTTATTAACAATTTTGTGTGCTATGCATTTTGTAAGACCTGTTTTGGTAAAAATCAATATTAAAAAAAGTAATTACCATCCTATAATATGTAGTACTTGTGCGATTTCCATTCCATAATATGTATGTAGTACTTATGCAATTTTTATTCCATAATATGTAGTACTTTTGCACACAAAATGTTTTTTTACATATGTCTGCTGAAATGAGTACAAATATAAATAAGCTTCATAAATATGGTTTTAATAATGGTTGAAGCAGACTGATATTAACTTGAAATTTTTTGGTATTGCAATCTGCCATACACGGAAACACATAAAATGCAATGTAATAACTCAAATTCTGAGTGTGGCTGTTAGTATGATTTATTATCTTTCGTGTCACACAAGATTATTGAAATAATTCAGCTATGTAGTTCTAATTAATGAATCCAATCCCAAGCTAAAATTGCAGTTTCAGGATTTCAATACTCGATTTTGACGATCTTGGGATAAGCCTCGAGATAAGAAAAAGTTTTTTGCTGTTTCTTTAAAAAAATGTCAAAAAGAACAAGTACAATTTATGTAAAATACAGTCAATCCCCTTTCTATGCAGTAGAGCCGTACCACGGGATATCGCATAAAAAAATACTTGAATTACATAGAAAAAGTAGAGATGTGTTCCATGAATTTCAAAAATCGCATAACTCTGAAACAGCGAGTTAAAATATACCCAGAATCGCATAAAAAAGTTTTTAAAAATTAGGAAAATAATTTAGCATAAAAAATTACTTTAAAATCCTTATTTGTTTTATTATATTTAAAAATAATATTTTTGGTTCAACATATTTAATTAGAATTATCGCCACTGTATGACAATACTCTGTGCAATTTGTGATTTGACTCGAAATCACTCTCTTCTTCGGAAGAAATAGTATACTCATCAATTTTACGTGTTGAAGTGTTTAAAAAATCCACTCATGTTTAAAAAATCCACCCATGTATCCATTACTAACGGTTAATCCTTTATTAGTCCAGGAATGTGAAGTAATAAATGGCACCAATTTTTCCATTTCTTTGTAAAACTTATGTGCTTTTTCCTTAATTAAATAACCACTTATAGGGATTCATTTTTGGGTTAAATCTTCAATAAAAATTCTGAGCGCTCATTCCATTTTTTCTAATAAACATCTCTTATGTATGTACAATGATAATTTGAAACTTAGTTTGGTTCCACCAGTGATAGATTTTCTTATTGCGATTTCACTCTTCTTAATTGCTCTTATAGTAGATTCTCCTAAGTTGAAATGTTTACCAATCGCACTAGTTTTTTCTCCTTTTTGCAAGTAACCTAAAAACTTAACGTTGGTGCTTTTTTTTCTCTATTGGGGCACTTTAAATCTAGGATTTAAATGAAAATTAATAAAGATAAAAAAAATATTAATATATTATAACAAAATTGAATAGATACAAACTTTAAAAAAGTCAGAGGGTGCTGCGATACTTAAGCATTCTGTTTATCCTGTTGTCAAATGTTCACTGTTTGTAAACAATGTGCAGAACAATCATTGTCTTAAGGAAGGGGAGCGATATCTGCTGCAGTCAGAAATGCCCAATCTCGCATAGTTTTAGCTTCACTGTATTGGCAACGGCCCACCTTTTCACAAAATAAATCCGGTTGAACTTGCCTGCCACACACAACATGCAACAATAAAACTGACTGCACGTGTCAATGTCACCTTGTAATAAACCGGGGGAACACTGGATTTTGCACATGAAGTATGTGAACAACGCGCTATTAATTACATACGTTGATATAGTCCCAAATTTTTTTTGTTTAATTTGCTTTAAAAAAACCCATAACTTCAAAATTACATAAAATAAAGTTGCATAAAAGGAGGTGTCAATGTATTTATATTTAACAATGTAAGTAATTACTGAATCTTTGAACAAAAAATACAAATAACAATTTGATTGTGAAACAATATTATTATTATGAATATGTAATATGATAATAATACAAAGTTTAATGTTTTATTCAAAAATAATCAGTTTAATAAAACATCATCCGTTTTGTTACCATAAAAACAAAAAAAACATTGAAGATAAAATGCTTTTATATACCTTGATAAAAGCCATTTTAAATAAGAAAATCACCAATTATTCACAATTCTCCAAACATTGCGTCTGATGTATTATAGGATGTCAAAATACGATCTAAGTTACTGAATTTAAAATATTAGAAAAATATGAATTATTACATTAAATATCCAAATACATAACATTAGTTAATTAACCATTTAATTGAAAGTGATTTAATATCCAAAATGTTGGTGATCTTATACATGATAAATTAACATATTGCAACATAGTCGTCAATCTTCTATAGAAGGCGGCGTACGAAGAAGAAGTCTTGATAAAAACACCCGCACACCTTAGAGGGAATATTGATTTAATATGTACTACTTTTGGTGAATATGTACTGGGAAATCAATTATGTAAGCTCATGAGTTCAGCTTTTATCCAAACCCTAGTTAAGTAACACTCCCAGTGATCAGATTTTTTCCCACATTTATCTATAAACAATGTGAAACCGATAACTAGTATATATCGCACGGGCTTATAACATTTTAGAAACACTAAAACTCTTATAGGCTTTGTCAGCTGTCAGAGCTTCTCTGGCTGAATCTGCTATAGGTTATTTTAGCGGCCACTAGATTGACAGCGCTTATGATGGTTACTAAAGTGTGATCCAAAATGTCTGCTATGACAAAATATAGCAGAGTATACCAGAAGAAATTCTAATATAGTAGTGTCCGCTTACCGTGATTAATGGAGACTGAAAAATTGCCACGCTGAGCAAATTTCATGGTCAACGAACAATCAGTTTCATTTTTGTTAAGACAGGAAAATTTTAGTTGTGTATTAGTTTATTTCTATAATATTTTATAGTATACATACATAAATGCAACAGTATAATATAACAAACATTTTTGTTCATAATATTAATATTAAAAAATTGTGTTTTCTTTGTCAAATATGTATGTAATATAAGTTATTAACTAAAAGTTACACATAAATTATTTGATTCTGAGCGTGGACTGAAATGAAAAACTACTAACTGAGTAGTCTCATATTGATGGTCATACAAGGATAAGAGAGATTTTAACCTATCTGCTTGTTCAATAATTTAATTTAAATTGAAATTGTAAGTTCTTTTATAGACCTTTTTCGCCAATAGAATGCTTGAACAATACGCACAATACAATACAATACAAAACAATATTCTTCTCAAACCATCCTATAAATTCGTTTGCAATAGTTTTATCTGCGGATACTGCCTTGCCATGCCTGGTCGTAAATTTGACACTAATTCTCTTCTTTAACCTTGAAACAATCCAGTACTTGCTTTGAATTCGAATGTGCATAGAATCTTCTTTTTTTAGGTTAGCAAATATGGCAAGTACCTTTTTGCAAATCATTTTTCTTAATAAATCCGCCTCTTTCTCCCGTTTAATTAAGAAGTGTTTAACAACCATGTTTCAAGAATGAATAAAATTTCCACTCTTTACTTTTATTGAACCTTTGGTTTATTTAATAATTGCACAGTATTTTTCTTAGGTTTCGTAGTCAGAGGAGATAGAGCGCCACCCACACTCTTCCGTCCTGACACATAATTCTCGCCTTATCCACATTCATAATTCTTCTAACGCAAGTTTGTCTTGTCGATTGTTGATGGTTTTAACAGGACTATCTTCCAGTATATGATTTACCTGGTCATGTCAAGTCTTCCATGGACATTCTCTATTTCTGGTGCCATCAACACTTGTGTCATATATCTTTCTTACCATTCTCTCCTCATTAATTCGCTTTGCATCCCACCGCCCAGCAATTTTTCTTTAACCCTTCCTAAACCATGCAGTAACACAGATCTACCGCTCTAATTAAATCTGTAATATTTCAGTAAATATACGCAATATACACTTAATATTTTAGTTAATTCGAAGGAAAATATTTATGCTTAGAAATGACTAGTGAAAAATCAATTATGTAAGGCGAATCCTACAAAAATAATTATTTTCATTTTATTCCGTTGAAAAATTAATACGTTAACAAAAATACCATTTGTGACAAGGCAGAAATAAATCACACATTAATTTCACAGTGAAAACAATAACAAACATCGAATATAATGGTGTCTCTTACTAATTAAATGAAGATAGGTAAAAAGGAAGGTTGTATTATACAATGCAACCTCCTACACAGAACTTCATGAATACTCCGAATTATAATAATACATATTATTTTTATTTAGGAGAACACATTCTTATTGTGAAGTTGTAATTATTCAAAACATAGGTCTGTGATATTTTAAATATGAATTAAATATATTAATTAGAAAGATATACATATAAAATCAATTTTATCGAAAAATATTGTTGTTGCGCTACCGGGATTCGAACCTGGATCTCTTTTCTAACCAGGGAAGGTGCATTATCCAACTATGCTACAGCGACAATAATTTTAATGACAAATGTTACAGTTATCCACCACATAGTATATATTATATTAAACCTGCATACAATATATTCCTTTCATATTTATTTTTTGTGCCTTACTTCACACTTGTACATCAACGTCACTCGTTGATG
Organism: Eubasilissa splendida; assembly: GCA_031772225.1. Classification (NCBI taxonomy): domain Eukaryota; kingdom Metazoa; phylum Arthropoda; class Insecta; order Trichoptera; family Phryganeidae; genus Eubasilissa; species Eubasilissa splendida. The sequence continues at coordinate 18,133,537 of CM062850.1, read as the reverse complement.
TTTCGTTTGTCTGTTCAATGAATTTGAATCACCTGTGTACTTCACATGTGCACGTCACTGAGATGTACACAACTAAATCTCTGAAACTTATCTCATTGTGTCTTATCCTATATGCACAAATTAAAAGTCAACACACAAGTCGTAAATTTGTTAACAAATTGGTCCTCTTGAAGTTGTAAAAGGAATTATTGTAAGCAAACAACTAACCCTAATATCGTAGTAAGGTAAATCATAATAAAAATATCCATATTTTTATTTCTGCAATTATATTTTTATAGTTTATATATTGAACATACTTCATATGTTGTATAAATTATGAATGTGTTCCCTTATGAATAAACTACTGAAATGAGAATATGAAAAACAATTTTTATATTTAAGTTAACATATTTCATTAATAATTTAATGTTTCTTGTAAGTCTATCATTTCAGTTCTTCTTATCTTCAGTAATTTGTTGTTGTCCTTACGTATACTTTTCCAGATGGCATTAATACTGTATCAACACCGTTTGGGAAAAGAGTGGATAAATCTTTTTCTGGGACATCAGGAAGAATCATCACCTTTTCACCAGGCTGAAAAATGTGTCAAAAAATATAACTTACATTATTTAAAAATGTATCTATTATATATTTTTAATTAAATGTAACAAAGATAATTGTATACATATTATCTATACATGAATTTAAATGAGTTTTGTATACGTTTATACTACTCACCACCCAATTGGCCGGAGTTGCAATCACCTTCAATTTATCAGTCAATTGTAGAGAATCAATAACACGCAGTATTTCACTAAAAGAAAAATCATTATTTAGATCTCGAGTAGGAATGAAGATTAGTATTGCAAACATAGAAGTAATGATAATAGGAAGACACTATGGGCAGTGCATAATCAGCATCCAAGCAAGTCAACAAGTTCAGATACTTCGGAGTGGAATTCTTTGGCGACAGGAGACAAGAAGGTGAAACAGACGAATTAAGTGTCAAAACCAAACTGATTGTTTTTGTAGCTGTGTACAGGCTCACATTAATACAATATGGTCACCAAATATGTATCCTCACGGAGAAAGTGAGATCAGGATTCCATACTGCTGAATTAAGATGCGTTAGTAGCAGTAGTAACATTAATGTATCAAGTGAGAAGTCCCGCGATATAAAGTCCCCGAGATAATGGGATGATAAGCTTAAAATTGCCACAGTATGAACTTACTCAACATTTCGCCCTGTGGATGCAGGATATAACATAGACAATCTCAGTTTCTTGTCAGGATCAATTATGTAGAGTGCTCTAACTGTCATTGCTGTGTCTGGATTGTCTTTGTTCTTCTCATCTATCATATCCAGCAACACAGCCAGCTCACGTGTCTCATCCCCGATGATGGGATAAGGAAATTCGCCGGGGATGTCCAAGCAGTACGATTTGATGTCCTGCCATAAGATAAAAATAATATGTAGTAAACAGACAATAAAATATTTAATGTAACAATTTAGATAAAATAAGAATTTCTAATTCAAAATAAATTGTAATATTATCAGGGCTAGTTTAATATGGTTGAATCCAAGTGTTCCAAAAATAAATTACCTTAGAATAAAAACAAGTATCTACTCTAGTCTTTAGCAACATCCTTTAGAAATAAGACAAAATACATTCACAATGGTTTTATCCTCTACTATATTACACAATTGATACAAGCCTATGCAAATTCTATAGGATCTGTTCTAATTAAGTAGAAAAATTATATTAATAAAAATTCTAATATATCTAGGGTCCATTATTACTGACGACGGTAGCTGCGAGACAGAAATAAACGACACAAAAGTGATATGGAGAAAAGTTCTATATCTATTAAAAATTAAAAATAGCTTTGTCTCTATGAGATATCTGATATTTGTTTAATAACAGTGCCTTTGTAGGTAAATATCCAGTAATTGTGTGTTCTTGGACATATTCAAATATTGTTAAATATAGAAAGACTGCGGCATTTCCAAGACATTGAAAATCAGGCTTGTACAGTATTTGGTGCATTTTTTATTTTTGTATGGTGTGGTCATGGACCCCTGAAGGCAAGAGAAATATGGATTGATTTGAGACGCACAAATGTGTCATTTTGCAAGAAGGGAAGAGAGCTTGGAGAAACTTGTTATGGTTGGCCACGTCATAGGACGAAAAAAAAGATCCCCCACCCGTTGGACTGACCAAATGGAAGAGGCAAAAGGGAATTCTCTGGTGATATTTTTAACTAAAGTTTCTGGGTATTTATAACATTATTTGAAGTTATAAATTTTTTAAACAATATGGACCACCCTTTCAGCAATATTGCAACTATCGTTATGGTGCATGTATACAGATAAGACTCATCTCGATAGTGTACAGTTATCTATTGTATTTTGTGTGCAGAATGGAATTACCAACTGATATAAATTGACCTTTACCGCCAGATCTCTGAGACAAAAGATCAAAGTCTCATCTGCGTAAAAAATGCACCATTAAATATATTTATTTTACAATCTTAAATAACAGGTCAAGTGACCTATTTTTTTGAAACATTTTTATGTATGATTCAATTGTAATGAGTTTTAAATGTTTATTTCAAATATCAATCAGTTTAAAGAAATGTGTAAATATTTTAGTACGTGCAAAATTTTTTAACTAATAAAATGTAATCTTAGAAAAATATGCGACAAAAAATTGACATTACCATAGTGATCACATATTTAATTCAGTATTCGTAAACGTCAATCTTACATAGTGACACATTTTATAAATTCACATATTCAAAAGGCCACAAAACTCGCGCACAATCCATACTTAAAACATTCTTTCACATCCCGTTGGGTAGATAAAGAATTTACTTGTGAATTCACAGTAATTCATAAAAACCTGTACCTACAATTTTAAATTCATAAAATAATATATACCTAATACCTACCTACACAAAGTACAATGCTAAGCAACTGTTTTCAATCAAATTAAATTTTAAAATGTCATAAATAAATATTTAAAAACTTTTTTCCTCCTTTCCTTCCCGGTGAGGGACCTGGATACATAACACATGCACATGATGTCTACACATAACCACGAGAGTACCGATTGTACCCACTCGATGGATACACACATATATTATATTTATTGTATCCACATATTTATGATGGATAAAATAAATGAGACCGCCCCTGCAACAACGCTGTGTATTGGTTTTGGACAGATCTGAGTTATGAATGCCACAACATTTAATATCTTCTTGGACAACGAATGGTATATTAAATAACCATATTAAATAAATAAAAAATACTATTAAACACAATTTCTAAACGAGCTTCCCTGCAAAAACTTTGTATATCATCCAAGATTCATTCAGAGGCATTCAGTCTATCTATCAATATTTGTAAAAACCGATATACTGTGTTGTTGCAGGGTGGGGGATCTTAAATGTGTGATTATATCTTCACTCTGTATCTGTAGAATAATGCATATGCTGCATTATCAGTAAATACGTAGTAAGTATGCATGTGTATACTTTCATAAAATATACTTTCTAATAACTATTAATATTGAATTACATACATTACAAAAGGAAATGGTGGCAAATTATTATAATATTCATTATCATTTAATTGGTTATAAAAAGCAATGATTTAAAAATAAATGGACCAGGTTACTTCTTGGTTCTTCGCTAAATAAATAAATCATAAATGGTAAACTGCTAATCTGTATCTATATAGGTAAGTACTTTATCTTATGTGGGAACTCAGCATTTTTTCATTCAATTCTCTATCAGGAACAAATTGATTGCGAGAATGTTTCTGATATAAGTATGTCTTTGTCATTCTTAGTTAGGTATAACTAAATTTAAATCACCCCCAAGGATTCTTACGTGTAAGAATTTTCGCGTGAGAACGCGGACGTTTACTCACGGTGCCAGTGTATATTGTTTTAATAAGAAAAATCTAAAAAACAAATTCGTAATCAGCTCTACCGACAATTTATATAGGTAGGTACCTACTATGTTCAATGTTTCCAGTTTGTCGTTAACGCCTACCAGTCTGAATCATACTTTTTACATTTCGGACGTTGGCGCCGTCGGAAGTCTCGCTCCATAAAATGTGCGTTTGACATTTTATTTGGACAATTTCCGGTCTGGACGGTTCCTGTTCGTGGTGCATGAAACATGCCGAGAGCGAGAAAATTGCACTGGTGAGTCAGCGAGAGTTATTCGTTTCAGTGTTGTCTTTTTATTTTACATGGAGGGAAGATTGAACCAATCGATATGGATCGATCGAAGAAGAGATTAACCCTCAGTGAGGATACGAACTCAATGTAAAACTTGATACATTCGGTAGACGTAAAAGTGTAAAGCCTCCAATTTATGTAATTTATTTCAACTTTAAAAATCTTACTTAACCCATTGATCGCGTTCATATATACGCGTGACATCTTTCATACGCGTCACTCTTTGGTGGCATTATAATTTACGACTTTACACTACGATAATGCAACAAATTTATGATTTGTTTTTGAGAAATCGATAGCAAAGGTTCTCAAGTATCCTCACAAAAATTAACAAATACAGAAATCAGAACCATATTTACAAATAAACGTAAACAAAATTACCCATGAGAGAACACAACAGAACCATCGCTACACTAGCGCTGTCTGTGGTCATACGTACTAGAGTGAAGTAGTGATCTGCGCAGGCGCTGATTTCTGGGCCTAATGCATACTATTTACAAGTTTTTTGATACTGACATTAAATATAACTCTATAGTTTGAAACGCATTACAACTGAGTTTGAGAATTTAAATAATTGAGCGATACTGGATGATACGAGGACTTTTATTATTTCGTATTTGTTTATAAGATGGCTGATGATCCTTGACAAATATCGACAGATATCGGTAGGAAAAAGATTCCAAATAATTTTGGTACGATTTTCACAGCTCCTCGGCGCGTATATACGCACTAGCGGCGGGCGAAACACGGCCACTCATATTTGAGTCACCCGAGATGTGGGCACGTAAGGCGCGACTCATATATGAGTCGCCCGCGGGGAATGGGTTAAAAAAATTACTGCTTCCGATTCATGTAAGTGACGTGATGAATTGTCTAAAAACAAGAATGCTCATCATTACTGATCATTATTCGTTTAGATACTAACATAATTAACCCTTCCCAAACCATGCAGTAACACAGGTCTACCATCATAATTAAACCTGTAATATTTCGGTAAATACTTGCAACATAAAATTCATATTTTAGATAATCCTAAAGAAAATATTAGCGCTTAGGAATGACTAGTGAAAACCCAATTATGAAAAGGGAATCGTACAAAAATAATTATTTTTTCCATTCAATCCGTAGAAAAATTAATACGTTGATAAAAATATCATTTGTGATATGAAAGACAGAGATCACACACTGTTTTTACAGTGAAAAGAACAACAGACATACAAATATAATTGCCTCTTTCTCACTAATTAAATGACGAGACATAAGAAGGAAGAACACATTGTATAGGACTTAATGAGTGCTCTAAATTATGTTATTAATCATTTTTTCAAAATTGAATGCTCAATATTTACAGTAAATTCGTGCCATTAAAGCTAATAAAAACATTTTTTATAACTGTCATTTACGGTAACACGAGTTGACAGCATGGCTGCGTTCGAGTATTTTATATCATGGTATGGTAAAGGTTAAAATAACATAAAAATATTAAAAGTTATTTTGCTAACCTCGTTACCTACCACTTATAAACGTTTTATGTTTGATTCCTGGCACCGCTAACGAATTCCTTATTTCCATTGCCGAATATAACGTTTTGCATTCATCTAAATATACACTACACGTGCTTTTGTTTTTCATGACAACACTATCGGCTTTCGTCATGAACAATGGAAAAATACATGAGAATTATACGTTTTAGATAGGTATCTATAGAGCTATATAGTATATGTATATGTAAACCCTCATCACGAGCGACGCGATGATTTCAGTCCGAGAGCCCGGAGATCATATCGTACACCTCAATATTTTTTTAAGGACTAAAAATGATAATCTAAAGTTTGAGGTGTAATAAAAAATCCCTGGGTAATCGCCACAGGTTAAAAAATATAAGGAGAAAGGTTAGTGACAACGGAATAAAATACTAGTGATGCCTCTATGTCAAGTTTTTATATTTTTAAAGTAATAAAAATCAAGCGGAATTTTATGTCTGCCGGCCCGGGGGCTGCGACCCCTAAATGGCCGAGAATTGCCTCATGGGGGCGAAGCGAGGCTCGCAAGCCCGCTCCCATTGGCTTGGCGGGAAACGGAGGGCCTCGCACGCTCAACCCATAGGAGTACCAAATAAATAACGCGCCAGCAGCAATAGAAGATCATTGTCGCCGCTGCGCCCTTTGAGTGAGTTAAATACTGTGTTATTAATTTCTCCACCACCTCGCCTTGACTTTTGCTACCACCTCGTATTGAACCTGGATTTTATCGACTTTTGGCTGCTACACTGGACGGCAATTTGGACCGCTGCAGATATAATCGCATCCGAGCATCAAGAATTGAACCGGCGAATCACCCCTACCCTTGTACGGAACATGAAACATAACACGAGTCTAAGTTATCACGAAATCAGCTTATCATAGTCACAGTTTAGTTTATTGTTGTCATAATATAGGCCACTTACATTCACCCAATCCACGTGACTCTGCAGCTGATCGCAGGAGTGCGCCAGCAGCTTGACCCCCCTGCGTTGGAAGTGGGGAAAGTGGACCGCGATCCTGCCCAGCTCGGTGGTGCACACGGGGGTGAAGTCTGCTGGGTGGGAGAACAGAACACACCAACTGGAAGAACACGGAGTGAATTTTAGTTTGCTATGTGTAAAAGCAGGGCTGATCCTAGACGTTATGCCGCCCTTAGGCGAGCTAGAAAATGCCGCCATTATAGTTCCACAGACGCAATAGCAGATGTAAAATATTGATTTTTTGTAATCTTTAGACACATAATGACACCATATGTTTTAGATTTCTTTGATTCGTTTGTTTTTTATATTGCATCTTTAAATTTAAATAAAATAAATGTTTGGAACAAGTAGATGAGTTTGTGTATTTGGGAAGATTGAGAAAGATATCGAGAGGAGAGGGAATAAAATAAACGGCGCTTTGAATGGAATTATATCTAACGGGAACTTGTCAACCGAGGCAAGACTAGCGGTACACATTGGAGTCGTGATACCGATACTGATGTTTGGAAGTGAGGCCTGAAGCTGGCAGAAGAGGAACAAAAGTAGACTGAATGCAGTGGAAACGAGATCACTATATGTGGCAGATTTATTTATAACAAGTTAAGAATTAACAAATAAGAAAATAATGTAAATCTTGGTATAGAGAATAAGATTAAGAAAGAATTACTTAGGTGGTTTGGTCATATGGAACGGATGAATGAGGAGAGAATGGTAAGAAAGATATATGACGCAAATGTTAATGGCACCAGAAGTAGAGGACGTCCGCGGAAGACTTGGCACGGCCAAGTAAACCAGATACTGGAGGATGGTCCTGTTAGAAGCCTCAACAATCGACGAGCTTACATGAGTGGATGAGGCGAGAATTGTGTGTCGGGACAGAAGAGTGTGGCGCTCTGTCCTCTCTACTTACACCCGCGGGGAAATTGCGCGATGGTAAGTTAGTTAAGCATTTAAGATATTTTGTTTGTTTACTTTAATTTTAAATCTGCCGCCACTCGAAAATGCCGTCCGAAGGCTTCGCCTGTTGATTAGATTCTGCCAGAGATTGAGAACAGTCTCAAAATTAAATGACGACTATTGGAGTATCTTAGATACCATCATGATCAGGTTTTAAACAAGTATCGATAATAAAAAAAACTCATAAGTGGGTGGTATCATCCGCGACTTGATATTCTGAGACAAAAAAGTAGAACAAATAAAGCAACCAAAAATAAGCCAATTAAGACATGTGTATATCGGTACAACGTAAATACACGCGCGTGAAAAAAATTCGTTATGCAGTGTGAAATTTTTTTTGCTTCAAATGAGCGACAGAAAAACTATTTAAATTAAATCGTACATCAAATAAAAAAAATTATAAAACATTCTCATTGATTTCAATTTAGGTAGGTACATATGAACTAAAAATGTAGTACATATTTAAACATGTCGAAAAAAAACACTACGAGATTGTGTGCACCAAAGATAAATTTTAAATATGAATTAAATATATTAATTAGAAAGATATACATATAAAATCAATTTTATCGAAAAACATTGTAACAACAGCGCCACTGGGATTCGAACCTGGATCTCTTTCCTAACCGGGGAAGGTGCATTATCCAACTATGCTACAGCGACAATATTTTTAGCGACAATTTTCGAACCTATATGTTACCTTTTTGATATTAATACATTTAATCGTTCCATTATTTGACAGAGCCATCTACCTTATTTTTACAGAATCTCAAATACCTTTGAGTAAACTGATAGCAGACGCCAGAATTATGAATTCATTTTTATTAAATTTTGGACACATTGATACAACTTTATTATTTAGGAGAACACATTCTTATTGTGAAGTTGTAATTATTCAGAACATAGATATATCTTTCTAATTAATATATTTAATTCATATTTAAAATATCACAGACCTATGTCCTGAATAATTACAACTTCACAATAAGAACGTGTTCTCCTAAATAAAAAAGATAAATTTGATTGCAAGATTGCGTATAAAAACTTGTAATAATCAAAATTTTGATTCTGGGTAAATCGAATTTGTGACTATCAAAAATATAACTCGAATACACATTTTTACGGCCGTAAAAACTTATATAATGTACCTAACGAAAATTATTATTATTAGTTTTTTAACCCAGACGATAGTGCATGTAATTCGTAGTATTTCTGTCCCAGATACGTTTCGAAATTTGTTATTGAAACGGATACCCAATACGATTTTAGAAAGGAGACCACGGCAATCAATTATTACATTATGGATCGTTTTATATAACAAAATGGAGCCGCCCGTGAACGCCTTTCTTGTAATATTTCGATATTATAAACTAGCTCCACGACAGATAGTACGCCTTTGCTCACAGCTTATATTAGACCGGAGCAAACCGAAACGCCGCTCCGGTTCTTGAGATTCTCTCAAATATTTCATTGCAATTTCATTTGCAGCCCCTGTTGGTGGTAATTTTGAATTCATTTAAAAATTATTAAAAAATCTAATAGTTTTGCGGTAGAATAAAATATAATATATACAATTATCATATTTTTATTTATTATCTTAGTTTTATTAACCACTAAATTGAGTTTAAATACATCTACTGGTTTGGAAAAATAGTATTTTTCGAAACCGGTAGATGTATTTAAACTCAATTTAGTGGTTAATAAAACAAAGATAATAAATAAAAATATAAATTTTAACCACAAAGTTAATATTGCTAATTTTAAAAGTATACTATTATCAGTTACCATTATACCATATACACAAAAGGTGTCAGTTGACTAACGCAAGAGGTTATTTATTTAATAGTTATGCTTTCTGTCTATATATCGTTCTTTCCGGTTCGTTAATTTTTTCATTTCAAGCTCTGCTTTTACTTCAAGAACTGTAAAACTCGACACGCATATTAATCATTTCAGTTCCCATTACATCCATAAACTAAACAACTTATCAATTAATATATAAGCTAATGCTAAGCTGTATAGATGCTGACCTTGTGCGGTACCTACAATCGAGACAAAATTGTCTCCTTAATGATTCGCTGTATACTTAATGTTATTTGTGAATGATTGGGAAAAACTGTATGAGATGCTATAATATATAAGTAGATATGTGCTATGTATGCGTTATTTACGTGTACGCTCGCGTTATCTCTCGCATTTGATTGAATAAGTGGTCCGCTTATCTGATTGGTTGAAACTTGTCTGGTTCAATTCAAAACTGGTCCCTAGATTATCTGGACTAATGTTTCTATTTCAATTAACTAATTTATTGTATGTCGGGAGACTTATTTTACGTAGAACTAGATATTAATATTATTCGAAGTTGTTTTGTACACGTAAAATGATGTATTTATATTGATGGAGTCTCGAAACAGTCAAACGTATTAAGTTGTTGTCTCTGCAGAACATATATGATCGCGTGGTAAATAAACGCCAATGACAAACATAACTCATTTTTCTTCCGAACACCCCTTTGTTTCAATTCACACCTAAACGAACTAGACATTTTCAATACTCCAGTTACCTCAATTAGATCAGTTAAATTAATAAACTTTAATGGCCTTTATTTAATTTTAATTTTTATCACACAGATTTTATTCCCTATCCAATTTGCCTTTTTCTTTCCCCTCACCTTCCCGTTCCCCTCGAATATTTTAATTTTTATAACTTTTTTCTCTCTGTTAACATTTCAACTTTTACTCTCACATTTTCCTGCATTATAGTCGTTTTTAAATTTTAAATTGTACTCACTGCATAAAGTATATAGTTGTATCTTCTGAGAAAACACGTAGCTTTTATTATGATTTTCGTATTTACTGATATGTTATGTCATTATGTATGTTTTCCGAATAAAATAAAGTAGACGGAGAATGCATTTTTGCATAGTTCTGCTCTCTTTGTCATTTAATAAATAATTTATGCGATATATTATGTATATTAATGCTTGATCGCGATATTTTAAAAACAAAATACCGACGTGTCACGTGGACTGCAGACAATCGAATTCAAATACATATTCGAACGCTAACACGGTAGGTATGTATTTGAATTCTTGCGGTGGACAAAACTAGTTATACGTACCAACCATTCTATGTCGGCTTCATATGTTGTTTAATCCACGATTCTAGTAGAATAATTGCTACATACTTGTCTTTCAAGTACGTCTTCAGTGTACACCTCGTAATGTGAAGGTCCAAGAAATAGACTATGTAACAATTATACATTTATCATTATGATACAATTAATACAAGGTACATCACTAGTATAAGTCAACGATTATGTCGATGGACACGCAGAGAGAGAGGCCGCGTCCTGCCGCGCGCCGCTCTCTATAGCTTCGCACACACGCGCCGGCGGTGCGACATTTACACAGACACACACATAACTATACAATCCCAAGGGCATCACAATAATGTTAAAATTTTATAGAATCTCGTCGTTTATACGACATGGATATGTAGCGATCAGAATTCATATTCACCGCCATCTCAGTCGGCATCGACGCTAGCGACAGCGCTGCCGGCTGCTGCTACAAGTCTGATTCAATCGTTCACCGCCATGCAGTCTCTCCAGTTTCATCGTTTCACAACGGCGGTCTTGCCGGCTCACGCGCGCCGAGCAAGACCGCCAACTCGCTTAATTTCAATTCATAATACGCGCGCACCTTCTACATCTTCATTCGTTGTTATATCCAATCACAATAAACACCTCAACACGCAAATCACATTTATTTCATTTAACCGCCGTTAAAGATAGTTGAATAATTATTGTTGTTTCTTGATACAAATTTCTGATGACATTCACCATTTTACCATTTATCCTGTTTTATGATAATGTTCCCTCATTTTATTTTTGACATTCAGACCATTCATTTCTGATGCAATACAATACAATATTATTTATATTTCATTGAATGTTTACCGTTTATATTGCCCGCTGTTGTAACTAGTCTTCTAGAACGTCGTAACATTCCGACCGTCCACGCATTAGCGCTGGCGTTAAGTCTATGTAGGTAAGGCATTAACTATTCAAAACCATAACACGTTCAATATTTCCTATGTTCGTAATAATATTGACGTATTCAACATTCAACAATGATAAACGAACAAATCAAACGAATTGTACTTGTTAATATTTGCACAATGTACGTTCGTAATACTTATTTTTTTATTCCTAAAATCACTAGTATGTGCCAAATTAATTTGACAGTGAATTTTGTAACGTTAGTTCGTTCATTACGTATACATGCGATATTTTTTTATGTGAAAGTGCATGATAAGATAAAAAGCATTTAACATATATAAACACTCAAATAATCGGTGAAGGAGTTTCACTAACATAAATTGGTTGCCCAACTAAAAAAAACTTAAACAATCTCCAGAATAATTGATATTTTAATTCCATAATAAAGTATGCAATAAATTTTATTCAAAGTTGCGTGTATACGTATTTGTATATTATAGCAACTCACTTAACGAAGTAAATGGATTCCAATACTTAAATTCGTCATAAGAACTTTCGTTAAGAGAGGTAGAAATACAGTTGCAAGCGTGTAAATATGTTCCTACACTGGAATATAAATACAATATACTTCAAATTACTTGAAATGACAGCGTACATTATTTTTAATCTAGATATATTTAAAAATTACCGTATGTCTGTCTATTCTCAAGATATTAACCGATCTAAGCCAAGTTTAGGATTTTGCGCAAAACATAGAATTCACTCCACCAGTGATGGTAAACTGTTACGTGACTGTGATTGTGTCGGTGATTGGTAACTGAGATTTAACGATGATTGGTAATACGATTTAACTGTCGGGGGCTTACTTTCTAGTGTTAATCAGTTATCAATAATCGTTACAATCGAACACAGTCACAATAACAGTCAAAATAAAAGTTTAAATAACGATTTTACCATCACTACACCCCACCCTCCTCGCCCTAGCTACCCCATAAGAATTATCTTAACAAATCTTCTCTTAATTAATAAAAATAGTATATAGTACGATAAACACTCATATACTGGGTATAACACCAAGTTCACAATATTTTAGGGATAGTTGCATATTAAAAATATTAGTTAAAATATTTAAACTACATTAACCTATTCTGTCAGAGATGTAACCATTTTAAAAATGCCGTAATTATGCAATAGTTTCGCTTTATTACTGAAATATTTTATTTATTCCAAATTATACATTGAATACATAATAAATAAAAGATTATCAGACTTCGAGCGGCCAAACTGTATTTTGTTAGATAATTTAGGGCCCGAAGTAAATATATGTAATTATAATGGGTAAATTTCGCTAATATTTATTTCGAAGCAAAAAAACTTAACTTAACTTAACGTAATGGTGCAGAATTTGCACATAAACCTTGAACATTTTCGACTCGTAATTTTGTCAGATAACATAACGTAAAATATTTTGAACTAGGTCTGTTACACCCTGTATATATATTATTTAATGACTAACGTTATTTTTTTATATTTTATTATTATAAAGAGAGAAGCAAACGAAAAGTCAAAAACTTTAACTAATTGAAATTATGATGGTATTATAGCTTGCACATAGAGAATTTGTACTGGACGAACGTTGTGATATTGCAAGCTTATTTACTTAATAATAAATAACTTAGGTAATATTTCTAAAAATGTCTTATAAATGTAAATCGATCCTAAATACATATTTTGATTTTTTTATGTTTAAAATTTCAGATTTTCGTTAATTCTACGGTTAAAAACAAATATTTTGAATGAAGATGTACCAAAGCAATAAAAACTATACATACATGTTCGATATCGACAAAAACAATTTTCTGAAAAATTTATCATTTTAGAGAAATCGTAAATCGTACACATATTGGAAATAAAAAATAAATATTGTTAGCTGTCAGTATAAAAGAAAACAAGTTTAAAAAGGTATTGATAAAAAGGCATGTTTTACTATTATCGTAACCTTACGACCAATGAAGTGCACTTATAGTAATAAATAATAATTAAATAAATACGATTATTAGATACCCTCAATTATTTCCCTGATATTTTATAATTAACATAACATTAATATATTTTTGTTATATTTAGAATTTTGGTTTGATAAAATTATTGAAAGACAAAAAAAATTCTTACGAATTTCCCAGCCATGAATAAAAATCGATATCTCCATGGGTGGTGTGGGCCTTGAAGTTAGGCACTGTGGCACCCAATCTCATGTCGATTGATTTAACTTCAAGACTTACAGAGAACCTTATTTTACAAAGCGACGTCAAGTCGACGCTCAGTCGCGAGTACTGCGAGTTTTGAACTGCGTGAGGTGCTTTTAATTCATAGTACGTAGTCGGCGACACAAGCTTGCATGTGTGTGGTGGTAATCAAATTGGTCAGATGCACAGATGACTACAGTACGGTGTGTGTACGCACGCCGCAGACACACCGCACAGCCGCAACACAGATTGTAGAAAACAACATGTTTGAATCTCATGCTCACATCTTAGTTTGCCTTTTGCTTTTCTTGTCTGGCGTGAAATAATTTAATGGAACTGCACCCGAATTAGTCTCTTAAATTTTTCAGCCAGGAAGGCCGTCTTCTTATTTTTTCCACTGATTTTCCCTTGTACGATAATTGGCAGTTTACTGTATTTACTTTCCCTCGTGACATTACCGAGGTATTTTAGTATTTTTCTCTATATTGTGAGCGAAATTTCCCGACTTTTATTCATCCGTTATAGAATTTCTTCATCAGTTACTCGGACATTACTATATCCACTTTACAGGGCTTCAATATTTTTCATAAGCCTACAATTCTTTAGAGTACTAAATGACTGATTCAGAGTACAAGCTTCCATGCCATACATAGATCGATTCTCACTCGCAACTCCAATCGTGATCTTATTTCTTGGAATCAGTTTCATTTCTCATTTATGCAAAGCCCCTAAAATTGCACTGCGATACCCATTTAATAACAGCATACCATGGACAAATGATGTGCTTGCGATCTAGTGGTCGGGGGTTCGAGTTTAGTTCCAGGAGGCCGTAAAATTAGTCCTATTTTCATAGTTAGAAAATGGTAACAATATTGATGTGACACGTTTTACGTATACGCGTCTCTATTTTAAAAAGGTTATGTCCCCATGTTGGTTATGCAAGGAGGAGTACAAAGCTGAAGAGCTGTAGGTCGAAGAAAAATTTCTTAGCTGACAAATTTATCATTGAATAGGAGTCGAAGGTGTGGAAAAGTTCTTCTGGATGGCGGCAGAGTACCGAAAAATGTTTGACAGAATATCCTTTTAATATGTTTGTTTTCTTTCTCAGTGACCAGAATTTTCTTCTTTAGATTCAATCATCAACTCTTTTTTTGTTCCAAGCAATTTATTATAATTATAATCATTTTGCTACTAGTAAGCTCGTATTAACGCCTTTTTGACATATATAAAATATTCATTTATCAGGGAGGTTATGTCACACAAAAAGCTGAAAACGACAGTGACAAACGGATTATTAGTGACGCTAAACGCCAATAATGTCGAAAGTCACATAATACGAGGTGTCCCAATATCGTCATGTGATATGTGTGAACGTTACTCATTTGTAAGTGTTCATTTACGATTTACGTGCTGCGACGGGTAGCTTGGTCGGTGTGTGTCTTCTTTGATTGACTAACGCCTTTAAAACAGCATATGCACGTATTATATAACTCCTTAGTAAAGCGGTGCTCACCATATATAACTCCATTTTCTTATTAGTTTTTTCTATTTTTAAACGGTTTTAATTTTATTTTACATTTTTACAATTTTTTTATAACGTGAATTAAGTATTTTACATTATTAAAATTACATGTTTTTTTTCGCTTCCCTCTCCAAAAAAGAGACTAGAGCTCTTGTGCTTGGAGAGGGAGTTACACTATAATAATTTTATATAAATAGTTATACAGTTGTAGTCTATAATTATTTATTGTATATTTGTGTGCTTCTGAAGTGTTCTATAATATTATTTATTTTCTAATTATGTGCTTCTGAAGTGTTCATTTAATTTCTTTCAAAATTCTTTTATATATTTAATTTGTGTAGGGAGGCTATTGAAATTTTTTATCCCTAAGTATATAAAAATTTTCTGATAGTGTTTGGTGATACATTTGGGGATTTTAAAGTTAATTTTAAACCTTAATGATGTGCTTGTTTCAAATTATACAGTGTTATTTTCTTTAATTAATTGATTAATTGAGATTTTTTTGTAAATGTTTTCTATTTTGGGAACTGAGAATTTTGCTAAAAGTGTTTGTGTTGAAAAAGTTTTTTTTTTTTTTTAAATATTACTTTGATAATTGTTCTCTGTATTATTTTTACCGAGTTCATTATATTATTGTATGCTCCTCCAATGAAAGGAAACTTCTCGATGATCGTTCATTCGTTAGAATGCCAGTTTTTGGAAAGGAAAATTCCTTGTGTAATCCCGCTAGCAAACTAAATTAACCTGTTGTCATAAGTCCAGTTTTGGATTAGCTTGAAAATATGTGTATCGATTAACCTTCACCATACCATGATATAAAATACCCATATGCAGCCATGCTGTCAACTCGTGTTACCTTAAGAAATTTTTAACATTTTAAAAGTGAAGATAGCTTTTATTCGTTTAATTGGTTTTAAAATTGTTAATCCTATAAACTTACTCTAAATATTGAGCATTAATTACGAAAATGAGATCAATATCCTAATATAATTCGGAGCATTCATTAAGGTCTATACAATACTACCTCTTTTCTTATATATTTTCATTAAATTAGTGAGAAAGAGATATCATATATTCGTATGTTTGTTATTATTTTTATTGTGAAATTAATGTACCATCTCTATTTGTCTTACCACAAATGGTATTTTTTCCAGCATATTAATTTTAAAACTGACTAAATTGAAAGATAATTATTTTTGTAAAATTCGCTTTACACAACTGGTTTCTCACTAGTCAGTTCTAAGCATAACATTTTCTTTATAATTAACTAAAATATTAAATTTATGTTGCGTATATTAACCGAAATATTACAGTTAATTGGGGCGGTAGACCTGTGTTACTGCATGGTTTTGGAAGGGTTAATCACTTTCGCTTTAAAAAGAAAACATTTTGTTGAGTTACAAGTATCTCCCTCGTTTTCATGGGACATGTAGCAAGAGTAGATGAGCGCACAAAGCCCTCTTACACAAGCCAACAGGATCATGAAGAGATGACCGAGAAAAAGAGATGGGTAGACAAAGTCAAGACGGACCTGTAAAAGATAAGCGAATGTCCAGCAGTCTTGGCCACAACGGCGATGTCAAGGGATCCACAGTGCTCTGTGTGACTATATTCATATTATATCCAGTCTCATGAGGCTGTAAAAGAACAAATAATATACCTGATCATGAAATACGATCCTCGGATTTATGAACACTGGAATAATTATTAATATTATTGATAACGAATGTCTGTTATGTAACTGGAAGTAACAATAATATTTAATGGAGTTACTTTATTGGGGCATTAACGATCAAGTTTCTGTGCATAAAAATAATATTTTTTAAATTATTTTTAATGCGAAAAATCTAATAATTCTTTAAATATGTCTCTCCGTCTATCTGTCCTACTAAAAACAATCTAGCGATATGAAATTTTTACAGAACGTTCTGTTGCGAATTTGTACGTCAATGCAACCACTTTCCGTTTCCATTCATCGTTAGCTATGTTCCTTCGAAGTTTTCATTTCAATACAACTAGGTCGGTTTCAAAATTGGAAAACTTTTGCTGCAGATTAAAAAAAATAATATTACACATTTACCAATTACTAAACATACTTCACAATAAATAATTATATTTATAGAACGTACCCGCATATCATACATAAGTTCTTTATGTAATACATATTGGTGTACCTATGGAAAAACGTTATCTTGAAGAAATATTCTTATCTGTTTATTCAAACAAGTCATCGTCACCTCGGTTAACCTCTGTATGAAAATATGTACATGAATCTCTTTTATTCACTGACAGAAAAATCTTGAAAAAATGCGAAGCCACAAATTTACCACCAGTTAGTTACCAGGATACTCGAACATTTCTTAACAGAACATTACAGCTTCCGTTAGCGGTGTCGAGATGAATAAAGATTGATTTAGAACGAAAATAATGATCTGTATGTTGCAAATTTTAACTGTTTGATGATTGTACAATTTCGCGCAAATGTATACCCTATATATCTGTACAACTACATTTCTGTCTGCAATGTTCTCAATACAACCCTTCATCCTTTGACCGATCTAAACTAAAATTTTGCATAGGCGTTTTACTCTTTAGGACTCTGTGTAAAACATAAACACTCCCCCCCCCCCCTTCCACTGGCCAATCAACTCCCTCCCCCGATATAAATGTGTATTATATCGAACGCCATCCAAATTTTATTCATTTATTGCACTCTAGGATTCAGAGAAAAATATAGTCACCCCACTCCACTTTCCCAGATATCTTACCCTCCCCCTGCCTGGATAAAATTCCTCTTCTCCCCATAAACTCATATTTTAAATTATAACTTAATCTGGTTGTTTACAAGCATTAAGCGAGACTAGGAAGCCGGCTGGGGCGGCAAAAGGCGGTAAAAAAGAATAATTTCAAATCTAACAGCGAAAAAATTGAACAAATTAGGAGAAAACAAAGAAAAATTAAATCATCTAATTGTTTTCAAAAGCATGCGGAACAATTTAAGTCACCTCAGGATGAGAACTTCCAAAGAACTCATGGACTTGTGCATCAAATTGGAAACAACTCTAACCCGGCGTAACCCTGGAGAAACCCCACATTGACGCGGCAGCTCTCTGTTCTGAACTTTTAGGAATAAGTCATCGAATACAAAAAAAAAAATGCGAAACCCGAATATGTGCAATCTATCCGTAACTCTTCGTATCCTTTTGACTTGACGATATCAGCGGCAAGTGCGGAGAGGAGTTTCTCAAAACTCTAATTAATAAAAACCTATCTTGATTAAATCTAAACCTATTTTGGTTAATGAGCCAAGAGAGACTCGTGGGATTAGCCACAATTTCAATAGAAAAAGTCATGGCTTACTAGCTTGACAATAGAGATCTTATTAAAGAATCTGATAAAATAAAGGCAAGGAAGGTACCATTGGATTAAGAGGAATAACCCAAAACACCATTGAAGTATAAAGAAAGAAATTTAAAAACGAAAAATATCATGAACAGTGCGTACTTATTTAGTTATTTAATATTTGATGTATTATGATATAGGGGCAGAGAGTGATTATATTAAAAAGGGTGGGGCATTTTTCAATTCTCGTCTAGGGCGGCAAAACACCTAGAAACAGTCCAGGTTCCCGGGCAACGTCGGGTAGGGACCGCTGGTATAAACATACACCTAACAAACGACTTACATCCCTTAGCGATTCCGCACGTCCGCGTTTGTATGTTTATACAAAATTATAGAAAAAAAAATTTTTGAATGTATAAAAACAGGGTGAATATTATGTTCCAGACTGATTTTGTTTGGCCGCCATTTTGGTTTAGCAGATATTTGTTAATTTGTAATTGGTAGTCGTAGAGAATAGTTGATTACAATTTATTATAGAGCATCTAATATCTCAACAACGCGTTAAAGTTATTAAAACATTTTATCTAAATAATCGTTCAATTGTGAATACACAAAAAAAGTTCTGACAGATAAACCGAAGACGGCATGACAACGTAGTGTACGTACGCCAGAAAATATTTATGCAGTGAGAGGGAGTGTTCGTGAAAGTGCTGGCACTTCTTCTCGACACAGTGCACAAGAATTGTAAATGTCTCAAGGAACTTTGTTAAAAATACTCAAGAAATATTTGCACTGCTGTCCATACAAAATTCAATTGACACAAGCTATACAGGAAAATTACCATATACTCCGACGAAATTGGAGTGCACGTGTTTTGTAGATCAATGTTGATGACCCCGACTTTTGGAAAAAAATTATCATGAGCAATGAAGCTCATTTCGACTTGGCAGGTTTTTGTTAATAAACAAAACAGCCTTTATTGGGCCACTGAAAATCCTCAAACACCAAAAACCTTTACACCCACGCATAGTTACTGTATGGTGCGTCATGTGGGCCGGCAGAATCATAGGGTCCTATTTCTTTCAGGATGCAAGTAGCAATGCTGTAACCATTAATCGTGATTGCTATCGCCACATGTTGGAAATCTTCTCGGTGGCCGAATTGGGTCAATTGAGCCTGCAATATTCGAAATTAAATTGCTGAAATAACACGTGAAGTGTGTGAGAATATTATTAAAAATATGATTAAAAGAGCACGCATTTGTGTCACTGCCACAGGCTGGTACTTGGCCAATGTGATATTCTATACATAATTGTAATAAACCAAATAATTTATAAATAAAGAAACAAATTTAAAAATTGTATTTCATTATCTAATTATTTAATAACAACATCGGCCTGAAACATAATACTCACCCTGTATAAATAATAGAGAACGCCCGAGGTTGCAATGGATGCATGAAATAATCGGAGCAGCGGGAATGACACGGCAAAAATTGACGAAGGACTGAAGAGAGTGAAAATCATGGGAAGGCCTTCATCCAGTCACGTAGATCGATAATGGCTGAAGATGATGAAATATTTTTAACAAAAACAGACTTTGAATCACGATAATTGTGAATGTGGAACATTATTAATCGACACAATACACGAGTATAAGTAGACAGATACTTTTAAGTATCAAAATTCATAAGTAGAAGAAAATTCGTTACGTGTCTCAGATACATGTATCATATCCCCCTGCTTGACATATCAGAATGTATTTGTGGTTCAAAAAAATTATAAATTCAGTTAAATAAATAAAATTGAAATCTCCCTGGCGAAGTTACTTGCCACTACACTACCGACAAATACAAATAAGATTTTACAAATAGTCGTAAACAACCAGGGGGTAACTATTTTTTTTTATTAAAATCTAATATTAGTATTAAAATATTATGAAATGAATGTACATCAAAAAATATATATTAATGCGTTAAATTTTAATCAGAAAAACAGATTATATACTTGGCAATTTGACAACACAGTTTAATAAACGTATAGCTAAGTAAGATGCGACGCTCGTGCTTTACCCGAATTCTACATTATTACCACTATGATTTTTCATCTATCGTCCGTGTCGAAAGGCAATATAAAACGATCAAGTTATGCTGTCAATTATATCGTGTGAAAGTGTGCGGTTATAGCGTCAAATCAAAAATTTATTTGCTGTTGTATTTTTGTTGATTTTTTAAATAAATTAAGATTATAACAATTATTAAAATTTACGTTCATATTTTTACACATTCTTGTTCATATTTTGGGAACGTTTTTTATATTTGTCTTTATTAATATTAAAATTGTATTAACTTACAATAATACTATTATAAAGATATGGATATTCCAGGATAATTGTATAAATCGCTAAACGAAGCAAAATATTTTCCATTTATCATTTCCCGAAATTAAAAATATTTCTTGGTACATGAATGTAATTTTTATTTAAAAAAAAATCTAATTAAGTATCTGTGTAAAGTATCTAGATAAAGAAACGAATAGATACCTAATAGGTAACTAGAATAGAAACACTCCTAATACCCTTTTTACTAAGTTGTTGGCAACATAACGCTGAAGGTAAAATATAAACGCGACCATTGATACCAACCATAGAATGCCCATTCCATGTGTCAGAATGACGTCTGTCACTTGTTTTATACCTGATTCTCTCATTCATATCGGTAATGACTTGTGGTTCCGCGATGTCTGTGCTATTTAAGGTACGAAGTCATACTATCCGAAGGTCTTGGCATTGGCAAATAATCACCAGTAACGCTGCCAACTACCTCGTAAAAATTATGCAATGTCCTCGTGTGACGCTCTCCACATGTAAAGGAAGCTGAGTTCACTGCCTCAGTTCGAAGAAATCATGCGAATCTCAACAATCGAAAGAAGTCATGGATAAAGTTTTAAAAAACACGTTTATCGTTTGAAGTTAGTATTTTGCAATTTCAGTAATCGTGATGCAATATCTTCGTACTTAAATTTATGTTCTGTTTATCGAGAGATTGTATATTTGTAGTTTTGTAGTTGAAAAGTTTTTGCGCGAGTACGTCAAAATTACCATTTTAATATTTTGGTAGTGAAAAGTGAAAGTAATATATAATTACACTTTTAAGTTACCACTGGATGGTTCTGCTAAAAAGTAATAACCTAAAAATATACTTATAATGTTTTAGTAGTTCTTAATTGAAGTTTTTTTCTGAGTTTTAACTTCCCAATTTGACATTTGAGCGAACATAAAGTTGATTAATCATTCTTGTATATGACATGTCCATTCACCATATTTCACACTTACATAATAATATACTAAAAATAATTATTTAGTAATTTTATTTTACTATTTTTAAAATTTTGTGTCAAGCAATATGTTTGTATAAATGGTCAAGCATTTAGTGGAAACTGCCTGATCAGCCTTATCAGCCC
Organism: Eubasilissa splendida; assembly: GCA_031772225.1. Lineage (NCBI taxonomy): Eukaryota > Metazoa > Arthropoda > Insecta > Trichoptera > Phryganeidae > Eubasilissa > Eubasilissa splendida. Next base: position 18,111,272 of record CM062850.1, on the reverse strand, counting down.
ATCAGCTACCCACCTAATTATATTTTACAACAACAATTTGATTGTAATATAATACACAAATTCTATAAAACATTTCTAGTATACTTCTTACTGTTAGGGCTAAGGAAGGAAATGATTAAAAATATCCACCACCTTCAATTATTTGATAGCTTTATGACATTTCAAGTGTGTAGAATTTTTTTTAGAAGTCGTACAATTGTGTTTTTTCAAGAAAGTACTTTTGTGTAAAATTTATTTATTTTTCTTAAATTTTCAGTTTTGGAAAAATAATTGTAGTAATTTTTTGAAACATAAATTAAATCTGATTTTATTAAATCCTTTCACACCTACCTATGTATATATCAGGTGCGTGCTGTCAGAACATTGAAATAAGCTATACCTAACATACATTTTGGGAAATAAAATGAAATTAAATATTTATTTGATGGAATATTATGATATATTAAAAACTGAATAAAATAATAATTGTGATAAGATTATTATGAAATAAACTTTTTTTTCTAATCATTTTGTAATATTAAGTATAGCTTATTTCATTGTGCTGACTGCACGCCACTGGTACGCATACAATTTCTTCTTTTATAACAATTTTTTTTAAATTAAAATATACTTGCTCACATGAAATACACATCAATTTTGTAAGGTAGAATAATAAATAAACAAATTAAGTATTTTCAAGCGAAAAATGCAACTGTCATTTACATTAATTTATCAGTAATTTTTGGTAATAATTAAAGTTTTCTTTGCAATTATAATAAAATTATCTTCCTATGTATTTAAAATTTAACTTAATGTATACATATTTATATTTTAAAACACCACAACAGAACATGATTTTTAAACTTTTTGAGTACCCTATATCTAGTAACTGAAGCTCAACTAAAAAAATAATAATAATTAAACATTAGCATTTATATTTGAAGCTTTAGTAATCAACTTATGAACAAAAAATATGATTAATATAGACATATTTCCTTTCATAACAGTGTATCTAAATTAAATCTATTGTATGATTTTATAAATTGTTATCGGGGATTTTGTGTTTTTAGATAAAATAAATATTTTTAGTATGTCAAAAAATGTAATTGTGCATTAAAATATGTTTTAACTACAGATGCTTTCATAGATTAACATCAATACTCATACTAAACTAAATGCTTGTACTATGAAAACAGAACTATATTAGTGGTCTCCCGGAATGAGTCTTGAATCACTTGATCATCAGATGAGTGTCTTTCCGCTAGATCGAAAAATCACATTAATCATTAATATTCTAATATTCAAACTCAATACAATACTGCATTCGAAAATTGAATTATCTCAATAGGAAAAGTTCTATCACTGTATTCCTTTGTTTGGGTCTGCTGGTAATTAGCAATGACACCCCATTTAGGAGCGATAAATCATTAATATTAAAATATATATGCAAGTGGCGAATAATGCTGCTTTCTAGCATTACAATGAAAATCGCGTATATATACAATAGGTAAGGTAATGGTGACTCTGTGGTAGATTGCTAAAGAAATTATTCATTATTCATTTTTAAAACAGAATCGGTAACTGCAGCGTCATTCTGTCACAAATGTATAAAAAGTTAAAAACTTAATAAAAAGCATAAGACAAACATTCTGGTAATATTTAACTATACAATTAAACATGTTAATAAATACTTACATAGATGATTATTGTTTGCTTTTTTGTAGCATTATAATTTATTTAATTTTCCTTACATCCTGTACATGTGCAATACTTCACTGTAATCAACATCATTGTGGCTTTCACAGAATTCAAAAATGTTTTTGCAACTGTTAGGGTTTCATTACCACATCATTTGCATGTGTATACTTCGCCTCCACCGTCCTCTTACGATGCGGTACTGCCAACTTATTATATATATATATGTATCTAATAATTACACAAAATATACCCTATATATACATAGAATTGAAATTTGGCAAGATATTGTAATGTCTGGTGAGGAGGTGCCAAAATATGTATGTATATGTATATGACCTATTGAGTTTATATTATATGTAGGCACACAACAGTGAAATGCTTAGTAAAAAGCAATCTTGTATATTAAACGTATTTTCATTATATATATATATATATATATAACTTTATAAATGTGTTTATTTGCGTATATGCGTAAAATTTTATTCGTTCATTAATGAACAGTTTTCTTATTTGTTTTAGCGTAGTGACTTAAATGAGAAATTACTGGGACAAAGACGATACATTCCTTTTGTGAAAAAATGGCAAATTTAATTGTATCATTCGGTTCCAAAATAGCTGCTTTCTCCACTAAGCATCCTGTTGTTAGAGGAATGGCTTCTTATGGCTTGCTGTGGCCAACTTCTTGTTTGATCAAACAAAGTATTGAAGGAAAAAGATGGGGTAAACATATTAATTATTCTTTTAATTGCGTAGATAGTAGTACTTTATTAATTATAATTTAATATAATTATTTAAAAATCCATTTCAGGGATTCTAAGAGAAAATAAATTTATATTTATTTATTAATAATAAACATGATGTCTGTCTGTCTGTTCTTTATACATACAATCCTAGACCCTTTGAATGACCTAAACCAAATTTTGTGTAGTTACTCTTTAGAAACCGGCACAAAACATAGGCACTATCCCCTGCCCACCTGGCCACCCCACCCACTCCCAGCGATATAAATGTGTATTATATTAAATGTGAATTGTCTCAAATTTTGCATAGTTTCTCTTTAGGACCCTAGGTAAAACATGTATCCTCTCCCTGTGGCCACCCTACCCTCTCATCACAATATAAATGCACATTATATTATGGTGAATGCCAACCATTCTAAATTTTGCATACTTACTCTTTGAGACTCTGTGCTTTCCTCTTCTCTTAGCCACACTCCCCCTTCCCCTGATATAATTGCATATTATATTATATTGAATATTGTGTCCCAAATTTTATCACCTCTCCCCTCCGCCTCCTTTGACCAAATTTTGGATTACAATAAAAGACAATCCCGGACAACGCCGGATACGGATAGTTAGTACATATTTAAAACCCATCCATCCCAATTTTTTTAAATTCAAATCGAAAAAAGTTATATTGTCCTAAACTGAACAATTCAAAATTTATTTATAATAACTTTTAACTTTTATCTTATTTTTTCATAACAATAAAACAGCATAAGAGTAATTAGATATTATTTTAATCAGTTCCATTTGTTTGCTGGCGTAAACGTTTTTATTTCGCTCATGGCCATAATCCTTGGGGGAAAAAACAATCAAGACAATTTAAAAAAAAAACATCACGTAAATAGCCTCAGGAAACATATATTTTTGGTATATATTTATTTACACCCATAGCAGTCAAGCAGTTAAATACTATTCATTAACATCTTATTTTTAATCATAATCATATATACATTAACAATATTTTTATTGTGCTTGTTTGATCTAGCGCCGAGATGTTTGCCTAGAAAGTGAGTGATGGGGGTTCAATATTGTTCTAATATTCCATTATGTTAACTTTTGAAAAATAGTCCCAGTATAATACATATATCATATATTCCATGTACGCACATCAACTTTTTTAAAACCATCATAACATCTTGCAAACTTTCTATCCTATGTGTGTTAACATTATGTACATTTTTATTAATTTGGCTCATATATACTATTTTCATAGACATTATTTGAGTCGATTAGGATCAAAATTGATCAAATCCAATGAAATCTAGCATTGGCACTGGCTAAAATTAACACTGGAAATTTATTCTTTATTGAAATGATACTTTCAAATTCAGTCAAATAAAATCTAAACCACAAATAAAAAAATTGATAAATTTACATTATGTGAGAATTATAATTATTCAAATTACAGTAGCCAATTGGAACGCTAGAAGAATGTCACGTGAGAGAAGGTCAAACGCTTTGAATACCGTGTAAACTCCAAATAGCTATCATTATGACATTTGAGCATCAGAAATGATCAAATCATTATGTATGAGTATCAATATTAGTCAAATCTATACAAAATTGTCAATAACAATTAAATCCAAAAATATAACTTTAACTTATTTTTAATTAATGATCTGAAGTATAATATAATTAACAAATGAGGTATTTAATAATTATATAATTTTACTAGATAAGTAATTTGCTGCCAAATAAGATAATTATTGTATAATATAAAGTTGTAATAGTTTTTTGCCAATTACTCTAATGTACTTTTTAGGAAGTGATCATTTTTTTATCTTTATCTACTCATTTAGAATAAGAAATGATGGAAACTTTAGCTTGCAGTTTTATTCACTGAATTATTGCAGTTATCAAGCAGCTTATGACATTCTGGGTTGAAAAATACTTTCCACCGGCGTCAACATATTTTATAATTATAAAATCTGTTATATTATACTATTTCAACATTGGAGTAATAATTCCTTGTTGCAGACACATATGACTGGGCCCAATGTGGGCGGTACTGCCTGTACGGTTCCCTTTTCACTGCACCAACATTATACTTGTGGGTTAGAATTTCAACAAAAATTTGGCCTCGAACAAATTTTAAAACAGCACTTCTGAAAGTGAGTATATCATTGTTTATCATATTGCACATTTTTTCATGTCTTTATTGCAACCAATTACAGTAAAGCTCCGTTAATTCGTAACTCGCGGGACCTAAATTTAAAAAAAAAATCCGAATTACGAATAATGAGAACTAAATTTTTTAAATGCAACATTAGAAAGAAATTTTTATAAAAATGCGTTAGTTTACTGCGTTCGTGATTTAGTTCAGGCTGCCGCTGTTGACATCGTGATTTTCATACTGAAACATGACTCCATTATTTCAGCTTCTTATGTGTCGAAATTTTTATCAAATAACATATTTCTCCTGAATAAGAAAGGTGTGAGGTGAGTGGTGACGCAGCAGTCTCTCAAGGCAACAAAATCACACACATTAATTTGATTGGCGGTCGAACTCACCATTTCCATCTGTATAGAAATATTTAAAATGCGCGTGAAAAATAATTTAAAACTTTTAAATCTTCATGTCTTGCTGGCCTTGTTGGTTGAAGCTTATTATTTTCTTGCGGTTTTTCAAGTTCGAACCCAGAGAGGTATTCAGGATTTGATTTTTGCTGCCAATTTTATCTTTGATATCAATTTTTTGTCAGTTTTCAAAATAAGCTCCATTTATCCAAATGGTCAAAGATTTATACGAATTACAAGATGTTGATGCCATTTTAGAAAACGAAATGTGAATAAAATATGTCAACGTATTTAAATATGAAAGATTTATGTAGTTTCTTTAGTATCTACATATGCAAATCGCAACGTTTCATAAACATAGAAACTAGATCAAGTGATTCAATGAAAACATTATTTTAACAACAACAAATCTTATAAAATCCACTATGGAATTTGATGTACATATCATATTACTTACATGAATTTTACCATATATCAAATAGCAAAACTCAGTTCGACACCTGTTATATCAGCATGCGGCATCATTATTGGCCGGTAGGAGGGGCTAGTTGCAGATGTTTATGGATGAAGGTCAAATGCCTAGACGCGCGAGTTTATCGATTTAAAAACAATGGCAAATATGCGAATTACGTGAACAAATTATTTATTTCGGATGTCAAAATGCATACGAACTGCGAATAATCAGATTTTGCGAATTATCGGTAGAAATTGGTATGAAATGTATTTTCGGCACAATTTTTTTGTAAAAAAGTGCAAATTCTGTGAAAATACAAAATATAGGGTTACGAATAAACGGAGGTTTACTGTATCATATTTTGCTATTTATAGTAGTGATGGTTATTGACCGTTATTATGACTGTGATTGAATGTAACGATTATTCATAATTCTTGGAGCAATCACTGGTACGTTGGAAACTGTCAAACTGTCAACTCCAACAGTTAAATCTCAATCACAATCGAACACAATCAGTCACGTTAACGATTTAACCATCACTACTGTTAATTGTTATCCTTCCTGATACCACTGTCTCATAAATATGTATTGGTAACTCATAATTTATCCATTTTAATATTCTCTTTTGAAACGCTATGTATTCTTAACTATTCCTGATATTTAGTAAGATTCTTTGTCTTTTTCAAACTAAATTACATATTATATCACTCCTCTTATGTTTTCTTCTCTTGTTTCATTTATGTTTCGGCCGTTTAATAAAATATTTATGATTGAGAATTATATCAGAAGGAGGGACTGTGGGAAATAGAGTGAGTGCTGCACTGAATGCAATTATTGCCTCACACAGCAAACTAGCGGTATATGTAAAAAATGCAAGTAGATTGAATGCAGTGGAAATGCGGTCACTCATATGTGGTGAATCTACATACAATATAATAAAGAATGAACATATTAGGGACGGATGTAGGTGTGTTTGTAGCATAGACAATAGAATTAAGAAAGGGTTGCTAAGAAAATTTGGTCATGTGGAACGTGTGAGAGAGTAATGAAAATATATGACGCGAGTGTTGAAAGCTACAGGAATACAGGGCATCTGTAAAAGACCTAGCAATAATCTAGTTGGAGAATGGCATTGTTAAAAGCTTCAATAACCAAAGAGCGAGCATGAGAAGTTGTATGAAAGTGGACGAGGCAAGAGTGGTGTGCCAGAATAAAAAGTGACTTTCTGCCTATCCCTGCGGAATGGCGTGATGGTAAGTTAATTAGTTAAAATATTAACATGCTCAATGAAATTTCTTTTTACATATGAACTATAATACAATATTTTTAATTCAAAAGAGGTTACAAATGTGTGTTAAGGGTATATTTTCATTTTTACAGTTTGAAATTTGAGAAATTTTACGCGAATTACATATGCGGATTCAAGCCGGAACTAATAGTTAAACTTCTCGTGTTCTTGCTTAAGTGTCACCTAAATACTAAAGGGCGTTATTTGTTATGTAAATCTTGCTGAAAAGTAAAATTATAATAAAAAAAGATGACAATAAAATTGTTGATTTTTTTGTATTCGAGACAATTGTCAAAAGTAACTCGTGTCTAGAGTCTTTTCCACATTTTTATTAATATTATTTTAAAACACCACATTGCCGTTTTGTGAGCTGTTTGTTTAATAATTACGTAGTATTTTGCTATGTTTAAAAAACAATGATGTTACATATATATGCAAATCCTTATGCAAAATGAAGTGAACCCGTTCAGTTGAGATGCCTGTGGCTTCTGTTAACTTGTCTGTTGGCTAAAACCAAATCACAAACTTTATCTATGTTTTCGAGTATCACAGCTGATTTCGGGGCTCCAGGATATGATGCATCTTTAATGTTTGTTCTGTCATGCTTAAATTCATTTACCCAAAGTCAAATAGTTTCATAGGAAGGACATGAGTCACCCAATGTAGGTAAAATGCTCTCATGAATTTTCTTCACTGTTTTCCCTTCCAGAAAAAAGATTTGTATCACATGACGAATTCCAATTTTACAAATTTTTCACTATTACTCAAAACACTTCCGTTTAAGCAACTATCAAACAACGAATTACTGTCAAAATGACTTGAGACAATTGATTATTTATTCATAAGAAGGAAACTTTACATATACAGATGATGTTAGTGCCATCTATTAGTATGCAAATCAAGTTACTTATCAAATCACCCTCAAATATACAAAATAATGTTCATAAAATGTTTACTTTCTTCAAGAAAACGCTGTTTTCCTTAAAAAAACCATTTAATTTATGAAATTTGCAACTAATGTTTACATTAATAACATTAATATTTAACATTTAATAATTTAATATGTAATAATACGAGGGGCAAGTAAAAAATAAGGTTCCTACATTTTTTTCAGGTATAAGGTATTTTTTATTGCAATAAATAAGTAAACCATCTGAAAGCTTGTACTTTATTCTATTTTTCTACATAGTCTCCTGATTTTTCTATGCATTTTTCCTGACGAGTTATCCACTTCTGAAAACCCGCTTCAAAGAATTCCGCCGCTAGGCCGCCGATGAACTTGGTGACCGCTTCTTTCACCTCTTCATCTGTATTGAAGCGTTGTCCACCCAAGTGTTGCTTCAATTTCGGAAACAAGTGGAAGTCGCTGGGAGCAAGATCAGGGCTGTAGGGGGCATGGTCAAGCAATTTCCAGCCGAATTTGTCCAGTAGGGCGGTGGTCTGTCGAGAGACATGCGGGCGAGCGTTGTCGTGGTGCAGCCTAACGCCCTTGGTCAGCCTTCCTCTCCGGCGATTTTGGATGGCTCTTTTGAGTTTTGTCAATGTCTCGCAGTACCTGTCCGAATTGATGGTGGTCCCTTTAGGCATAAACTCGGTCAGCAAGACGCCTTTTCGGTCCCAAAACACCGTAGCCATCACTTTCCCTGCGGAAAGCGTCTGCTTAAACTTTTTCGGCCTAGGCGATTCAGGATGGCGCCATTGTTTGGACTGTTCTTTTGTTTCTGGAGTGACGTAGTGACACCACGTTTCATCTCCCGTAATAATGGAGTCCAAGAATTCTTCGGTATTCTCGGCGCATTCTCGAAGAAACCCCTCGGCACACTTGACACGATTGTCTTTGTGGGTTTCTGAAAGCATGTGTGGGACCCACCGCGCGCACACCTTGCGATAACCAAGTTTATCGGTCAAAATGTTGTCGATGGTTTTTTCACAAACCTCAGGAACCTGGACAGCAAGCTCCCGAAGCGTTACTCTCCGATCTTCGAGGAGAATGCGCTCAATCTTCGCCACGACTTCGTCCGACACCGATGGCCTCCCACTCCTTTGCTCGTCGTGGACGTCTGTGCGTCCTTCGGAGAACTCCCTGCACCATTTGCGGACGTGTTGGACGCTGATGCAAGCTGTGCCATAAACTTCTTCCAACTGTCGATGAATTTCAACAGGTTTAAGCTTCTTCGCGTTTAAAAATCGAATCACCGAACGGATTTCACACCTGGCGGTAACGGCGATGGCGGGTTCCATAGCGGATGGCTGTCAGGCCTTTACTGAGCGTCGCAGCGTTTGCTCCCGGTAGTGGGGATGTAGTTAAGGGACCAACAATCAAGGCGGTGTTGCCGGATTTCGCCTAGCATCTCGCGTGGCGAGTGTACAGCGTAAGGAACCTTATTTTTTACTTGGCCCTCGTACTTAACAGTTTAATATTAATTCATATTGTGGCTAAAATATGTATGAAAACATTTTATGCATTTTTTAACGAGAATTACGAGAGTGCAAATTTAACATCCATCATGGCACTCAGGACTGGCGGATTGAAGCAAAAAAAACAATAAAAAAACACATTAATAGGATCAATATAAATATTATTTAGTAAGAAATATTTGTGTTTTTTATATAAAACTTGATTTTAAACAGTAGCTGAAGCCTCGAAGCATGTGAATAAATATAATATATTATTATGTATATTTAATTATTATTTACAGACAATGAGAAAACAGTGTGAAAGAGAAAATCTGAATTAGTCTAAATTTGGAATCATTATTGTCTTGACTCTTTCATACAAAATAAAAAATGTTACATTTATAATAATTAAAAAAAAACTTTTGTTAATCAGTAAAATACCTAAATCAAATTCTACATAATAATTCTTATAGTGCTGATACATAATTTGCACTAAAAAAAGTTTTATTTGTCTCCATTTAAGATTATCAAATTTCTTTCTATGACCTATAACTTCTATGGTATAGATGTACTTTTTTTTCTACATTCCTTTTCTTCGCCTTCTTTAATAATAAAGTTTTCAGGCAGTTGTTGAACAAATGACATATGGACCAGCAGCCATGGTCTGTTTCTTTATTGGAATGAGCTTCTTGGAGGGAAAATCTCTCGAACAAGCCAAAGAAGAAGTCAGGGCCAAGTTTTGGCCCACATACAAGGTGGGTACATAAAATAATTGAGAATATCAATGTATTACATGTACATAATTGATAAAAATAAATTATTTTTTTATATCCATATAAGATTATCTAGATACATTTAAATTTTCATTAAATCTTTATAATAATTACAACAACTTCACAATAATGTTCTCATAATAATAAAGTTGTATCAATGTGTCCAAAATTTAATAAAACTGAATTGATGATTCTGGCGTCTGCTATCAGATTTCTCAAAGGTATTTGAGATTCCGTAAAAATAAGATAGATAGCTCTTTCAAATAATGGAATGATTAAATGTATTAATATCAAAAAGGTAACATATAGGTTCGAAAGTTTATTGCTAAAAATATCGTCACTGTAGCATAGTTGCATAATCCACCTTCCTCGGTTTGCAAAGAGATCCGGGTTCAAATTCCGGTGGCGCGACAACAATATTTTTCGATAAAATTGATTTTATATGTATATCTTTCTAATATTTAATTCATATTTAAAATATCACAGACCTATGTTCTGAATAATTACAACTTCACAGTAAGAATGTGTTCTAATAAATCTTTATTAATTTAAGTGATTGTATATATGACATGTATGTACATACAGACATGCTTTCTTTGTTGTTTACTTAGATTCGATCCTGCCCATCTTTTCCTGATTTTCCACTCCTACCTCTTCTCTCTATCACTCTATTTTTACTCCACTTTAATCTTTGATCTATAATTGTGCCCATTATTATGAAATTGGTCCAAGTCAAGAAATTGAAAAAAATGAGTATCAATTATTTCGCTTCACATTGTTTAAAATTAATATAATATTTGCAAATTGTAACAATTGTAAAAAAAATTAAGTGTTATATTCAGTGTATTATTACGATGTTCAACGGTATTCCGCTAGTGTTTATTTTGATAATAGAGTTAATCATTTTAACCTTAAATTTTTTATTTCCTTATAAGCTACAAGCAACATTTATGTTAAAATAAATTTTAAATCTAGTATACTAAATAAATTTTGAAACGTATTATGTAATATAAAAATATTTTTTAATCAATTCAAACGCAAACCGTTAAATATCTCAAAACGGAAAAAACATGACTTAAACAACTTTCATAATAATGGGCACAATTTTAATCTTTTTTATATTTTCTGCTTTGAGATACTTATTAATATTAGATATCTAGTACAATGTATAAAATATGTACATATATTATTTCCTTTATGTTTGTGGAATCTTTTAAGATGGTCTACTTTTGTTAATCACTAATTTGCAACTAGAGTATATATTTGTACCTTTATTTTTCTTAATAAATAAATATGTACAGTGGTAAGAAATACATTCATAGAATTCAATGTAATACTTTTAGCGTGTAATTTAATCATTATTGTCAGTGTTTTGGTAATAATTTTAATTAAAAAAACAAAATTAATTACATATAATAAAAGAAGTGAATAAAAATTATTTAATTACAAGATTAATAGATATTATAAATCATCCAATATGAGAACTCTCCCTAGACTGTTTCATTTTAAGGGAAATTAAGTTAAATATGTATATTGTTGTTTTGTATTCATGTTGTATTTTGCAATGCTTCCATTTTATCAAATGGATGAATTTCGAATTTCAAAGTATGATTGGAAAATATTTATTCCTGATAATATTATACAATGCTGCAATATTCCTGATAATATTATCAGGCTTTACTCAAGAATTATCTTAAACTTCATCCTAGACCAGATCAGAATACTATAGTAGCTGTATTTTGCAAATTAAAAAAAAAGTGTGTCTTGTTTCACATTTTTTAAAGGTTTTTTAAATATTTTATCTTTATATTTTTTTAATTTTAATTATTCATTTAAGCATTTATTGAAAATGTTTGTGGTTTTTATTTTTTCAGGTTGCCATTTGTTTCTGGCCAGTGTTTCAAACATTCAATTTTGCGCTAGTTCCGGAAAGAAACAGGGTCATGTTTGTCAGCTGTTGCAGTCTTCTTTGGGTTATATTTTTAGCATACATGAAGAGTTTAGACCCTGAAGAATTAATAAAAAAGAATAAACATATAATACATATTGTGGACTAAAAGCATATATGTATTTCAAATATATTTATGTATAAAAAAAATATAGCAAATTTACATTGTACATTCCATATCCTAAAATATGATTGATTTGTCAATTTATCTGGAGTACCTTGGTAATCTGCGCACGAAATGGATCAAAGCTGACTGGATTAAGCCACTAAGTAACATATGCTGTTCCAGTCTACTATTCATGTAGATGACATTGTGTTGTTTTTCCAGAATTTTCCATTTCATAAAACTCTTAATATTCACACATAGACTTTGGGTATATAATATTTTTATTACGTTTATGTATATAAATGTAAATAATATACAATTTTGCCACTAATAACCTCTGTGAATAGAATAATTATACAGTATAATTGCCTCTTTAACAATTTTATGATCAGTTCTAAACTTGCAAAGTTGACGCACATCTATAATTTTTTTTTTTAAATCTTGCATGTTTTTATATAACCAAAAATTTTTTTTTTAGCCATAATTGATTATGTTAGTATTAATAAGTGTTGAATAAATATTTATAAATTTTATTAACTGTTAGCTAGATAAATATGTGATATTTATTTTACTATATTTTGTAGTTAGTTCAATTATTTTAATTTATGTTTCAAAATGTCTAAAAATTTTTTAATAAAGTTTGTACGACAATATGATTTAATGTTTTTTTTTATTCTTATGGTTATGGTGCAGATTCCCCTGTTGCTTTTTTACTGTGATTTTAGTACATAAAATTGAAGCATCTAAATAAACTAAAATATTTTTTAAACAACACATTTTACGTAACTTTAAACTGCAGTAAAATTTGTTTATGATTCCTATTGTGTGTATTAAAAGTCTTCATAAAACTTTGTCTCTGAAGAATGGATTGTATCCATAGTCTGTAACATTTCTACAAACTTGGCCATCAAGCATATAATGAATTATATTTTATTAGATTAGATTTACTTTTGAAGAAATAATATAATTTAATGGTGCATGCTATACTCGGCGACAGTTGGATTTTGCTGGTGCCAACTAGTGCTACTGTATCAGCATTGTATCCAGCACTTTTAGGATTTTGTGGATCATATTTTCATCATCATAATGTAGTCTTCTTGGCTGACATTTTAAACGGTAATTAGGGACAACATTTTTACTCAAACATGTTTAGGCAGTGGCTACTGTAACTCGACTACCTGCTCCGTTACGCCGGACCAACTGACTGATTCATCATGCCTGCCGAATTTCACAGCGATTGTAAGACGCCATCGATTATAAGACGTACCCCGAATTCAGAGACCCCAAAATAGGAAAAAACATTTGTCTTATAATCGAGGAAATATGGTATATTGTTAATAGTTTAGATCTTATTTGTATGATATATAATAGCTTTTAACTAAAAACGCATTACATGTGTTTCAAAGGATACTAACCAATGCACTGCCAGCAGATACAAATATGATGTGAAAATAGACATTTACAAATATTATTACAAAGTTCACCTGCGGTAACTATTTTTCAAAGAAACTTCAACATTTAAATTTGTATATGTAATTATAACATAAACTCACCAATAAAATTTGATATTAAGAATGTATAAATAAAAAAGGATATCAATGATTTAAATTCTTTTTAATATAAATTTATAATTTATTACACTTAATTTAATACACCAACCAGTTTCAGAAAATACCATTTCCTTCATCAGGAACTCAATGAATTAAATACAACTCATTAAGTGGTTAAAAACAAAGTTAAATAATCTATATAAAAATGAATATAAACCACAAAGTTCAATTTGCAACAAATATTTAAAAAGATTAAATTCTAACAAAAAAATTGCATTACATATTATGTACTTACATGACAATTTAACATTATACTGTTAGAAGATTGGTTAAGTTGGCAGAGTGCTGACTTAGCATGTGAGAGGTACCACAATTGATACCTGGATACCAGTAGAAATGAAAAAAAGTGATAGTATATAAAAATGTTCCAAAATTTTCTTAAGGGTTCTTAATTTTTTCGAGAGAGGTTTGATTTTTTCAGATAGAAATTATGTGCGAAATTACATACTCTTTCAAGATAAGATACTAAAGGACATTATTTGTTACGTAAATTTTGCCAGAGAGGAAAGTTTTGATAGAAAGCGATCATAATAAAATGGTTGATTTTCTCGCATTCGAGATATGTGTCAAAAATAACTTGTATCTAGAGTCTTTTCCATGTTTTTTTTTAGTACATATCTATTTGATATATATAAATATGTTTTGAGATCAGTCGAAGTACCTACATATATTTAATTCGACGCTTAATACAATGTTCTATATTCAAATTATTGTGTTAGATGCACTTTGTGGTTTTGTTTAATATCTATTTAAAACACCACGTTGCCGTTTTATGAGCTGTTTGTTTCATAATTACGTAATATTTTGTTATATTTAAAGGACAACGGTGTTACATATATGTATATGGAATATTCAATTGCGACTTACATACAAAATAACATACATAAAATGTTTACTTTGTTCAATAAAATGTTGTTTTTAACATTTTGTTAATTTATATGTTCAGATTTATCTCCATAATCTTGGCTTCAAGATTTAAAAAAAATTTATTTTGTATATGCAAGAAGTTTGTGGTATACGGAAAATGATTTTAATGGTCGCAGTCTTATAATGGCTGTATTGTATTAATTTTAGCAAATAATATTCACTTTATTAGTTTTACATCCTATCTAAGTAATAGTCTAATCTAGTGTATAACTTCTGATATATAATTTTTTAAATTTTACAGAATTTAAAAAATATTTACAAATACATCATTGTTCTGGTTCTACAGTGGGAATGAAATGTTCACGTAGTGATGGGTACATAAATCTAGGCCCTGTTGAGACATTTACAGACTGCAGGATTATATAGCGAGCTAATAACAACTATAGCTTTGTAGATTTGTCCATGGTGTGATTTTCCAGAGATTGAGTTATTATATTTAGGATAAAACTAGTAGTGTAACTTTAAAATAAGGGCCCCAATGCAAGTTGGGAGGGTCCCCTATAAATGTTTTGTATTTGAGATATAAGAATATTAAGTACTATGTACATAGTTTTATCCATTAAATAGTTTAAACAAAATTTGACCCTTGACGCCAATCATTATCAGCCATTTTCTATCATCAAGTGTCTCCCACTTTTCTCTGTTCATTGTATTTCGCTGCCATATTTGATCATATCATCTGTCCAGCTGGTTTTAGGGTGGCCTATCGGCCTCTTGATTCCCTTCAAATACCATTGGATGACTGCGTTTGTCCAACGATTATCCGTCCTCCAAACGTTGTAGCCTGCCTATTGCCATTTCATTTTATTGGCCCCTAATTCACAATTCCATGAAAGAAAACATAATTTGATAGGTATCTGTATGCACTCGCAACTGAAAAAAATGCCTGCTTTGCTTTATGACGATTCTCGCTGTGCAATGGTGGTCTGGTTCGCAACCAACTTATTAGCAAGAAACTAATATACTGCATTTATATTATACACATGTTTTTATATATTATCAATGTTTTTAAAAGTATCTCGCTAATAATTGATTTTTTTAATATTATAATTTCATGTTTTACTGTGCATTTTAAAAATTATTAGTCCAAAGTATCAATATCAAATGTATTGAAGGATGTGCCCTTATCTATAAGTTCCAATGTGCCGCATTGGATAGAACACTATGTCCACTGATACACGTAATTTTTATTTAAATGAAAAAATTTCCTATCGTCACATTCCTACTTTTCTTTCATTTAATTTATTTTACTTTTAATTTTTTTTGTATTTTTAAACTTTTCATTGTGACAAGAAAAATTATGTTTATCTTAATGTTTCCTTAGCAACCATTCTCATAACAAAGTATTTTTATTGGTTGTCAACAAACAGTTGTAATACTTATCCACTTGGTTGTTGATAATTCTCACGTTTAATTGTTTATTAGGATATCTGTCCTGTTATTAAGTTATCTAAAATTATTTTCCTATCTGCAATGACAGAACAACTGAAATACATAACAAGTGAACTAAACAAGCAGCTGGGAACCAACTATGATTTAATTAAGTTTGATGCTTTGAATGAAGTACAACATTTGCAAGTTCTTATTGATCTGCTTGCTCATTATGATGCAGGTCAAAAGGTAATTTTTTTCCAGTCAATTAATTTATTACCCTTCATTATATTAGCCTCCATTTCTGTCTCCCATCTCTGCATTATACATAAATATTTTCTGTATTGGGAAAAAATATTACATCTCAATACAATTAAATTGGCTTTGTATGTAATTACTGAACTAGAATTTATATTTAGATTGTGATGTTTTTTCATAAGGTGTAATTTATATAAACATTATTCAAAAACATTTTGGACCGTAAGCTGAGCCAATTAGACACACTTATCTATTTAGATACATAAATACACACATATGCATGTAAGAAAAACACCTTTTATAGAATTGTGGCGGCTTGTGCGCATCATCCAGATGTTCCTCGTTCTGTCAATTCTTGGTATTGCACCATCTCACACGTATAAAGCGGAAACGTTTGAATTATTATTACTTTATATAACTTACGTTATATTTATTTATTAGATGACATATATATTTTTGTTCTAACAGAGGTGAATATATTATATTATTACATAATAAACATAAGACACAATTAATACTCGTAGTTTATTGTGTGGGATGGAGTAGACTTCACCTCTGATATATACAGCGTTGTTTTGGCTACTTTACTAGACTGAAGTCTGTGTTAAAGTAGCCAGTTTTTTTTTTGTGCTGTTGTGGTGTTATTTAAATCATCAACAGGAATAAAAAGATAAATAAAAAAATATGTATAAAAAAAATTTTAAAACTAGTAAATTATTAGTGTAGGTATTGTATAAATTATGTTAGAATGTTGAATAGTCATGCTTCTGATTCATCTCTACCTGATTGGGTCTATATTTGTGTAATCTTATTGGAATTAAACGATTTCCAGTTGGTACTGAGTGTGTTGTATAGTTTCGGAGCTAAGAACATGTAGAATCTTTGATAAAATGTCATTGTTGTTCTCTGAACTAGTGTGTAGATGTTCGTTGTTTGTCTTGTGTTGTGTCCATGATTTATTGCTTGGGGTGAGTTGTTATTAAGAGGGAAATATTGAACGAGTCTCAACATAAAGATTTGTCTTATATCTAGGACATTGTACTCTTTAAATATAAGACCTGATGGATATCTAAAGGGACGACCAATTATTACCTTGAGAATTGTCTTTTGTGCTGTTTTAGCAGACTTCAATATTGTTTTTGCTGCTCCTCCCCAAACTAAAATAGCCTAATTAATTAAGGAGTAGCAGAATGCAAAGTACACCGATCTTAAGAGTTTGTAGTCAACTATACATCGTATTCCTTCAAAAAAGTAAATTAGTTTTCTTATGCGTTTAGCTAGGTTTGATAAGTGTTCTTTCCAGTTAAGATATTCATCGATCAGTACTCCCAGATGTTGAATAATTTTAACTCGTGTCAATTTTTCACATTGGCATGAGGAAGCCGTGTTCTTGTTTGTTTTGCAGTCATGTATGATGAGTGTAGGACTTTGATGTGGTGTTCTTTCGTTAATACAGAAACAAACATACATAGGAGGTTCGTATCAAACCATTTTTTCACCTTGTTCAAACCATCCTGTGCACGAGTATTGACCTCTTCCCAAGACTTACCATCAAAGCAAAGTACAGTATCATCTGCGAAAGTGATTATTTTCCATTATTTAGAGTCGTATTACAAAAGTCGTTAATATATACCAGAAATAATATAGGGCCTAAAATGCTTCCCTGTAGAACACCGTGTGTTATCAATGATGGATTGCTATATTTTTCATTGTTTCGGACAATTTGTTAAGTAGTCCTTAAACCACTTATATGCTGTGCCCCTTACTCCTATGTTTTCAAGTTTTTTTAACAATAGTGGATGAGGTACGGTGTCAAATGCTTTTGCAAGATCAAGAAAAATCCCCATACATTTATTTCCCTTGTCCAGGTTCGAGACAATATATTCCACGGGAGACATGAGGGCATCTTCTGTATTGCGTTTCGATCAGAATCAAAAAATTATTGATTGGATAGAATGTTATTTATATCTAGGAATTTGAGGAACTTCCGTTTAACAAGATTTTCTAGAATTTTTGAAAAAACACTTAGAAGATAAATCGGTTATATATCACTAAGGATTCCGCTTTTATAAATTGGGCATAATACCGAATCTTTTAGCACGCTTGGAAAGACTTCAGTTTGTAGACTCAGGTTAGTAATAAATGCAAGTGGTTCGGTTAAGTATTTCTTAATTTTTTTTACAAGCTTGATTGAAATACCATATTTACCTGGAACACTATTAGTTTTTAATCCCTGTATAACTGTGTTGATTTCATGTAATGTAGTCGGAATTAAAAATATTGAGTTTGATGTTTGTGAATTTAAGCGGACATTATTACATAACTGAAATTCATTTCTGTTCATTCTGAGTAAGTGTTCATCTGAAATTTTTTGACCTATTGAGGAGAAGTATTTATTTATATAGTTTAAGATTTTCTGATTTTCATCAGTGTTTGGAATACTTTCATCATAAACCATTTGAAGTTATTTGAAACTATTGACTATGCAACTGCATAGTCTTTAATATTTTATTTTCATTACAGATCAAAGTTATGGAAGAAGATCCAGAGAATATATCTGTTCGTTTATTCGACATGCTTCGCAATGTAAAATATAAGCCTGATCCCGATGTAGATTTATCAAACTTTCGGATGAATCTTGTTACTGGTGACAGAGGGACAATTTTTTCACTACTTCAGTGGTTGCTGAAGAACAGCGAAAGAGTAAAGAAAACCGCATACCTGGCGAAGTTTTTGGTTCGACCTGATATTCCACCAGATATCTTAGGCAATGCAGACATGGCGGATCTTTTAGAAGTACATGATAAATTATTAGAAGAATTTAAAGATGCACATAAAAGATCCGTTTCAATGGGACAACACAGCTCGACAGAGGTTATTAACGATATTAAAGAAATGGGAATGGAGAGGGATATTGGTTAGTATTTTTAAACATCAATTTGTAATTTTTTTAACTTGAATTTAATTACTTGCATCAAAGGATGCTGTAATGTAGTGAATCATGCTTCAGGTGGTTGAATATTTACTTTTTAAATCAAAGTTAATTTTAAAAAAAACAGTTTTTACTTTTTGTTAATAATTTTTTTTTGTATGTATTTCAGTAATAAAACGTTTGGAATCTGCACAGTTAAATCTTTCTGATACCTCAAACAAAGAGCATTTGTTGAATATTGCCAAATCTTACCGAATTCAGCAGGAAAAAGCAAAGCATCTGGAATCTCAGGTACCTACTAACAACATAATGTACATATTTGCACATTTTATAATACAAAATTAATATATTTTAAGTATATAATGTTATGGAAATATTTGCTTCCAGTTAAACGAACAAAAAGATAAATTGAAAAAAGCAGGAGACCATCTCCAGCGAAGCCTCGTGTCATTCCGGGGGCAAGCACCTGCACCAAAAACACCGAGAGAACTTATTCAGCGCCTGAGCGATGATATCAAGGTTTTAACTATGTTATTTTCTGTTCAGTACATATTATTTTTTAATATTTATGAAAGTTTAATAATCCACATATTTTTATTTTTTTATTATATTTGTAACATTTGAAGCAATAGATTTGTGGTTAGACATTTTAATTGATTATTTAAAATGACTGAAACATTTTTCATTTGGTTTGCATCAAATAATAAAACTTGAGTTCTTATTTACAAAGTTATTTTATTTTATTTATTCAAAAATTGTGAAAGTTTTAAGCAAAAAAATGACTTTTTTATTATTTCCAGGTTAATGAATATTTGGTAAAAGAAAAACATCCCGAACAATTGGCGAGTGCTCAACGTGATTTAAGTGTTTTGCATGGGGTGCAAAGTCATGATAATGTCACCAGAGATAATTTGCTTCAAATTCAAGAAAAGGTAAGTAGATTTATATAAGTCTGAAGTTTTTCCATAATTTTCTACTGCCTAAATTAATTTTGTTTAATTTCATCCTTAAGAGTACAAAAAATAAGTTATGTAATATCATTTATTTATACAAACTTATTTTTTGGACGATAAGATGCACCAGACCATGACATACACCCCAAATTTATGAATTAATTTATAGAAAAAATATTTTATTTTACAAAAATGTTTACAAACTTTTTTATTTTAATTATTATTACCATAACTTGTATCAGTATCAATCAGTTCATTTTCATTTGTCTCATTTCAATAGATTCATTAGGTACAGAAAAAATGAAATATAATAACTAAAATGAACTAAAAGGAATAAATAACAAATATAGTAGATATTCAAATTAAGTATGTGTATAGGTATAAAAAGAAATGCATGTATAATATGTTTTCTGCAGGAACCTATTACCATGTATCATCTATTTTTGGACCATATAACACACTTAGCACCCAAATTTCAAGTCAATTTTTATAAGTAAAAATGTGTGTCTTATGATCTGAAATATGCGGTAGATATGAATTTTTTACTTAAAACATGTCACTCAATATTTGTACTATTTCCAAAAGTCTGTGCAGTTTATTTATCCATTGGATTTCCTTTTGATTTGTGATTCTGCTTACAACCATAAAATTATATAAACTTTGTCAACTACCTAAGCAACTAAATATATTATGTTTAATAATTTACTTATATAGTTAGTTCATTGTGTAAAATTTATGGCCTTAAAATGAATGATTTACTAAAGTAATATTAACCACATTATATACGCATATATTATAATTACTTCTTTCTTTATAAACAGATAGAAGCTGTCAATAGAGATATTGAGAATATGGTTCAGAAAAAAATGGCAATGTCAGATCCACAAGATGATAAACTTACACCATTTAGGCACCAAGCAGCTGTCATCAAACGCAATAAACAGGCTACGGCAGAAAAACTGGAAGAGCTGAAAACTATTTTGAGAGACACTGAATCCAAACTCTCGGAAAAGCAAACCCAGGTAAATTATTAAATTAAAGAAAAATTCATTTAAACAGAATTCATCGCGTTTATTATCTGTACATTTTTTGTTTTGCTAACATTACATAAAATAAAGTCATTTTTCATCACCTATTAAACTAGCCTCCTGACTATTGAAACCATATTAAATTAATGTCTGATAGTCCATTACCGAATTCATTTCATAATTTAAGTTGTGATTAGATACTTTTGTAATAAAATGAATATATTTTTAATATTTATTACGATATTGTAAAGAAAAAAAAATCATTCACAGTAAATATAAAATAAGTTATTTATACTTTTAACAGCTGCGTTAACTTTTTTCATTCTAACCTTTTAAGACGTATCATAGTTTTGTTCTAGATGAATTAACATAACTAAAATAACAATTTCACAAATCTATGGAGTTTTTATTTTATAATATTATATTATTGATGGATTGACAAATGCATTTAGTTAATTAATTATTTTTTATCAACAGGTTCAACAATTACTAGGCGATACTGTGTTACGAGGAGAAGAATTGAAAAAGTATGTTAATAAATTAAGAGCCAAGAGTTCAATTTATAAAAGACAGAGGGCCATGCTTTCTTCTCTCAAGGTAAAATAATTCTTAACTTTGTTTGCTTGTCTTCTATAAAATTTATAAACAATATTAAAAAGCAATGTTTTGTTCTTCTTTTACTAGTCAGAAGCAGGTGTGCTCACCCGTTCACTTGAAATTTTACAATCGAGAGATGCAACTTTGGAAATAGCCCTACTAAACCATAAAAAATTAAACATCAATCTAGAAAGCCAATCATCAAGCAATGAAAATTATAGTTTGGAAAACTTGTCAAAAAGACCACAACATGAAGTATTGCAGGTAGTATTTCTCATGTATTAGGTCATCTATTTTTTAAATGCTATTTTGTTTTTTGTGACAATAATAACATACTATTCGATAGCATTTTTTCTGCTCTAAAACGTCAGTGTCGCCGTTTTCCCATATCTTATTTTTTTTAAATTTTTGAGCTTAAATAATGGAGTGTCAAGTTAAGAAAATTGAATGTTTTCGACACAAACTTATTTTCGCTTTAATCAAGGTTAAAATGGTCATCCAGGAGCTTAACTAGGAAATTCTATTGTATCCACCTAGAGTCCCGACCTCGCTCCGTCAGATTATCACCTATTTTGGTCGCTTGCCAACCAAATGCATAGCGTTATGTTTAACAATGACGATGACTTCAGAAATTGACTTAATAACTATTTTGATACCATACCAACCGATTTTTATAGAAAAGGCATCAATAAATTGGTTGAAAGATGGAATGAAGTCTTAAACAATAATGGAGAATACATCATTGATTGAAATGTTATAATTTTTGTTTCAAAATTTGATTTTGTAATAAATAATTGAACCAAACCGCAAAGGGTATTAGACAATCCTAGATCAACCCAATATTCAATTATATTGTGTCAAATGTTGTATTTTTTTTTAGCAAAGGTAAGTCAGTTAAGATAAGTTTTCTTTTGTATGTTTGGTATGTTTAATATTAAGCTTAAAAGCTTTTTAGGACTTTTAATATATATATATTTGAAGCTCCATCCCCTATGTAATACTGATTTTTATTATTCATATAAATCTTTTCCTCCTTTTTTTTAAAAAAAATTACATATTTTATGAATTACCCTGCACATCTGTGATTTATCTCAAATTCATTTTGTTTCTATGAATCAAAGTCGATTGAAAAATCAAAACTGTATATGTACTTATGTATTTCTAGTTCTTTTCTTTTTTTCTCCATACTTCTTTATTTTTATGTTGATACAAGAGTATGAAGGGGGTTCATTGAAAGACAGTGGAAATGGCAGAAAAAATTATTGTTGAAAAATATCACAGTGGGATGTTGACCGGTCATGCGGCGGTAGAGTGAGTCATCCCCGGCAGCCCCCTCGTAACGGTATCTAAAGGCTGGTGGAATTTTACCAGAGTATGGTGGGGGCGATTTCATAGAATGTTGTTACTTGTGCATGGATCAATCTTAAGGTAGTTGCGGCGGTGGTGTTTCTTAGCATGTTCCACATGCATCAGTGTTATATTTTGATGATAAAGTACATACATTGTTTTTAAGTTATTCAACCTTGTGAAAAATGTATCTTCGGAATATTAAATAATTAATGCTCTTCAAAAATTTCTAGATGGTATCACAACTTTCTCAAAAATTGTTAGATGTTAAGCAAGAGGTTGCTCCATTTGTTAGCCATTTGAAACCTATGAAAGAGGAATTTCAGCTATTGCAACAACAATATGAACAGAAAAAAAGGGTAAATAATAATTTGTAATACTATTTATTAATTTGTTATTTCATCAAATTAAAATCATACAGCTCCCAAGAAAAAAAGCTGCCTAGGATCGACTGGTATAATTATATTTTAAAATGAAGTTTCTAATTGTTTTAAAATGTGATAATCTCATTGTTCTAATTTTTTCATAAATATGTATAGTTGTTTATGATATATCACAGAATACTGGCGAAAAAGTTAGATCTCTTATTTATTTTCAGTAATTAGCCATATTTGATTAGAACATCTCCACAAATGTTTTTTTATCTCTTTTAAAACTGTCCGAAATGAATGAAGAATTATACAATGATACATCATACAATTAAATACATATGTACAAATTACATTGATGTAAATAGTGTAAACTTGTCCAAATTAAAATGTAGGTATATGATTCAACTTCAATAAACTTGGCCTCACAAATGGAGCCTTTGGAGCTTGAGGTTAATGATCTTCGTAAAACCATTAACACCCAAGAGGATGAATGGAAAACACTAAGACAGCGAATAGAAAAGGCAGAACAGCTTTTAGAAGTTATTGACAATGAAAGTAAATTACGAAATGGAGATTCCCTGTTGTTAAAACAGCCATCAAAAATGGAAACATTGCAGATGCAAATACATCAACATGAAAAACAAGCAGCTATGTTGAAGGAGGTAGGTTTTAAAAAAATGTTGAATAATTTGTGTCTTTGTTTGTTCTTAGTTCTCTTTAGTGGCTAAAAAATAAGTGTAGTTAGCAATTGATTAGTAAACTTGAACTTTACCTTATTATGTGTATAATATTACATTTATTTTCAGGAACAAAAAATAGTGAGTGATAGACAGTCTATGCTTGGAGAGCAATCTACAATTTGGTTGCAGTTACATGAGTTACTTGAATGTAAAATACAATGCATAGAAGAGGCCAATAAAAAACAGGGATCCTTAACAATTACAAAACAAGCACAAACTTTAACATTGTAAAACTTTAGTCCATGATTATATTTAGTTTTTTTACATGGATCCTCAAGAATGTTATAACTGTATTTTCCTATTAGACACCACACTGATTTGGATACTTTGTATCATTTTCATTATACCATAGGCACTTTTAATATAATAAAAATTGTTTTAATGAAGTCTGCTTTTCATTACAATAGCACTAAATTGGAGGCTAATTAATAGTTAATACAAATTCAATATATCAACTATTAAAATACCACAGAATTATGTTCAGAAGAAACTGCAACTTCGCAATAAATGTAATGTGTTTTCCTTAAAAAATAATAGTTAAGTTTTTTAAAATCATTTTGTGAGTTTTGGTGAAGAAATGGGTTTATGAATATGAACTTAAGGGCAATCTATTAGTGCAGCTCAAAGAGTGCAAATAATTTTATGGATGTTTTTTGTGTATTCTCAACTGTTGGCTCCACCATAGTCAATTATTCCCTATGTTACAAAATCAATTTTCTGAGACAAACATAATTTATTTGTGATTTTAATAGAAAGATATAATTATTAATTTATTTTATTATTATTATTATTATTTAAAATGTTATTATGTGAAGCAGACAGATTAAACATTTATTCGATAATCAGCAAATGTATATCTACATACTTTACATAGTTATATCCTGCTGCCTAAGATAAATATGTTGGTTATATTACATTGATATTAAATTTCTAATTCTTTGAAGGTCTCTAGAGACATTCAGGATATTTGCATATTTCACAAGCGTTTTCTTAACAAGTTCCTCATCAATTCCTGTAGAAACAACTGACCTGTTTGAATTTCTGTATTAGTTAATATTTTTTTTATAAATAACTTGATACTGGAATTGTTAATGATCGAGAGTTAACCGTTAGAGGCCTTCTACAACTAAATTTGGTGCCTTGATGATGATGTAGTTTCTGAATCGGATTGTGCTGTATCAATTACATATTCAGAAAGTTCACTGGATCTATTGTTGCCATAAATGAATCAGTTTTGATGTGATCAAAATATTAATCTTCTTCTAGCCATTGCATTCTTCTTCTGTGTTCACAGATTGTCAGGATATCGAGGATCCCTGATCGGTTTGACATCTAAAGACAAACATTAATAGAAAAATATTTAACTAAAGGTAAAAAACTTAACTAAAAAGGAACATTTAACTATGGAAAATATTTAACTAAGTTTAAATAAATGTAAAAAGCGTTGTAATTGTAGTAAATGTAGCAAAAAAATTCAATTAAATAAAAAATATGCCAAAAAAAACTTACTCCGTTAGTCACTATATGAGAGTTTTGGTCACACTTTTTTTCCGTATAGAATACTTTAGCCATGATATGTTCGTTTACACACTAATTTAGTAATAAACTGTCTGGTCATCTCCTAAAATATTAAATAAGAAGGTTTGAGAAGGTGAGAAGCTAAATTCTTATATAGCATATACACGAGCTTGATTATATTTTACGTTTAGCATGAGTAAAATGCTCATACAGCAACTAATGGCAAGAAAACCATTAAAGGGGACAAAAAAAAAACTTCAAATTAAAATATGGAAGAAACTATTTTTATGTAATCAATGCAATTATAACTTTGCCAAAAAATGCGCTATTCAAATTTTTATCCAATACGAATAGGAAGCCTTATGAACAAAGTTTACCCGTAATTGAAAAATATTGGAATGGGTACGAAAGCATTGGCGTAATTTAAAAAAATTGGCCCCAGTGCAAAATAAAATAACCACTATATATGTATTGAAGATAAGATATAAAGTTTTTTATAGATGAAATAGCAAGACCGAAATTGGTATTTTGTCTCCACATTCACATTTGCATGAAAAAAAGTTTGTTTTAAGCATTTGTAAGCACTTGCAACTGAAAAATATCCTTACTTCACTTTACGGTAATTTCTGCTTTGTGGCAATGGTCTGTTCCCTAACCCGACTAGTGTATGCATCGATAATGTTTTCGTAGCACACGGGAAAAATGATTTGGTAAATTTTATCATTTTGTTTCTTAACTGTGGTGGGTTTAAAGAAATTAGTCCATATTAGGTAGCGGATCTTAGTATAGTGAGTAAGATTAAGAAAGGATCACTTAGGTGGTTTGGTCAAATGGAACAAATGAATGTGGAGAGAATGGTAAGAAAGACATATGACGCCAGTGTTGATGGTACCAGAAGTAGAGGACGTCCGCGGAAGACTTGATACGACCAGGTAAACTAGATACTAGAGGATGATCCTATTAAAAGCCTCGATAATTAGCGAGCTTGTACGAAAAGATGTATGAATGTGGATGAGTCGAAAATTGTGCGTAGGACAGAGTGTGACGCTCTATCATCTCAGATTACCCCTGCGAGGAAACGGCGTGATGGTAAGTTAGTTAGTTTAGTTTAGGTAGCTGGAAAAAATATCGATACTCGCAAATAGTAATCAATACCAAATATACCTTACGACATGAATTTTTGGATGCCTATCTAACGTGGGCCCCTGTAGTTACGCAACTGCCCCTGCTCCCTTTACTAATAAAAAATTAAATTATAATATATTGGTTTTTAAATAAATATGTAAGACACTGATTATCAATATATAAAGATACAAATAATTTTTAAAGCATCAGTACGTCAATTAATTTGCATATGGTCCCCAAGGGATCTAGTTTATCTATGGATCTAGCACATGGCATTTACCACCGCAATGAAGAAGAATACATTTGTGTGCATTCGACATTCGTGTACTTTTATGAACACCTAAAAATTACCCCACTTGAAAGAAACGTCTAATGTCTGATGTGAAGTTCGCGAATTCGCTGGTGGTGTATTGTGTCGTGTTTAGTGACTTATTTATTTTTGATATACGTTAAAACTAATGTATTCTAAATTATCAATATATTGTGAGTTCAATGTAAATATGATATGCAAACATTCTGGACTTTATAAATAAATTTTGCGAATGAAACTTCTATTCTAAATAGTAATCGCATATTTGCATTAGGTGAGTAATTTCTCAGTATTTTTATACGGTTTGAAGGTTTTATTTAGATCATCAATAAAAATGGTACACCTTCCATTTACTTGCCAAATATTTTGTCATGCTTGTCACTCCCGCCCTTTATATTGTTATTCCAAAATCTTAAAGGTTATGTGTTTGCTATTATTGATTTTGCATCCCAGACGTCGGATTACTATACTTTGCAAGAACAGTATTATGTTGAAATACATTTGATGTTAGCTGATAATATCAAACAATATGAGTATTTAGTGTCATATGGTGTATTTTTTTCTTATCTTTAGAAAATGTCTTGACATTTGTTTTGTTTCCTATATGAGATGACACATGTAAACATGAAGAAATCAAACTAATATTCCCTTTCGACAATACAAATATTATTAAAGGTTTTATATTAAAATATAATTATATTTTATGAAACAAATTCTTTTAGATATTGATATAATATATTATTTTTAAAAACCAATGGTTTTTATAATTTTTTGCATGCTCTAGTAGCGTACTGTTTAAATAATACATATTGTTATATATTTAATAATAAATAAATATATAACTGCAGTTCACAGTTCATCACTCTGATGCACAGATCCTAATAGAATCTTTATGATTCTTGAGTCATTTTTGCTTTAATCATTGAACGTTGCCGAACTTTAAATTTTTTTGTTTAGCTGACTATACAAAGATTTTAGGAACTTGATTACCATCTCATTGTAAGTCCTTGATGAAACAATCAGTCAATTATGTAACAAGAAAATGAAATAAAGAATGACTAAATTATGAATCATTATTGAAAAGAATTATGATGTTATTCAATCATAATAATTTTAGTTTTTCTTTTTAATCAAAAGAAATGTAATATCCCAGTCTTTGCCGACTCTAGTATAGAAAAATGTATGAAATATATTGGGTTCGTTGTGTTGTTTTGTTTATTATTTTTGTGTTTGATTGTTAAGTTATATTAATTTTAATAATTAAGTTGAGCATTATTTGAATGACACTTAAGGGTGCCAATGATTTCTGCCACCAATTTTTGATAGGTGAGAAAATTAGTATTATTTTGATAATCTTAACTTTTTGAAGATTAAGAAAGAATGAAATAATATAATGAGAAGATATTTTTTGTCAAAGAAAGGTTGTTTGTCTTGTTTTTGTTTATGTGTGTGTCTATATATAGTAATTATATTGACACGCAGAATAATTTAATCATTGTCTTATCTCACCAAATGTTTGCCATCCTATATTGGCATCAAAATATTATGGTTAGTGTAATTTCTATTATAAAATTAATCCTATTTGGTCTGCAGATAAATTATTCAAATGACTTGAAGACAAAATCATGGTATTGGAAAAAACGGGGAACCATGTAAACTTAAATAGTATGTATTCATTTGTTTTATTTTATTTCAGTTGAATAATTTGCATGTTATCGTTGATTAATGGTTTATGGTCAATTAAGAAGATACCCATTTATTTACCTGCAATCACATCACAGCTCTATCATTAATTTATTGTCTTCCACAGTTAGGCCCAAATTGCTAATTTTATACTTTGCATCAAGTTTTTATCTCTTTTCATATTTCCAAAATATATTGTGACGTGCATATTGGAGGATTTTTTTCTAAATATTCATATTTTCAGCACATTTGGTTTTGTGTGAATTATTCTTCCAACCCCTTAATTGAATAGTACTGAAGAAATAAACGGGGATTTATGATTGTATTTTTCCCCTTCTTATCTTCCGAATCACTGAATCGATTTCATTGAGATTTATAATACATATGTTAACATGCATTATATTTTTTCATAAAATTAACCAAAAAAACATTACATATCAAAAAAATTACAAATTATTGTGTTTATTAATATAATGAAATTAATAACACTGTTGTTTTGTGATTTATTTGTCACCATTATTTTAAAATTTATTAATTCCACCATAGCTTTAATCTATTTATCATATAAATATTATTTTGTACATCATGCTCAATCTCCATACGGGTAAGCAGAGATATTTATTATTTTAATTTTTAAGTAATTAACCATTATCTACGCTCATTACTTTCTTCAGTGGGCAGTGTTAATTAAACTTATCGCAATCAATGGATCAATTCATGAGAATAAATTTGATATAAAAATCAAAACACATGCTGGTTTTTTAAGCAGCGTTATTTCATGCATAACAAAATTAGAAATGCATAGAATGTAAAGTACATTACTTTAATTAAAATATTTTTATTCATATATTAAGCACCCATTTAAAAATCGAATCTATGCATAATTATAATAAAATGCATCTTTCTTTAAATTGAAACTTTTTGTTGTTTACAAGTTTTGTAGAGAAATAATGTTGAATTATTTTTTATCCACCCACAAATATTCAAGAAGTTCGTTTAAATACGCTTCGCATATTCCAAAGCTCAGTTACCAATGATTAATTGTCATGTACCTACAATTACTTTGTTTGCGTTTTGTGACTGGTACATATACAATGTATTGATGGCATTGCTGACATTCTAGCTCAGCGGTTCCCAACATATTATATTACAATATAATTGAAATTTTTAAGTGACAAGGCGTGGAAACATTGACATCAGAAAGTTTACTCTTTCAATCACAAATTACAACAGTTAGAAATGAAACATGCAAATTATAATAAGAAATACATGTATGGCGGTAGAAAGAAGAATACATTTTAGGCGTTAAGTTTCTGACAATCGCTAACATTAAGGAAGTCTCTTGTCTTAATTAAGGTGGGATCCGCGGTGATCCCTCCATGTGGCATTTGCGGTTTCTATGTGGAGCCTTGCCGGAGAGAAATCAACGACAAGGACGATGAATTCTGGCGGGCTGATGCGAATGCGTAGTAGATGCGGCTGCTTAGGCACACATCGGGTGCGAGATGGCTCGAACTTTAATCAAGCGACTCAATCTTCACAATTATAGTTCGGTGCAGTACTTAACCTTTTAACTGACAACTCTATTTAAAATGGAAGACATCGCATAGGGTAAGACTAGCCTTTAAGGGTCTTGACAGCTGGGACCTGTCGTCCACAGGTGGCAAAGTATGATTTTAATCCCTGCACGTTTGCAAGGTCCAAAAGTATAGCTTTGCTTGAATGCCTCTCAGACTGCGGAATTCTCGGAATCTTATCTTTTTCTAAGGTCTGGGTTCTACCCTCGAAGTTGTGGTGACGGTGAATAGTTGGCCACCGCTGCACGAAACAATAAAATCTCTTCCTAACGAAGGTGCTGTTGCCATCTGCTTGTCGCCGAGTGGGGTGTAGAACAATGAAGTTCACCGAAAAGAAGGCATCGAGACTGACTTGTTACTATTGGCATTGGTCGAGTCGGTAAAACCGATGACATAAGCCGATTACACAGAATTCTGACCGACACAGCTATTACCGGCTTGTGTAATTCCAATTTACTATTTTCGACCCTTAATGTACTTTCGTTGTTTGTGACCATACCCGAGATATGTTGGGAACGATTCCAAATTTAGAATATCGGAGCGGAATTTTTCTTCACGCGACGTTACATGTCATAATTAAAATTACAAAATAAAATTTAAAATAATTATTGATTCAAAAATTAATTTTATTGGCAAAACCCTAGGGTTCCGCGGAACAAAAGTTGAAAACCGCTATCCTAACTCATTCGTCGATGATCTATAATACATTTTATTCTCGCTGTTTGTACGTCACACTTTTAATAATGGCCTGCGAGCGTATGCCACAAGCGCGCGTATTTCGAATAAAATAATTATATAATCGTCCCTCACTCGACTTGACTAGACATAAGAAAAATATTGCTCTTTTGATGAACCATTTTTAAAAAATAAATTAGTTAACCGAGCTTTTTATGTCCAACGTATATACATACCATGTATTCAATAATAATTTAATTCGGTACCACATGGCTGTTAGTTACTACCATTAACCAATCTTACCAATTGAAAGGCTAGTTTATATTAATTTATTTATGTTTTTTTTTTCTCTTGTCCAATAAATAAAACCGATTAACCGTCCAAATCAGGAATCGGCAATTTATCTTCAATAAAAAGTCACATAGAAATGATAACTTTAGAAAAATAGATTTAGGGAGCCACTTGGAAGAATGTGGTGGAAAAGAATATCAGCCAATCCATTGTTGGAAGATTTGACATCTTTAATGCAGTAATTAATGTGTGTTTTATTGCATCCTTGCAATTCTATATATAATAACATATGATATAAAACTAATTATATGAAACCGCAAAAGTATTTAAAACGCGTCAGTATCAAAGTAATGTCATAGTTTTATTAAGTAACATTAATAATTTAAATAAAAAATACATGATTTACACATGTTCTAAAAGAAAATGAAAATTGGGTGGTGACAGGGTGAGTGAGAGGGTTGGAAGTAGGGTTGAGGCAGCGTACCAAGTAAAACATTGTGTTTGCAGAGTTGATTAATTTTTGATGAAAAAATATTTTTATTTAGGCAGGTTGTTCACCTTACTTAAATCTTATATTGAATTTGGTAAAAATTACTTTATTATCTGATTTAAGTAAATCACGTTCGCGGGCTGCGGTACATCCTGATTTACCGCTGTGGTGCTACATCTGTTGCTGAACCGTCGTGTGGCTGTTTCTATGAAAACCTTTCTAATAACTTCATACTTGCTTTTAAAAAAAAATTAAACCCTAGTAAATAATCCTACAATGATGTATTAACCCTTTGCAGCCGTACTTTTTACGATAACCTGGAAAAATATTTTTCTACTTGTGATAATTTGCCAAAGGTCGGCAAATAGCGGCTTCCGAGTCGTACGCATCTCTTTAGATACATGTTTTTTTGGAAAATATTGGGGAAGAAAATAAATTACAGTAGGTATGTCCGATAAACTTGTCCGCGTCTCTTCTTCTTCTTTTAAATAGGCAATCCACCCTTCAAGAGTGATCTGTGCCTTTAATCAAATTAAAACTTTAGTTTATAGAAAAAAGTCAATACCATTGTCGTTCAAAAAATTTGCTTTTATATAGATCGAATATGGCGAGTTAAGGGAAAGAAGTTGACACAGGTTAACCGGGAGTTGAAAATTATAATTGACGAGATTACTGTAAAAAAAAACGTGTGATCCACAATGGACAGACAAAAAATATATGGTCGAGGGTCTCCTCCTCGGCACCACACTCACACATTGGGGAATTTATTAAGTTCAATCTGAATAAATGTGAGGCTACCTGGCAATGCCCAATTCTCATTAATAATAATTTGTTCTTACTATCTTCCGTTCAACCGTTTTTAAGCGAGAACCTCATAAAGAGAAAATTAAAATTACTAATGCGAATTTGGAGTGCTTTCTGCTATTTAAACATAATGCAATGCATCGGAAATGAAATCACTTAGGCGTACACCAGGCATATCCATTTATGGCGGAGTAAATAATGAACAAATGTGGAGAAAATGTAAAGTTAATATCAGCATAGTAAATAGGATTAAAAAATATTCACGTAGGTGTGGGTAATGACAGAATGGTAAGAAAGATGTGAAACTTGGAAAACCAGGTAAACCCGATACTGGAAAATCTTGTAAGAAGCTTCAATAAACGATGAGTTTGCGTAAGTAGATGTATGTGGCGCTCCATCTTATCTGCCTACCCAGGCCGCAACAGCGTGATGTTAAGTAAATTATTTAAACATGATATGGTTTTCGTTTATGTGTTCTTTTTATCTGTAACTTTTGGCTTTTAACACGTTTTTAATATTAAAAGCCGTCGTTGAAGATCATTTTGATACGCATTATTTGGGTCTTATTTTGATCAGAAATTTGCTAACTGTTCATATATATATCTAATGTAAAAAGCATTGCATTGTTTTGGAACACGGTGTCGGAACTCCGTAAACGTATTTGTATAGTGTTGGTAAACCGTTATTGAGATTGTTCGATTTTAACGATGATTGGTGACTGAGATTTAACTGTTAGAGGTTAAGTTTCTAGTGTACGAAGAATTACGAATAACCAGTTATCAATCATCGGTACAATTGAATACGATCATTGTCACAATAACGATTTAACCATCACTACCATTATATAAAATGCAGTAGGTACATACAATAGCGGATACGTAAGTAACACAAAGGCGGCCCCGTCAAAAAAAATATAGTTTTTATTTTTATTTCATATATTACCACAAAATAAAGCGAATGCTAGGAATAAATATTAATATGTTGACTAATGAGTTAACTATCTCCCCCAGTTAAAATAACCCTAGTTTAAGTATAAATTCAATGTAATTATTTAGTATTTACTTAAACTTAATGATAAAAGTATATAACTCCTGGAATATCCAGCGATTGTTATATGTTATATATATTCTAAATGATTTAAATTAAGGTCATAAACCATATTGGTACTCACCTAATGGAATGCCATTACGTGCCTCGTAAGGATATTCCCAGGAATTAATTAGAATTATTTTCCCAATAATTAAACAATATCGGTGTATTGCGAGAGACAAATGTAAAAATAAATCAGTTTACTTTTGACCGGCCGCTACTGACGTTATTGTCCCGAAAGGTTTATTCAAATTATCGGGTGTTTGAAAATTTTTTAACTTTGAACCAATAAGTATTTTTTTGGAGCAATTCGTTGCGGTTTTTTTTAAAGTTTTTTTTATTATAAAGTGAATAGTTATTTTTCTTCGTTGTTTTTGAAATGACTGACAGTGGAACAAGAAGCAGTGTAAGAGCACCGCAGCGAAGACTCAGAAGAATGGCTAGATTTAGTCCTAATTCTGATGTTGAAAAGGTATTTTTTTGAAGTATTTTTTAAAGTACAATATAACGATAGAGTAGACAAAAAGCTAATATAAAGGTCAATCTAACTAGCATAAAGAAGCAGGTTGAGGTAAAACATGTAAAAAAATCACATTAAAATAGTTAAGAAATTTAATACAAATTAAATTAATCAATTAGAAAGATATTTTGTTGCCACCGGGATTCGAACCAGGAACTTTTCGTATCTGGGAAAATGCGCTGACCACGTCAACATAGTAAGTTAACGACAAATCTTTGTACATCTTGATACATCTGTTATTTCATTTTTAAAAGCAATCTACTTCATATTAAGGAGAATCTCAAATACCTTTGATTAACGCCGATATGAGACGCCAGAATTAAATTAATTAATCTATTTTATTAAATTTGGAAACATTAATACAACTTATATATTTTTTAGGAGAACACATTATTATTGTGAAGTTGCAGTTTTTTAGAAAATTGTTCTGTGATATTTTTAATACAAATTAAATGTATGATACATTATGATATATAAAAAAAGAAATTTTATGTTACAATTGAATGCAGAAAGCGTTTAGTGCACAATTTAGAAAAAATGAATTAATTTATTAGCCTTACTGCAAGATCAATTCTATATTCTGCCAAAACATCCAGGTCGCTTTATCATATAAAAAAATATAGTAATCGCCTTATTTTAAAATTAATTATATGATTAGTTTTTAAAAATTAACTTTGCAAAAACCCCATTTAAAATCTTAAAATGCGTAAAAACACCAAAATTTCAACAATCTATTCTTAAATTACCTTAAAAGTCGTACAAAATTTGACACCTAAACATGTTAATTATCATTCAAATTATTATTATTCACAATTATTTCAAAAATGCTTTTAACTCAGTTTTCATTGGCAATAATTAAACTTAAATAACTTAATAAAAAAGTGATTGGTTTAGATTTGCTTATTGCATCATACGTTTTAGAGAAATGTTTATTGTATGAAACTTGTTTTGAAAAGAATTGTGAAATCATAAATCAATCTATTGATTCAATGATGTCCATCAAAAAGCGTTCCACACGAATCAGAATTTTAAAATATTGTTTAATTTTGTATTTATTTATAGAATCAATTACGTATTATGTGGATATAATTGTTCGTGATGCAAGCTGCAAATGCAAACTGCAAAGTTCCAATTTCTTTGCGGTTTCCTGTTTCGTCAGATGCGAAAATACAATTTTTTCAAAATAATGTTTATTTAACACAATTGTTCGGCCTTGCCGCAGGATCCCGTATGTCATTGACAGTGAATAGAATTTCCTTTTTTTTTGTGATTTTGTAGATTTTCTTGTCAGCTGATCAACTAATGTATGCATTTTTTTATCACTGCGTCAATCGATACTAAATTTAGCTGTTTCCGTTTGATCGGATAAATAAAAAGTATTTTTACCCAACATAATTTAATTAAATACAATTTTTCGTAATTGTATTCACATGTTTCCAATTTTTGTTTGGTGGTGAGCTATTTTTAGTTTTTTTTTTTTCAATTTTATAACCTGGATTTAAAAAATAACATTTACATTATATAATATAATAGAATTTTAAAAAAGATAAATTCGATTAAGTTTTAGAGTGTTTATAGACGCGCCTTAGCATGTGTGTCACTTTAGCTTTAAATCTGTCAATGTTTAATTGTTTTGTTCGTTGTGATGAGTTTATTTTGCTTAATATACTATTTTCAACCAATCATTAAACGTAATTTTTTCTCGAGTGTGGCATTTCTTTTCGTGTTTTTTTTTAAATTAATATTTTTTGTTTAAATATTATGAGAAAAAAGTTACATCTTTTAATATTATTGAGGAATGTACAAGTGAGCTTAAATTATATGATTTAACCAACTTATCGTTGGTGTAAATAATAGTATAAAATAAAATAAATAGAATATGAAAAGTCGGAAAACCAATGAATTAGGAACAGGATGTAGTAAAGTATATTTGCGGAAATGGAAAGTGTTTATGCGGAAATAGACAAAATAATCTTGTATTGTTAGGTCTCATGAAGTCATATAATGCGACTACTATTTATTTACATGTCTCAGACATATGTATCATACTACCCCATCCATATACTAATTCGCCCCACCTCACCTCGTATACAGACCTTTGTATTTTGTTTCATGCTTAGATTATTTTGTTTTTGTGGAAAATAAAGCGATATACATTTATTTTGTTTATTGCATTCAATAAAATGTTACCCTGTTTCGTAAAAAAATTCTACGCTGAAAACTGTTTACAGTTTTAAATACTAATTTAATCTATTAATTATAAATATATACATATAAAATCAATTTTGTCGAAAAATATTGTTTTTGCGCTACCAGGATTCGAACCTGGATCTCTATTTCCAATCCGGGGAAGTACACCACCAATTGTGTTATAGCGCCAGTATTTTTCATAACAAATTTTCGAACCTATATGTTACACTTTTTCAAATTAATACATCCGTCGTTCCATTATTTGAAAGCCATCTACATTTTTTTTACGGTATCTCAAATACCTTTGAGTAAACGGACTGCAGACGCCAGAATTATCAATTCATTTTTATTGAATTTTGGACACATTGATACAACTCATATTATTAAGGAGAACACATTTTTATTTTGAAGTTACAACTTCACAATAATAATGTGTTCTCCTTAATGTTTACAGTTGCTAGGCGAATGGGTCTTTCGCGGCTTTCTGATAAGCCGATTACAATAAACCTATTGGTCCGTTCTACAATTTGAATACACCAATCAGTGGGTCGATATGTTCACTGAGCGATATGACGGCGCGGAGTAACCGCGTCAGTCCAGAGGGCCGCATATCAATAATATTCCGCTAATTAAAAAATCACGAGAAATGAGAACTGTAAAGAAAATTATATCGGTTAAGGACGCCACATGATGATATAATAAATAAATATCTGTATATTATGTAACTAAACACACATTGAAGGACCTTCAGTTATTTCGCTCAAATCAGTGGGGACTATCGGACAAATGTTTTCATTTTATGTAGGTACCTGGAACCATTACTGAACTCGGGCTATTGCCCAGTGAGAAGGGTCTGAAACGGGTTATCTAACATATCGTTGATGTTTGTAGCGTTATGTTTGTGGTTAGACATAATTTAAAATTGTATTTATATTTATTTATCTTTGTTTAAGCCACAATGGTTTAAACAAAGTTAAATATAAATCCAATTTTGGGTTATCTAACAGTTGTTTTGGTGTTCGATAGATAAGGTGAGGTCCGTTGTATTTCTGCACACGTATTAAATAGGGAATCCAATACCGGCTTAATTTACAGTATTTACGAATCCCAAGATAAGTATGTATTTTTTTATATATAAAATAAATAGAGATGCGTACACGGAATACATGTCACATTAATATTTTTACTATTTTTAAACTAAGCTAAACGCTTAAATAGGACTAACTTGCTGGTGTCCTGTAGCTAGGTGCGAACTCCCCGACCACTAGATGTATAGTTCCAAAACTTTCGTGCTCGTGTGTGTGTGTGTGTGTGTGTGTGTGTGAACCTCTATCTTCATCTGATTTGATATTTGTAACATTTTGATAACAAACAAATGTTTCTATATTCGTCACTTCCACCGCCCGGAACTGGATAGTCCGCGATCAGGTAGCCAACTAGTGAACGAGTGTGGGGGGCAAAATCACCACGGAAGAATTGCTGGAGCTTTATTAAAAACAAGAAGCTGAAACAATTGAGGAAATTTCGTCCGGTGAAGAAGGGTCAAGTAAAGGTTCCATATCTACTGCTGACTTTAAGGAAATGCTGTCTACCTGGGCCATGTGATCGAAAAGTTGCCAATGTTGCCATTGTCAACCAACATACACCGCATTCAATGATAATGTGATTGACCACTTTTAAACGCAACAGTTTTAAAAAACAGACAGAAACAGGCAAATTCTTTGTTCGAAATTCATCGATCGAAATCGAAATCAACAAGTTCTAAGTTAAATCGAATGCTTTTGAATCATCGGCAAAACGAAAACCATCACCAAAATTAGAGTTTTAATTGATGATGACAACTCTCCTACTAAACACTAGTAACTTTCCTCCCCTTCCTTTTCTACTATCATGTTTCAAATGTAAAGTTTTGTCAATAAATGGTATGTATTCATTTATGTACCATTTTTGGGGTCTGCAAACTGATTAATTGAATTTCAGTTATTTCTTATGGAAAAAAAAAACTGTTACTATATTAATCACGTTCCGTATGCGTCGGGCCCTCGGGGAATGATTAATGACGAATATGGTAACGGTCGCTGATTTATTCGAAAATAGTCCCGAAAATAGATGCAATCGTTGATATTAATTCAATTATTGAGACGAACCGTGCAGTACAAGAGTCGGGTGAATTGGTTACGAGGCCAAATGGCAACCATGATGATATTATTTTTGTTTCTGAATGATTTTTTGAAAATTTCAATAAGAGTTTCTCGTGTATTTTCTTATAATTTTACGCTGAATATATAATATACGCTAAACTTGCATACATTTTTCGTGACACGAGCTCAATTTAAAAGCGAAATTGTACACGGTTAATAGTCATTCGAACGCCGAGGAGTGTCGCGTGTCACGCGAATAGATTTCGTTAACCTCGGAATCCGCGCACTTCTGTACTTGTGCGATAGTTTTTAATATTTTGTTTATTATCCTCAATAGTCAAATTTATAACATAACTTTTATTTTTCAGTTTTTTTTTATTATTCAACTTCAAAAAGCGTATTCTGTAACTCGCCATTCTCCTAATTATCTTTAATAAAATTTACCTTACGGTCAAGCATATATCAGTCATGGTAACAACCCGTAGATTATCTGTATGTAAAAATAAAATAATATATGGAAGATGTACTTATTTCACATTTTGGAATGGAATCCCTTCATTGCAATGGACGTCACAGCTTAACATTCGCGGTGTTGGCATTCGCTGCATTTCTGAAGAATTTTCAAATGACCGTTAGCTACAAGCATACTTTAAGGCTTTCGTATTATGAATGGCATGTGCCGCAAAAATATGGTCAACTAGTTTGTCGGATGATCGAACCGTCGACATAATATAACATTGTAATGTTTTATAATATTTTAAATGACAATCGGCCATTAAATATATTGTAGATAAATAATACACAT
This sequence comes from Eubasilissa splendida, assembly GCA_031772225.1. Classification (NCBI taxonomy): domain Eukaryota; kingdom Metazoa; phylum Arthropoda; class Insecta; order Trichoptera; family Phryganeidae; genus Eubasilissa; species Eubasilissa splendida. Next base: position 18,071,975 of record CM062850.1, on the reverse strand, counting down.
TATCTCACCATTTTCGTATCTCGATCCGCCACCGCTCGGCCGCAGGTACACAGGCGCGATAGGTGCGATGGTCGCTTAGTGTGGGTGTACCTGCTGGCGAGACTGTCGTTGACTTTACGGCCGCTCGTTCTGCATCTCCCGTCTCTCGTCTCCCGTCTCCCTGTGTCCCCGTGTCGGTGCGCGACGACCGCGCACGACACTCGCGATCGATATCCGACTCGGCCGATCAACACGGTGGTCATTTTCACCAATTGTATGCATTTTGACTACGTGACCGAAACACCTCGACCTCGTGGAAAAGGTTCGTCCTTGTGATTCGCTCGTGTCTACCGTTTTCCGTTCGGTCACCTGGACCAGTCGAGATCGGGCGGGCGCCGCACGTTCCGCGGCAGGAACTGCCCGCATCACGCTGCGCTGTTGTTTTACCGGGATCAGAGGGCGCGATGCTCGCCAGGAGTATCGTCGAGGGCAGGAGGTGCGCCTTCAGGCTGGTGTATCGGAGCAAGGACGAGAAGCCGATGCCGATCCTGCAGCAGTTTAGGAGGTCTTCCTTCTCCTCGGAGCAGTTTGTCGATCTGCCAGATATGCTCGTGCGTGTAAGTTCGCGTTTCCTCTTGTAATATAAACCATTGTTTTCTTCTAAACTTCTAGGCTTTGTGCCGATAATCCATCGATAATCATTAAATCAACACAAAATACTTATTCAGATAATATACGTCATGTTTATCAAGAAAAAAATATTTGTCATTTCGTAATATTTATTCTAGAAAATCATTTGTTTAATATCATACAGCTAATAAATAAATGGTGATAATTTTATGATATTGTCAATAAGAGTACCCGTGATTTTTGCACATCTTAATTCTGTAAAAAATATCCGGGTTCCTATCGTGTTTTTCGTTTACTTTGAATCTCCCACTAGCATTTTTGATTATCTTTTTAAAATCAAGTAAATATAATATAATATGACAAGATGTGTACGTGCTGCATAATGTCTACGACCATGGTTGAACAATAACAATAGCTACATAATATATAATATAATAAGTGTTCTAATAGCAAAATGCCAATATATTGAAAATTAAAATTATAGTAATTTATATTTGAAACTCATATATATATAAATTTCTACCTACTTTATCAAAACCTCGCGGATTCCTTTTGGATCAATGAATGTTATCAGTCACGTAACCCGATGATTAACACCTTTCTATTGACTTTCTTTATTTTCATTATAAAATAAATAAGTTATTGAAAAATAATAAAAAATCTAATGACATATACACAATTACGTATGCACACACGCGCGAATACTTACAAAGTTTTTTTTTTATGTTGACTTTTTGCAATATGTTTGTAGATAGATACCACTTCCATTTCATATTTGCCGTTATCGCTGACGTAGTTAGGTACTTACCTGAGTCTCGCTTTCATTTTACGTGTGTATTTTCATTTAGGCATTTTTTCCCCCGCACGGTTGCCACATTCGTATAAAGATACTTACGTACTGTATTATTATTTTTATCACAAAACTAGCTATTTTAATACATGTAAATAAAACTTCGGTTTCATAAAGAATAAATGTCAGTACTATCGCTCTCTGTTAGTAGTGTTGCTAGGGGTTTAAATTATATCAGTCAAAATTATCAGAAAAAGCTTCCAAGATATAAGATAATGTTTAAAATAAACGGACTTTATTCAGTTTTGGTTCGGGCTCCTATTTTGTCTTCCACACACTTTACATGTTGACTAGCAGAAAAGAATCTTACGTAGAATCTATATTTTAATACGAAAATCTCTTATTATATTACTTTAACAAGTATGCACAATAAAGACAAATTATAATCACAGAGTGTACTTTGTGTTTATGTCCATTAATAAAAAACAAAACATTAGCAATGTGGACACCTAGAGCTATCTTAAATTAATATGATTGTGGTAAGAAAGTTATTAAAAGCATAGTCACGAAGGACGACATATTTTGAATTGCAATGAATTGCAGCAGCTTGTAGTTAAGAATACAATGAACATCTTTTATATTATGTACTTTTATATTAAAGTATTAGAAAGGCTAATAAATAAGTAAATAAATAAACGAGAAGGTTTATTTATTTTTCAAAATTGTTTATGCTTTAATTTACCACTGCGGTAGTCGACAATCAATAATAACATCGCACATATCACGAATCGCGTTAATCCCGAAAATCCCCGAAGATTAGTCATTTTAAAAACTCTCAGTTGCCGTGCACCAATCTGTACGACGAGTGCACAACCTTTTTGACGTTACAATGGCTCCGTGATAAAAGTCACGTACATTAAACGGCCCGCGAATGTTTTGCCATGTTACGCTGGGCAAACAGTTATACGGTGAGGTCTCAAGTCTTCGTAGTGGATTAATAATATCCTTTTAGAATGCCACAACAGCGGCCGCACCGCCTCGCTCCACTGCAGGTGACCCCGGACTCGGGATTCTGTTCTAGGTGCATTTTAATCTCCAAATCTCATCTCGCAGAGATTTGTTCATATTATATCTGTTCAGTTTTAGAAATTTACGCGGCTTCTATTTATAAGAAACAATTCGTAATTAAACTTTAAAGATCTGCGAACGATTTTCAAATTCGAATGATGACCTATTTTTGTAAAGGAACATTCTTTAGTTGTGCCCAATATCAGGCAAGCGTGCTATTTGAAATTAATTCATACGAATAGAACTTTGTTTGAAGGTATAAAATGTGAAATATAACACATATATCAAAATTTAAGGTTAAATTACTTCATACAAATTAAATTAATCACTAGAAAGATATACAGAAAAATCTATCTATCGAAAAAATATTTAGTTGCTATTTCTGTATGTCTTTCTAATTCTGTATGTGAAACCGGGAAGGCTTTAGATATAGATAATTATAGAAAAGATAATCTAATTAAGAATTAAACAAATTAAAATAGTTCTGCGTCACCATTGAGCGATCGCGTGAGGAATCAAAGATGTTCGATACGAAACCGCCGAAGTTTCAAATTAAAAAACTCTTCAAGAACTTACTTCTTTGAGCTGAGTCTTTCGAATGCCGGAGAAAATTTGTCTCGGGCAAAAGATGTGAAGGTAGACTGGAGCAGGATAGTACACGAAGGTATCTGGTCCAGGCGATGTCTAGAACAAGAGTAAGAAATATAAAAATAACATGTTCGACGACAAAGATTGCCGTTAGTGTCAGCGATTGTACGATTCCAATATATAAAAAAAATACCAGGAAAATTGGGGACGTAATTATCACGTCCTCATGAAATGTGACTATAAACAAATAGCGACTATATAATTATGGAATCAGGTTCAGAAGTGAAAAGAAAGAGGTATTTAATAATCGGAAGAAGCTACACTTCAAATCTTTCACGAAAAATAGTTCACACATTATCCTTCTCGAGTTATTTGCCGGCTCGGTTAACCGTAAAACTGAGAACTTGAATTGACTCTACCTCTTGATATCTTGGAAGATTTTTGGTGTAGCCTAATAAGGTGTGTCTGTTTGTTTGTGTTACGCAGCGAAAATTAAATGTTTCTTTTGGATTTGAGATCGAAGGGCGAATATATGTTATAGATATTTTAAAATTTCGTATATCTGTTTATATATACGTTTGTGCTCGCGATGCATGGCGAGATAAAGTATTCTAAGGGCACCATTGTCATCAGCCGTTTTCTATCCACTTCTGGATGAATGCCACCGCAAGTGTCTCCCACTTCTCTCTGTACATTCGCCTGTTGCTGTCTAGCCCATTGCCATTTCATTTACTTAGTATATTCAATTATATTACAATTACTCTTGTTTGTTTTCTTATTCACACGTTTCTTTTCCTGTCCCCTGGTGTTTAAAGGGTACACTAGGGATAAAATAGGTATATGGGAGATGCGGGTTTGAGGGGATATAAGCGATTCGCGGGTTTATTAAAAATAAATGGTTCCAGAAGGTACTTCTATAAGTTTCGTTACATTTTAAGATATTATTAGGAGAACACATTCTTATTCAGAAGAACATAGGTCTGTGATATTTTACATACTAATTAACTGTATGTAAACAAAGTAGATGGCTTTCAAATAATGGAACGATAGATGTATTAATTTGAAAAAGTGTAACATATAGGTTTGAAAATTTGTCGTCAAAAATAATGCCGCTGTAGCATAGTTGGATAATGCACCTTCCCCGATTCGGAAAGATATCCAAGTTCGAATCCAGGTAGCGCAACAACAATATTTTTCGATAAAATTGATTTTATATGTATAACTTTCTAATTTAATACATTTAAATAATATTTTAAGATAGATAGTCGAGGGATTTTGAAATATAAATATATCCTACCGTGCAATGCTGGATATATACCCTAATGTTATATAAGACCGGATGATGATGAGTCTTATAAGATTGAGCTATCCCGGCCAGAGAGCAAGATTCTATTCATTTATTTCATTTTATCTACCTACTTTTCTTGACATCGCCACATGCACACGCGTACGTGTATACCTTCACACACACTCCTTTATGTATGCATATTACTATTGCAGATATCATTCCCGCAAACAAAATTCACGTAGGTACACACACGGTTATCAGCCTTTTCTTTTTTTTCGGATTATACAATTTTTCAGTAGATTAAACTGTTTGTGTCAGTGTTTTAAAAATATATAAATATTTGTATATTTCATGTAAAAGTCTCTAAATTAGTAGACAAGTCAGTTGTTGTCAGTCAATCGTGCTTAACGAAACCCACATAAATATAGAACAGATGCGTTCAATTCTGATTTAGCAGTTAAAATTTAAATATTATATGTGTGTGTACCAATCGGCGAAACCATTCGTCTGCTGAACAATCGTTGAACTGAGAAGTCTGCAGCGTATCGCTCCTAGGCATAAAGAAAAATACGTGAGTTCTTTCGGGTGTTTTCACCATTTTTTTTTTTTAGATAATAGAACACACGAACTAAACAAACCAATTATCAGGTCTCCATCGGAGCCAAGGTTAAAAGAACTTCTAAATCTGGATGTATTATACAATACCCGCTGTTACAGAGTTGCTGGCACGACCTAATGGAAAATGTATGTTCGCACGGTAAAATTTTTATTGGTAGAGAGTTATTTTTTTGTGTCTTGTGTATATTTTTATTTTATTTCATGGGATCAATAATTATGTCATTAAAATTTACTGAGAAATTTGTAACACAATAGTAAGCTAGGAAATTAGTATCACAGTTTTAAAAAGATAATTTATTATTGTCAGAATTTTGATATCTCCTAAAGGAGATAACAAAAAAACAAAGTTATATTTTTGTATGGTATTGTAATAATATTATATTTAGAACAATAACTACCGTTGCTTTGAGTACAAATAAAATATAAATATAACGTGCCCTAAATCAGGAATCAGTTTATGGGCGGTGAACAAAACGAAAAATTAATATTAAAACTTTTTAGCTCAATGTCTTAGCTTGGTGTACATGTTAGCAGTGGCGTGCAGTAGGCATAGACTTAGATTATGCGGTTACCGTGATATTATATAGGTAATACTATAATATACTACATGTTACATTGTACATAGGTTTATGAACTTTCGTTTAACTGACGTCTTTAAACAAAATGAATCCATCATAATAAAAATGCATTATCCTCGAACTCGAAAAACAATCATAAAAACAACACGTTTAGTAAGGCAGTACAATTAACGAATTAGTAAATAAGGAATTAGATGTTTCAATCAGCTCTAACCCAAGTTTAAGTCCTTTCAAATGTCATTCTGTTAGGAAGCAGCATAAGGACTCCGTACAACATGGATCACTCTGCCGAGTGGAATTGACAATTCAGTATTTAGCAATTGTATGGCTTAAAAAGAACGATAGATTAAAACAATGGCTTGCAATTATAGTAGCAATAAATGAAGAATAACCCAGTAGAGAGGACCACAGCGTTCCGGTGGTGTCGCGCGGTAGCATCCAGAACTACCCAACTAATGATTCTACTATTATAATTATAACATATAGATTATTTTAAATACTAATTTAATGTATTAATTATAAATATATACATATAAAATCAATTTTGTCGAAAAATATTGTTTTTGCGCTACCTGGATCTCTATTTCCAATCCGGAGAAGTACACTACCAATTGTGTTATAGCGCCAGTATTTTTCATGACAAATTTTCGAGCCTATATGTTTACTTTTTCAAATTAATAGATCTGTCGTTCCATTATTTGAACGCCATCTACATTATTTTTACAGAATCTCAAATACCTTTGAGTAAACCGACTGCAGACGCCAGAATTATTAATTCATTTTTATTAAATTTTGGACACATTGATACAACTTATATGTTATTTGTTTCCCAGAATTATTAGTAATGCACAGCTTTTTTGCTTGTATGCAGTGCACGCCCCCGCATGTCAGATGATACCTTGTTGTTCCAAGAGACGAAACGTAAAACCAAAAATACACATACACAAATTATTTAATTTATAATAATTGGATTAAACAGGGATACAGATATAGGCGAAAACAAGTCAAAATTTGTAATTAAAATATTAATTAATAATGAATTAAAGATTTTCGTTCATACACGTCATTAATTGCACGAGAACGAATCATTTCATTGTTTGGATTAGGTCACGGATTCAACCTCTTGGTTGTGTAGTGATTGGCTGACCTTTAATTATTCTTTACACTCCTTAAATCTTAATCCAGGTCTTAATAAGGATATTAAATCTGTTGATAAGTGAAAGTTACACACTTAAAACACGTGATAACAGTCAATAATTGAGATATATCACATCGCTATTATCGACGAGTTCAGTAGCTAGTTGCCGACAGTGACAGGGAAGTCAGATTGTGCACGACATGTAATATTATCTTTGTCTACACAAACATCGAATAACATAAGATAATCTCACGTACGCGATTAAAGTGAGAGCAGCGAAAATTATGTCCGCTACAAGACACGAATTCAAATTATTTCCTTAAATGTAAAACAGTATGCTTTATGGAAAACCCGTTCAATACGCCCGCGCTCCAAAGGAAGGTTTCTGAAGTTCTACCGTAATATTTCATTCGTCATTATTGCTTTCTCAGCAAATATCTGTTTATCATCGTTTGCGCAGACGTTCAGCTAAAATGTGAGAGGTGATAATTTTGGATTTTCATTTGAAATTTTTTAGTATTTATTTTATTTATTTATTCTTAATATAGTGCATATAAAAGTATTTATATATGCTCTAATATATAAACAAAATCAAAATCGTTTCTTTTTACCACAGCTTATCTTTCTCATATTTGTTTAGTTTCACTTTGAATCCATGCAGTTTCTCCACTTTTCTTATGTCTTCTGGCATTTCATTAAAAATCTTCATTGCATTGTACATCATCGATTTCTGAGATTTAGCCTTCTTCCTGAATGGCAGCCTCATTCTATCTTTTCCTCTTGTATGATGTTCGTACTCATGTTGATTTGCATCAATTTTTCGTATAAATTCCGCCGAAATTTTCTTACTAAGGATTTCATAAATAAATACCATTACATTGAAGTATATTTTCTGCTTAAAGGTCACCCATCATATTCAGATCTTTTAGATGCATTAGTTTTTCTGAGTATTATTCTCAAAGCTTTATTTTGCATTGTATTGCTACCACGTGATCACTTTGGTACCACTCACGCAATCAAAGAGCTCCGCAATTTTTTTTAAAAATATGACTCGATTGGAACGAAAATTTAAACGCTGTCAATATTTATGTATAAAATACTTCTTGTTTACACAAAGATTTTATTTTAGAAGAGTAAATACTTTTACTGTTGCATAAATGTGTCATAATCTATCGGTTTTAAGTTTCGTTGGATAAATGTGTGTAGAATGCCCCTCGTCCTCTCCTATATATACATTTCATATAATGTCTATTCATTTACTAGCCTTTGATTGCTAGCTACCAATCACAATAATTTTATTATACAGAAATAATGATTTTTATTTGATGTCTTACCTACATATATTAATTTTTCCAAGTGATTATGAAGCATCATCCTAAATTTCTTTTATTTACTTGATTAATTAATTAATATTATTAGTTATTCAGAATATCGGTTAATTAATAATTAATGTTTTCATAACACAATGTATAAAATTTAAAACATATAAATGTACACGATAATAATAAATGAATACCGTCATCTAAACTTTTATGAATGAAACGTAATGAGATAAATCTCAAATATTAAGTTGAAAGGAATTACGGTATTATGTATAGGTATGTATTAAGATTTTGATCTGCAGATAAACTCAGATATCAGCTTGAGATTGGAAGAAATGCACAAAAACTTGAATCCGCGAAGACGACAATCGATTGGACAGCGAGACTCGACGCATGCGCACAAACGTCACCTGGAACCATACCTATGACTATTTATTCTCAAAAGTTAGACAGACTGAAGGCGTTAAATTACAAATATTTTTTCCGTTTTAACTGCTGCTGGAGAGATTCAAATTCACACAACTGACGAACGGATCGTCAACGGTCAATGAACTGACATTTGATGTACAACAAGCGTAAAGTGAGGTGCGAGACGGCGAATCTCTTGAGACTTGGTGTACGGTTGACTTTTAAAGCATAATCCTTATCTTAGAGATTGTCTCGAGTCAAATGTAGGCACTCACCCTAATGGCACATTGATCAGTTTCATGTCATACTTTGATCTCTCACCTTAGAAATTTGTCGGTAAAGGTTGGTATGCTTCATTTTGATCATTCTATTCTGCGTACGAATTACATATGGCAGTGAACCGCAGCGAGCTTCGCGTTCAACTCTGTACTGTTCTTTGCGCGCTTTCGAAAGGAATTTCCAAGACAAATCCCATTCATGCAGGGTAGGGTGGGGATGAAAGTGCCACTTTTTACAAATGACAGGATAACGTGATTGTAGAGCTTTTATATTATACAATACTTAATGTGTGTTGAAGAAGATATATCTGAGACTCATTTAATATACCAAAAATAATTGAATGGCATCGAGTTTTCTTTTTATTTAAAAATCAATTATATTAGTCAGATGGAACTTTTAACCGCACTCATAGGAATGAAAGTTCCAGGTATGGGGGTAAAAAGTACCACCAGTACTGGAAAAAATGGCGTGCTGATCTATCTATACCCATGTGCTGCTGCATCTTATTTTCCCTCATCACCAAATCAGCAGCTTGTTTCATAACGCTGATGGAAGTCTAATTCTGCAAATAATAATAAACAAATGTTAGTGTACACATTTTGTACAAATAATATCGGCAGTGGGGTAGAAAATGCCATCGCGGCACTTTTAACCCCATACCGAAATAAATATCAAATTATAAAACAAAGACAATCTACATGGCTAAAAATGCACTCTACATTTATAAATAAATATAACTTACTTGTCATACACAGTAGAAGAAAATGCAGTCACAAATCCAAAAATTGTGCAATTTTTAAATTAAACTCGCCAACTATAAAAACAAAGTATACTAGCACATTTACTCAACTGACGAAGTGCGAAGCGAGGCAGAGAGGATATCACCACATCACGCGGTGTTCACATGTAACGTTTATGAGATATTTGCAATGGAACTTTCCTCCCGCGGCACTTTCATCCCCACCCAACCCTACACCTGCCATTATAAATTTTACCAAGTACATAAGTAATAAATTCGAGCTCGAATTTTTAAGCAACACTCGTCTAGCATACCTATTACTGTTTATAATACATACATATTATACCTAAATTAACACGACTTTAGAAATGTTACTTATTGTTAAACATAATAAATGAGTAAACTTTATTGATATTTATGTCAACAATCAAATTAAAAAGTGCAGATTTGTATTTTTTTAATGTATGTAGGTATATTATTTATGTACATATGTTTATCGAAATCTATCGGATCCTAAGAAGTGTAGAAGTGAGATACAAAAGTGAAATGTTTTTTTTTTTAAATATAAATGAATTTTTTGATTCGAAGTGTTAAAATTTTATGCAATAAATATTTATAATGATAATAATAACAATAAACGATTTTTCACTTAGGTTAGGTTTCTAGGTTAAACTGGAGTGTCAACACTTTCAGTGGCATTATCAATTTAATTGCATTCGTATTATCTTGAAGATCGACCATGTGCTATTTTTCTAACAAAAAATGACCTAAGTTAATTAAAAATGTATGCGTATCCCAATCCTTTGAATAATATTAGAATTAAATTGTCTTTATACGGCTTGACTTGATCTTGATAATAATAATTTTATCAGTTTTTGTTATTCTTGTATTTTTTAATCAAAACATAAATATTAAGTATTTAATTTACAACTGATAATAATACATATTATTTTTCTTAGAAATTCATTTCAATGAATTTACGCACAGGACGCACAGATCTAAGTTGAAAATAGTTTTTAATACAACATTTTTAATGTTTTCGTTTATAGAAGTGATTTTTGCAAATATTACATTAAACACTATTTTTTTGGTTTTATTATAGCATTATAATAAAAACAAATAATCTTTTCAGTAGGTTATTTCAGTGGTATAAAAATGCGTTGAATAATAATTTTTCCTATATTTTAAAATACATGAAAATTTAATCGAAAAATCTTGGTGTTATTTTTATTCTCGAGAAATATTATTTTAAAACCTTGCGTAGAAAAATACCTTTTCAATTTCCGAACTTGCTGTTTTACACTGTGCGTTTATTTTGGGAATATAAGAAATAATAACATAATAAAGCAATAACAAGTATTTATAATATTTTTGTTATGTATATGTGATTTTAATTACATAATGCTTACTATAATTATGATCACAATCAGCAGATCCGCCGAACGTCATTTGGATTTTGAATACTCTACAGTTTCTATAATTTATAAATTATTGATCGAATTATTTATTTCTTGTTGCCGAGCATGGATATTTAAGCAGCTGAGTAAATGTTCCATTGTATCTTTACTGCATTAAGCAAGTACCTACTTAAGGTCTTGAATATCTCAGAACCGCGACAAACTGTAAATCCAATATTCTATTTCTGTTAATATAATACAATAATATTTTTAGTTTATAATTCGTGATGAAGTTTTAAATTTATTTTGTTTCTCTAATAATTCATTAATAAAAATAGATCTCCTTTGCCACCGCGCTGCCCAATCATTTCTAATTTAATGATTTCCGAAAAACATTTTTCTATTGGAGCCTTAACATTATCGATTGATTTTCTAATTGATATGTTCATTGTTTATACATACTTCGGCATTTTATTTATTAAATTTAGCCTATTTTAAAAACCATTTCTCACGTGCATTAAATTAACGATGTGTACAGAAGTACCCGGCTAATATATATATATATACATATATATTTCATGAAAGTTTAAATATTGTACATCAACTTTTCACTTACTATTTAGTGGATAAAACGTCGTAGTGTTTAATATTCTTACGTTCATATAATACGCCGTGCCATCATCCGCCAATAGTCGCACTTTCATGATCACGACTGCACTCATTGAGACTAAAGAACAAGACCTAGGTGTAGGTGTACAACAATACACATGTATTATATCAAATACTAATTAAATGTATTACTTAGAAAAATATACTCATAAGATCAATTTTATCGAAAAATATTGTTGTTATTACCGGGAATTGTTAATTCTGGCGTCCTCCTACCGGACTACTCAAAGGTATTTGAGATTCCGTAAAAATAAAGTAGATGGCTTTCAAATAATGGAAAGATAGATGTATTAATTTGAAAAGTGTATATATGCTAGGTTCGAAAATTTGTCGTCACAGTAGTGTGTGCTGTAGCATAATTGGTCAATGCACATTCCCCGGATTGGAAGAAATCCAGGTTTGTATTTCGGTAGCGACAACAATATTTTTCGATAAAATTGTTTTTATATGTATATCTTTCTAATTAATACATTTAATTAATATTTACAATTTCACAATAAGAATGTGTTCTCTTTAATAATAAATTATATATTTTATTTTGCATTGGGACCCATTTTTTTTTTGTTTTTTTATCAAATTCTCGAAAATTGTCTCATGTATCTTTTATATATCTTATAAGACAAGGTTGGTTTCCCTGTACACTGAATGACTATACCTACCGTTACGGTAGCGTACTCTGAAACCAAAAGTATGAAGCGAATGGTGGAGCCATTATAGCGATCTGACTGATGGCTCCGTTCAGTGCACCTGTGTTCGTGTTTTGCGCGCCGCTCTTTCTCCGAGTATTTTTCCATGACCGTATTGAGTTTCCCTCCCGCGCTAAGGGAAAATAAAACTCCAACGATTTCCGGCATGCGCCGTGAAATAATCCTGCCGGCCTCGGCCGTGGGACATCGGTCGCCGACTTTCCATTTTCATCGTGTGCCTTTTTTTGTCCGTCTATTAAAATGCAGTCGATGGAAATAAACCTTGGGCGCGGTCTGTGGAGACTCCGGCGCTAAGGCTCCCTTTATCACACCCAAGAATGTGATCGATAGCCGGTAAAGTGCGGCCACCGCGTAGAAATTTCATCGGTTAATAATGCCTATGCTGTATAGTCGGGTGGTCGAATGGAGAGCTTTTGAAGTTGCTGCGGTAATCCCACGGTGGCGCCAGACCGGGGTCTACGGAAGTGGCGTTGAACTCCCTCCCGCATCTCGACTGCTATTCCCAATTCACGCTTTTGACTCTGCACCTTCGCTAGTTTCTCGTGAATGCACATTTCGGTCGCGTCCAGCGGATGTTGTGTATCGCGTGGATTATTAGATTTACTCCCATTTCCTTAGTTTTCTTAATGTTTATCGAACATTTGTTTTCTTTATTGTTTCCGCGTGTTGAGTCAATGATCTAATGTATCGTTACTCGTGATAGATTTCGAATGGACATTGTTGTTTTTGTACATGTGCTTGTTTTCTTTCGCCGCTTTTAGTTAATTAACCGTGTTAAAGGAATACAAATTATCAACAATTAGGTAAGTTGTTATTACTGAAAAAAAAATTTTTTTTTTTTCAATAATCTTACCAACACATTGATTTGTATCTTTTAGCGTACCTACCTGCTCATTAATTATACGGACCCCATTCTTATGGTGCGTGTACACTGGTGAGACTTGTCTCGAGACTCGCGCGAAGGACTACAGAGTTAAGCGCTGAGCGAGCTTTCATTCGTTATTTTGCAGAGCGAGAATGGTCAACTGACGCATGCCGATCTTTACTAAAATTACTTCTGTGCATATGCAACATTACTGAGCGCATATGAAATAATGTGTATTTTTTACAATAATATATATATTTTTTTAAATATAGATGCGTACACGTAATACGTGTCACATCAATATTCTTACTATTTTCAACCTAAGCTAAACGCTTATGCTAAGAAAATATAACTAACTTGATGGCCTCCTGGAACGCGGCTCGAATCCCTGACCACTAGATCACTAGGCGATTATCGTAATCGCTGGACCACAAGCTCGTCATTATATATCACAATCAAATATTATTTAGAAAACCGTAAATTTTGCACAGATTCGCTTAATAAACAAATACATCATTTTATTTTTGGCGATTATTTTTTACTTTGATTGATTACATAGTAATAATTTTTGCAATATTTTATAAAAATACCGTTTCATGGATGAATTAACTTTATAATGCATAAATAAATTAATCGGTGTTTATAATACAATGAATCGAGTGTATTATTAAAATGAATTAATACCTCGGTGGTGCCATTTGCATTATTACTAATTTTTTATTTCTAACTTGAATTTGTTTCCCAACGTTTTAGAAACCTGCAGCGTGCTGACCAAATTCATTTGATTTTATTGGGCAATTAATATGGCCTGGTATTGTTCGATCGTTCGCGAGTCAACATTATTCAATTCAAGTTTATGATCGTTTAGCGTTAGGCCCGTCGATTATTATCGCCCCCCCACTCGGATAGTCAGCCGGCACTTCGGCCGTGGCTTCCTCAATGGGACAACTGGACAATTGTCGGATATTTTTCACACGATCTCATACATTGCTACCGCGGAAACATCGCTCCATTGACGCATGCTCCAAATTAGAATAGCCCATCCACCATTCCGATGTTGGCATCAGCGTGCCTTTTTTCATTTGCGTCTGTATTTTTTTTTTTTTTTACAAATATTTGTTGATGTCACGAATCAAGATAGTATTCTACTTTCAGTGAAAAATTTCACCGTCATAGATGTGTGTTGTCTTATCCTTTTGTGCAAATTTAAAAAAAAATATATAGTTGTCAATTACAAAAATAAATTTACGACGACAAGAAGAATTTAGAATGTTGAACTTTATAACCTAGCATGTGTCGTAATTACATTGATGATCTTTGTAAGTAATTTTTTAAAATTACTTTCATAAATCAATTTACTCTTGAGGTAAAAATAAATTTCCTTGATATTGATATTGTAATAAATGTTCATGAAGGAATGCTAAGCTTTAAATGACTTATTTACAAAAATTCAAAAGTTGCTGATTGTAGCCTGCTTAAAAGGTATTCTCAAAGTTGATATTTAAATCATTAAAGGGTAGTTGGGCTCGTATCACTCCATGATCAAAGTTAATAATCCCTTGTTTAGAACTGTCCCGTGAATTAACCCACGGATACTCTAATCAATGATCAGAATTTTGAAAATCTATTGACAAAATTACATCTGATAAATGTATCTGGCGGACAATCAGCAGTTTATTCGGAGGTAGTCAGATAGCCTCTTAGAATATCAATCATTCAATATGTTGAATACCAAATTGATGTGAGACCGCAACAAATGCAAACGAATATGTACACCTCAGCATTTTTTTTATTAATAGTTCACGTCAAATGGTCAAATAATTTCTGAAACACAGTTACATTGTAGTTAATGATAATAATAATAATGATAATGCATTTATTCCAGCGTGATCGGTTTTTTAGTTAATTTAATAGTGCATGAATCTGTATTAATTTATAAAAGGACACAAAATGTGACATATTTAACGAAAATATAACTGATAAAAGAATGACA
Source organism: Eubasilissa splendida (assembly GCA_031772225.1). NCBI lineage: Eukaryota > Metazoa > Arthropoda > Insecta > Trichoptera > Phryganeidae > Eubasilissa > Eubasilissa splendida. The sequence continues at coordinate 18,056,919 of CM062850.1, read as the reverse complement.
AAATGTGAAATCTATGACTTGGTAGCTTAATATGTAACACTACATATTAAGAAGAAAAATTGTATATTTCTAATTTATTTTATTGTTTTTGATTTTTATTCATTACGTAGTCTTATCTAAGGTAAGATTTTAATGAGAATTATCAAACAACGTACATGTTATGTTATGTGAAATAATAATTTTAACTATTTGTGAAATCTAGTTATGTTCTTTTACGACATCCAGCAGTCGTAGAAAACATAAGAAATATAATTGAAAATGCTTATTTATTGCTCTTTTAATCAGAAATAAGAATATAATACTATTATGTGACATCAGTAATAACGATTTATTTTTCATCTGTTTAAGATTATCGGGTCATTAGTCATAATAAACTTAATTAAACCGTGAGCTATTAACAAAATGATTTGTGTAAGAACGTGATGGTAATAAATCAATTAAATCTACTCTACTATGTTTTCGGCTAAATATACATGTGATGTGACATTTAAAATTCCCATAAACTAAAACATTTGCCAAGAAACTGCTGGAAACTGGCATTTTCGGAAAGCTGTATAAAATAATGCGAGTGCCGATAAAAAAATATTCTTTTTTTAATGTCGCTATAAATTTTATGATTGAATCATCGAGTTTATTGGGAATTGGTACATTTATAAATTCACCTTTACTACGCTTTTGTTAATTAAATTATTAAACTGATCAATATTGTTACCCACCATGTATTGTACCACTGCTAGCAATGATAAAACATATGTGTATGTTTACAATCCTACACCTATACCTTTTAACTGATATAGACCAAAGTAGCTTGCGCTGTTTTTTTTTCTCGGTGTGATTATTTAGCGAGAAATAAATAATTTATATATTTTTTTTTATTAAGACTAGAATAATCCGTCAACAAGTGACGGGAAATAAATAGTTTTTCTAATATTAACTTATTTTAAAAAAATCAACGATAATGTAATAGCAAAGCTAATTTTAATATTTAAATTGCTACACTTATATTATTGTTCATCAATTTCTGTATAAATTACTAATTGTGTTTCGGTCTATGCATTTTTATAGTTAAAAATTATGCACATACCTACGTACCTAGTGTGGTATGTGTGTTCACAGATACCACACATGCATACATTTTGCAGATGACCAATTAATGATACTCTACTTTCAAAAATTTTGCAAACCGCTTTTGTATAAAATTATTTATCGAATTATTGTTATATAATTTCGTTGCTATGCGACACACGCAGACGCGGAATCGCGGAGGGAGTTGAGACTATTTATAAATATATGTAGGATTTTGTACGGCTAGTTGAAACATCTTCCGGAATCTAGCTTTCTAATTTTTTGTAAGTGCTATTCAAAAAATGACTTGAATAATATGCTCTAAGACTTGTAGACATGTAGTTTGTTACTTTTATCGTAAGTGCGGAGTGGTAATGTTTTCAGGAAAACCTTGCTCGCATATTTCGAGACGTTTTATCGGTGCTTGGCTTTTGCGATGAATTCTAAAAAATATTAAAATTAATTTCTTACACTCTCCGTTCTTCATTCTGATTTAACATTTAATATTTATTTTATCAGTATGTATGCTCGATTTTTCAATGTCAAAACAAATAGATGCGGGTTTTTTTTAGGGTACTGTACAGTTTTTTTATCTTTATCTTTATCAGTCGGGAAATCATTAATTGTTCGGTCCATTATATCCTTTGCAATCTACCGTTTACAATCTTCATGTTGGTATTCTTTCCATTTATGTTGAGTTGTCGTGGCTATTTGGACTGAAAACGTCTTTTATTTAAAAATGGTTAGCGTTATTTATGTATTCCGAGTAAACAGAGTATTCAACTTTTCCAATACAAATTCACTCTTTAACAAATAATATTGTAGTAAATTTTATTGTTTGTGGACATCTCCGTATTTATATATGAAAACAAAATGTTTTATATCTCAATATGGATCGCTGAATCCACCGAGTACGTTTTGTACGATACAATATCGATATGGATACCAGAACTGCCAAAGGCATCCTGCTCGGCGAACAGTTTGCCAACATTTTGGTTACACGGCAAGTTCACAGTGGGGGAGTTTTCTACAATTGGAAAATTTCTGTATTTTTTATTTGCTTTAGTTAAGCGTTTTGTACCCACGATGTATAAGGAAGGAAGTATTCAAATAAATTACAAAAGTAAGAGACCGTGAAACCGCACGCAATACACTATAACGTCATATTTCCATATATATATAGTAAATGTTATAAACACGGATTGCACGCTATTCTTTAAGAGAAGTAATTAAATGATTTGCCATTTAAATATAGGGTTAACAAGAAAAAACAGCTATTATATCATTTGGATATTGTACTATGTTTTTGTCAGCAGTGAAAAAAATATCAGGCTCAGTGTAATTAGCAAACAAACTAAATTTTATCAGGAAGTAAACACATCTTTTGTCAGCTTAATATTTATGCGTATTCAAAATCAATAGTCATGGAACAGAGTTATTACTTGGGGTCAGCAGAATTATATAATTGAACAGTAACTAAAAGGTTAGGTTCGGTTTTTGTTTAGCAGAATAAAATTAATTTTACAATTTTTTTTATTAAATCTGACTTACGATCAGCCTCTTTATTACTTATATTGCTGTAAATGTATTTTAATTAGCTATATACTTTAGAGCTGCCTAAGATGAGATTATTTGCTGATCAATCTTGTTCTACTTCCACTGACTATATTTGCCGACAGTAAACATTTTAGAGCTGACTAAAACCTCAATATTATGCTGACCGTTTAAATAATAGCCATTCTTTAATACAAATTCGTGTTCAAAAGTTCAATCAATGTTAACAATCTCGGTAATTTTTGTTAAACGGTAACATCACTTATTCATTTGTTGTTAATTGTTAATTATTATTACCATCATTTTCCTTATCGTAAGAGGATCGAAGGCCCAATTGTCTTCATACATTATTTGTTGTCGCCTTTCCCAGCTCAGTCTGGAGTGACCCACCCTCCGGGTGGCAAAAAGGTTACAACTTGGTAGTCGTTCATCTGGTAGTAAAACTATTTTTATCTCATATTTATAAATACAATACACTAAATTAAATAAATCATCTTTATTCATTCTTAATCGATTCGCTTTTACGCAATATATTTAGGGAATCGAACAAAATAAAATTCAGGTAATAAATAAATACAAATTTAAAAAAAGGACACATTATTATTAAAAATTTGTAGTTTTTTTTAGAAGATAGTTCTGTGATATTTGAATACATATTAAATGCATCAATTAGAAAGATATACCTACATACAGATATCAATTATTTATTTGAATCTTAGAATATGGAATTTTCTAGCCGTGGAACTCGAAAAACTGATCTACGGTGTTGATTTTCACGAAATTTATAAAAGTGCCAAAATATCGAAAACTAACAATTTTTTACTAAGGTCAGTCACGAGTTATGTCAGCCCTCCGAGGGATGACGTTGACTTTTGGGACACCTTATATGAGTTGTATTAAAGTTTATCTAAAAATTTAATATCTTCTCCTAGCGTATATTACTCGAAGGTATTCTTAATAAAAGGTGATATAATGATGACAACATATATGTTCGAAAATTTGTAGTCAATTTACTAGGTTGATATGGTGTAATCAGTCAGCGCGCTTCCCTGTATATGAAGAAGTCCTGGTTCAAATTCCGGTGGCAGCTAAAATATATTTTCGATAAATTGATTTATCTATATGTATATCTTTCTAATTAATGCATTTAATTTGTATTAAAATAAATATGAATTTTCTTCTTTGTTTTCTCTTTATACCTATTTTATTACCACGTGTTTTTTCATTCATTCATTCTCATGTGTAGTTTTCATCCATAGTTCATTCACGATCACCACTACTGTGCAGTCACGTGTTTTAAAATCTGGTATAACCAGCTGTTTGCCAGTCAACTGGTTAATCTTGTATTGGAAAGAATTATTATGAAATAAGTTCGATCAAATATTAACTAGATAATGCCTACTGTAAATGAGTTATCTAAAACAACTCAAGAGAATTAAAATATATTAAGCTACCCTATGAATAACACAGTGAACGAAAAAATTGAGGCTCCTTTTTATCGTAAATTCAATCAGGTAAATTATTTTATAAGTAAAATTGTTTATGTTACAGTCGCAGGGAGAGAAATGAAACTGAAATTTTTCACGGAAGCTTGGTTTAATACGTACATGGAATGGTCCCCTTTTTCCGAGAAATACTCGAGCCCTCACAATGAATTAAATATACTGTTAATGTAATTCACGGCCGCGCGCGCAGATATTATTAATTATGTAACTGCATACGGAACGTATTTATTAAATTATACGTACACCCGGGCAACAGCGAGATTTTCTGCTTGTTTTGAAATTTTTTGGTTCACAACTAGGTTAAATAAAATTATGACATTATTCTAGCTGCGCGCGTCAAACGTCCAAGTTTTTTTTTATTTATTGTGTTGAAGCCATCAAATATGTTTGAAATGTTTTTGGCACAATCGCGTGATGTCGTAACAGGAAACTTTCGTATCTCAGTGTCAGTGGCGCGCACTAGTCTTAGGTTATCCTGCTAATAACAATGCCGTGAAGTACAATGGGCTGCATTGCCTTAGAGGTTGTACATATCTGAACTGGAGGCGTTTTTTCTGAAAGAAATAAAATATATCACAACATGTTGGTGTTAAAAGTGTACCTATGGAGTTATTTTCTATTCTTAAGATTTTTTATTTATTTTTTAGAGAAACAAACAGTACAATAATAATAACTGATATAACATGATATAATATAAAAATAGCACTAGCGAAATTTCTTCGGAATTAAACAAATAGTATATAATAAACTAAAGAATAGTACATTTAAAGAAACTGAAAAAACAAAAAGATTTTTACATTAAATTAAACATAGTAAACTTAAAAATAGTGTATATTAAAAAAAAACTGATAAAGTGGAAAGGGTAAGGAGAGGAAGGAAATGGGATGCAATATATACAATTTATGTCAATAGTTATTAAAAAGTTGGCGTAGTTTAATTTATTAATTAATTAAAGGGAATCAATTTATTCTTACTAATATTCTAGGTAAATTCTTGAAGTCATTAAGAGAACCGTAAAAAAATGTTATATAAAATAATACTAACTTACCATCACGCCGTTTCCCTGCGGGGAGAGGCAGAAAAGATTGAGCCCCACACTCTTCTGTCCTGACACACAATTCTCGCCTCATCTACATTCATACATCTTCTCGTACAAGCTCTTAGATTATCGAAGCTTCTGACAGGACCACCCTCCAGTATCTGGTTTACCTGGTCATGCCAACGCAGACGTCCTCTATTTTTGGTGCCATCAACACCACGTAAATAATAATCTGCTTCGTATACAAATATTAGGCTGTATACTTGCCCATGAAAACATTTTACAACACCCCGCGAACGAAACAAGTATTGCGTTTAGTTCGTATATATTATATTTGGGATAGAATTTTTGAAAAATTATTAATGAAACCCATGCACAGATTTACCCGTTTTTTTATTTATTAATCTTCTTACATAGTCAACACGTCAACAGGCAAAGTTAAAATTAATTGCGTGGACTCAACATACATATTTTATAGGTTCATAATACATATATCAAATAAATATGTAATTTAAAAGGAATTATGGTTATGCGCAGCTTTTTTGATTGAATAGAGTATAAGCCACTATTGTATACAGATGAAGTGCTGATCAGCTGTTCATGGATAATATTTGAGTAGATTTCAACGATTTTTGCGATGTGTGAATTTTATTACTACCGTATGTTAAGTACCAGTAAATGTTTACGGTAGTAATCGATTCAATAATTCTTTCATCAAATCAATATTGTTGTTTAAGTCGTTTTGGCCATATTTTACTTTTGACGAATAAAGCGAAACGGCAAAATTATTAAAGTCAACAAATAAACATTTTTGGATTTTGTTAAATACAGAAAATTCTCATGTGTATTTATATCTTGTGACATTTCAACGATTTGATTTTTTAAAACTTAACAAGGAAAGATTGTATCTCCATTATCGTACTTATTTATATCTTTAATGCACAGGTGCTTGGAAAATCGGTGTCCAGGTTTCTGTTTTATAATATTAAAAAATATATTTTAAATTGAATACGTTAATAATAAAAATAAACGTGTTCCGAGTCGTTTCAAAGTGAAATAACATCGTAAAAGTAGCTTGACTGATTTCTTTTAGATAAATAAAACAAGGTATCTACATTTTCTTACACTCCATGACATTACACACTATAAATGTATTACAATGTTTCGGCAAAATTTCCCGATTTTTCGGCAAAGAATGTATTTGTTTATATGTTCCGGAAGTTTTGATTAATGAATCACGCTGTATTGTGTATCTACCTATTCAATAAACATTATTAACCGCAACAAAACAGTACTCGAGTAGAGAAAGCTTGAATTTAACGATGACTATAAATAAGGTTATGAAAGTTCGATTCCTAAGATACGGTGCGCTACAGCATGTGCTGCACTTCTCATGTATTTTCATCATCGGGAACTTGCCGTAAGCGTGCGGAGCCTTATTATCCGCAATTAATGCGCTAGACCTCCTCGTGTTGGCCCGGCGCAGAGAATGCAGCCGGTCAGTTCGCTATTGGAGTTCACATCTCGCCGATGACTAAGAGTCTTATTTTGGTGAGACAAGATCGAACGCTCGCTTCGTGGTCTGCCAGAACTTGCGCACAGCTTTTGTCTATGAAAGCTTGCCGCGAGAGCTCGCTTTAGGCGGTATCAATATTTGTTCGCTTTTGTTATGTTTATGTCATGGTGTATTTTGTTTCAGGAAGGCGAGACTGCGGCGCAGGCTGTCGCCCACAGCCTGGCCGGCAAGCTGGCCGCCCTGCAGGATGCGGGCCCCGCGCGCCCCGCCTCGCTAGGCCGCTCTATGCTGACCAGAGAGGCCGCTACCATCACAGGTCACTATAGTCACATTTTATCTTATTCTTCTGTTTCGTAACTTGGCTCTGTTGGCAGATTTGTATTTAATTTTTTATGGTATTTTAAAATGTCCATATACCTTCAAGAATGCATGCGATGCTTGGCAAAATGAAATTTTCTAAGGGCACCTTTCACGACCTTGGCACATATCAGAGTGTGAGGAGGGTTCATTTTTAGATCGATCTCAGAGGTTACATTTTTCTACCCGCGCAACAGGCAATAATAAATCGAAGTACTATTTCATTGTGACGGACAAATGGTTAAACAATATGTATATTGTATTCCAGCATGGAGTGTAGATTGAATTGTCACCTTTGTAAATTATTTTTTTATTTAGATAGTCACATATAATATATAAGTATTGCACAGCTAAAAAAAGGCAGTTTGTTACATATATTTTACACCGATTTTAAAATGCATTGCCCAACTAGGCAATCGTGTTTTAGGGCAAAGATAATGATGAAATGAAAAAATGTTTTCAGTATCCGTTCAAAAATGTTATAAGTTTTTACTGTAATTTAATGCTGTTAACATATTTGGTATTTTAAACTGGATCAAAAAGTAATTCAAATATATAAACCTTAAACAAAAAATGTATCACTTGTTATTTAAATCGCTTGTTAAAAATAAAACAAAATTAAATTATATTAGTAATTTTGAGAATCGCTGCTCGAAAACTGTCACAAATCCGCACAGTGAAAAAACTACACTTAAAGAAAACTGAATATTTGAATGAAAATAAATGTATTGAAGGTAAATAAATATATTTGATGCAACCTTGAGTTTTGGCACTGGTCCACCGTCTTTCTAATTTCCCCACAACCTTGCCGTTTAGCAATGAGTGACGCAAATATTCCAGGATTCCTTCGAGGATGCGTTCAACGATCGCGCCGGGGCGAGCACAGTCGGGCCACCGCTTGGCACATGGAGGAAAGGAGGTTGAGCACGCTGCGTGATTTTTGGCGCCGGTCCATTCCGTCCAAAACCTCTCAGCTGTTTATTTCTGATCGGCTTGCTAGCCGGCAGTGCGGCGCGCGGCCCCCGTCTCTGGACTCCGCGACTCCGCGACTCCGCTTCACTACGTATTTTCATTCAATATTTATTCTCGCCAGATATGGATACAGTCTGCCCGGCGCGAACGCGGAGCCTCCGATCCGTACGCGTTCATCTGGCTTCCCTCCGAGTGACGACCCGATAAGTGATCCGCGGTGACACCGTTCAGTGGAAGTGCAAACTGTGCGGCGTCACAAGATTGTTAGATCACCGACCGATTCGTGACTGCTCGCTCGCCAGTAGAACGAATCTTGACACGATCTCGTTATTGAATTAATTTAGATTTGTCTCGCTTTATTCTTCGTCATGTGTTAATTTTAAAAAATCGATTTTAAAATACGTATCTTCGTACATACGTTACATTTGACAGTTTTTAAAAGACAACAATTTAATTGAGCAAAGTATTTTTGATCAGTAAATTACTTACAATAATTTGAGTAATCGGTCACCTAAATAATAAAATAATAGATTACAAATTTATTTACTAATGATCGCCGGAATCTTGATTAGGTTACTTTATGTTAGGTTAGATAACCTGACCTATAAAGTTATTCTCAAATTATAATGTTCATAAAATGTGGTAGCAAAATCCAAATATTTTGTGTTCAAACTAATAGTCACACGACTTTATTTTTAAGATATCTGCGAGTTGAGTATTGCTGCACAACTTTTGGTGCTTAAATATTATTTTTGGTGGCAAAAGGCAAATATTTTGGTGCTCTGTGTATCTAAACCATTGTGTATTCGAGCGAGAGTAAAATTAAAGACACGCATTGTTGGCGAGAAATGAAATTGCGATCTTCACGATTTAATCTTCCGTCATCTTTAATCGTGACCCGTCACCCGCCACCCAGTACCCTGTCAGTTCCCACGACGCCGGCGCTAGATCACCGTCTGGGCGGCGATAGGGGAGTTCACCGACTCGCGATGGTGGCGTGGTGAGCTGGCGAAGGATGTACACGGCCGTGGCGGGGGCGTCTGGCAGGGGTCGGGGGCGCCTGCGCAAACAGTCCTCGGCTGAATACATTGAAGACAAGCACAAGATCCTGTGCAACTGGCACAACGGTAATATTTAAGACAATATTTGCAAAATTACTTTGTGGCAACATATTATATAAATAATAAGAAAAAAACACTTTGTTTAAAAGGCAACATAATATATTTATTAAATGAATTTTATAATAAGATTAAATTTACCATAGAAATAGGAAAAAAATTGAACATCTCCATAGCTAAAAATAAACTAGAATTTAACATATTTCGTAAAGATATTTATACTGATGTAAATAATACATAATACTTCTAATCATCTATTTTCTCAAAAATTATCAGTTTTTTATTTCATTCTTAATAGATTAGTTAATGTTCCCTTATCCGTAATTAACTTCAATTGCAATTAATAATAGTTATAATATTTAATTAATAGATAGTTTGTTAAACAATCTGATCATATGTTTACTCACCAATAATTGATAGTGGGAAGCAGTGGAGAAAAATCGTATTTTTAAATAATCATACTTCATATTCAGTTATAAAAAATAACCCAAATTCTTTACAATCACTTTTTTATATTAATGACGAGGAAAAAGATGATATTTTTAAAAGAAATCGGGGGTCTTCAAATTAATTTGCAATGATTGCAATAATTTTTATATAGGTAAAACTTGCAGATATTTTGATGTTAGAATTGAGGAGCACTTGAGATGTCTAAGTAGCAACAACTATTCTGAATTCTCTAATCATGTTTTGGAAACAAACCATTCTTTTGACATTAACAAGAATTTATAAATTTGACCTACAAATAGGTGTTAATAGCAAATTAAATATTATAAATAACCAAATCCTTTTAAATTTGTTTTCATAGTAGTTCCAAATTAGTTATAGTTTTGTATTTACCTATGTTGCATTTTTAATCTTAGTATACATTATTTCCTGAAGAAGATACCATAGGTATCGAAACATGTTGATGTATTGATAAATAGTGGTTTTAAACAAAGTGTTTTTTCTTATTATTAGGTAATAGTTAAATTCGGTTGAAATAAATAAGTCTAATATCTCTCTAAAATGTAAAATTTATATAATTGATAACATAAATAACAATTAAAAAATTATATATATTTTATACATAATATTATAATATTTTTACGTAACTATCTATGATTCTTATCTTACCGTATGCACCGCAAGGGTCATTATTGCGTTTTGCATTTCAAAACGATGCAAAAGGCTCAACCGCGTACAATTCTCATGCTTCGAAATGGATGGGAACCATGCTGGTTGCGGTTGGTGGTGCAGTTTTGTATTATTATTTACTTGTGCCGGTTTGGCATCTTCTAAAATTATCGTATTTGAAAATATATATTCACACAGGAATGAGATTCGCGCGGCAACCGGCATTTCGTTATAAATCTCATCACGATGAGGCAATGTTTAATTGGTACGGAATTATATAAGTCTGCTCTTTCGACTATTTTACTGTTTGTAAGGATTTCCGAAGGTGCGGAGCAGAAGTTTATCTTCGCTTAATCGTTAAATTCTTGCTCTTTAAAATTTTATTTCGTTAATCCGTAGATATATAATATTTACTAGATATTTTAAAATAGAAATTAAATGTATTAATTAGAAAGATATACATATAAAATCAATTGTTGTTGCTACCGGGATACGGGATTTTTTTATAAACACATTTAATTTTGTATTTAAAATGTGTTCTGAATAATTACAACTTCACAATAAGAATGTGTTCTGAAAAATATTTTTTATATTTAATTTACTCAATTTTATTCAGCATTTAGGCAGTATTTCGTTGGGAAGTCACGTTTATAAAAATATACTTTAAATTTTAATAGTTTAATGGAAATTTTAATAACTTAATGTAAATATTCACCTGCACAACTTTAGTAATAATTATTATTCACGATGACGTATTTTATAATGCACCTGTGCTAATCTTATTTTCTTACTTCTAATAACGCGCTTAACTTCAATATATTCTCGTCTTAATATATAAACCAGAAATCTATCAAATTCTGTCACATTGGATCAGGTTATTTTCTCAATTAATCGATTTTTTTTATAAACTCATGCTAAATTTATATTATATTAAATATATTATTTTTCATGCATATGTTAATAATAAACGAGAGGCGACTTTTCAAAATAGCCCGAGAGAACAAAAAAACATATTTTACTGTAATGATGCTGTTATCACGATTTAAAGTCTTACATTTTGTAAAAATTTTGTCAACGGCAAAGAGCTTTATGCTCTGTAATTTTTTTTCTCTTAAATGTAATGTAAATTTATACGTATCCTAACTAGCAGTTATCGCCGGGTCCTGCGGGTAACTGTAATATATTAGGGTCGCTGCGTGGCCACGACCAGCGTCTTTGTAATCAATAAAAGAGTAAAGAGAGCAGACTGCGCTGTGTCCCGTATCCTTGTACTTACTTGGTTTCGAGAAAAAAATTAGTTTTAAAGAAAACAAACAATAATAAAAAATATTGATAATGTTTATTAAATTTCAAAATCCTCAATTCTATTATAGCGACGCCAAAAAGAATCGACAATAATTTCACACTAAAATATATATTAAATAATTTTTTCTTATCGATATCGAAATTTTTAAATTGTATTCATCCGTATATCATGAATTTCCAATCAATGGGGAATCGTAAAGACATATATAAGAAATTAATTAAATAACTGTATTCTTCTCTGTGCATTGTTCGTCATGCCTCTCTGCGTGTTAACTTCCCTCTGTGACATTTCTGCATGCATTGTGTCTAAAAAGGTGCCCTATCCATTGGCCCCTTCGATTTGTCCTTTTATGGACCTCTTTTATTGCTCTCCCCTGAACCCCTATTTACAATTTATATTATTAAATTAATATCATTAATAAAGTATTAAATCGTAATCATTATTCATATACAGTTCCCCATTTACGTCCTTTTCTGACTCGAGAATTTTCGAAAAGTCCCTCAAATGTTTCGCCGCCCACACCTGATTACCATTCCAGCAACTGTGATCTAATTAAGCGTTGAACGTTTTTAACGGGAGCGAGAATAAAATATTAATAGTTTTCGGGTGCTCTTCAAACCTTACGGAACAGTGCCTACGGCCTAACCAGATGTACAAATAACCATTAGCTCTTTATTTATAATCTTGTTCATCAATCCAAAGCCGCGCTCGCTCCGCGCGTTATGTGTGATGTGTGAGTGAGAAATAGCTCGAAGCTGTACGGCTTCGATGTCTCCCACGCCGTTTTGATTGTTTTAGATAACTTCTATATTTAATCGACGTTCATTCATCTTGATGTATTTATTTTACTTTTATTCACGTGGTTAGAAACTTTCACGACTGTCTAAAATCATCGTATTTTTTTTTTGTTGATTTTATCTTTTTTTTTTTAAATGTACTTGTTTAAATAATAGTGCCATAATAATTTTATAGTATGTTGCGTTATTAAAATAATGTAAACCTAGTAGGGTAATTGATGTGTAAAATTTCCACACATGAGTGGATTATATAATAATGCTTTTTCAGTATTAGTTAATTAATGTAGACGTAACAGTATTATGTTCTTAATATTTACTGTAAATGCATTGTGATTGGTAATTTTTAATTAAATTATACAGTAAACTTTGTATTTCACCACGTAAGTTTCATATAAAAAACCAACCCGGTTAATCGCTGAGGACATTTTATTTCTTCTTCTTTTAAATAGGCAATCCACCCATCGAGAGTGATTTGTGCCATTAATCAAGTTAAAACTTTATTGTCGTTCAAAAAATTTGCTATTATATAGATTAAATGTGGCGAGTTAAGGGAAAGAAGATGACACAAGTTAACCGGGAGTTGAAAATTACCATTGACGAGATTACTGTAAAAAAAACTGTGATCCGCAATGGGCAGGCAAAAAATACATTTTATTTCATCATCACTAATTTTATATGTTGTGCATCAAGAATTTCATTTTTGAAACTAAAGTTAATGTTTAGTTCTCTATCATCCTGGAAATCGGTTAGTTTTTCATATATAATTAAATTATTTAATGTATTATGTTTTTTCTTTTTTCTTATATTTGAAAAATGTTTTGATTCAATCAGGGTAGTTAATGATAAAAAGTTAACGTTAAAAATTTCAACATTATTTCGCACACTGCTGGAGTCGATTAATTTTTCCGATGTTTCCGAGAAAATTTCAAAGTTTTCAAATTTATTTTATTTAGCATATATTTGATTATAAAAATATGTTATTTAACAATTACAAATAACTTCAACGAGTAGTGCATCTTTCGGTAAATACTTATCTCATTGCGGTCTATAAATATCATCGACCAAAATAAATTCGCGTAGCTTATAAGCCTGTGGTGGAGATTACATATGTACATTTATTTATATTTCTGATTATTTATAGAAGATATACATAATTAAATTTTTAACGTCAATATTCGTTAGAAACAAAATCCTGAAAGCTCTTAATACATCAGCGAGAAGAATTGCAATTAACTATATTTATGTGATCACTCTTATGCAGATGATAGATTCAAACAAAAGGGAAGTATTGATCCGATATTGAAAGATATGCTAAAAGACTCAGACTGCCGGAGATAACGAAAACTGACGGAGATAACAAAGAGCATTCGTTTTTTTAAATAGATAACAAACTGCATAATATGCATATTATAATACATTTATTTTATTTTATTTGTAACTATATAATACATTGTGAAATCTGTTTGGACTGTGCCCGTCTCACTAGAGAAATTTTGTGTCGAGACGGGCATAGTTTACAAGCAATTGTTCAATTAATTAGAATTACAAGTAGTAGATAGAATTACATTTATTACTATATAAAAGGTGTATATGAAGAACAATTTTAAAGTGGACTTAATTTTTGGATCACTTTGTAGCAATAATTAATATAGGTATGCGTCAATATGTTTGGGTGAGTGCACCAATACTGGCTCTACCCATATTACGAATCCAAGTTTTAATATATAGTTTCATGTTCTTCATATATTATTTATCTTTGTACGAAACGATGAGAGCCATGGGATATGTAATTAAATAATGATTTCCTTAACTAGCCACGATTTTTCCAGATTTAGAATTTAGTCTCTTAATTATACAATATAATATTGTGAAGAAAACACGTTTTCATGTTGTATGCAAATCGGAAGCAAAATGTTGCAGTCACTGCGTCAAAACAACATTTCCGCAGTGTGGTATCATTTTGTAACCGGAAAGAAACGGGGCCCAATTATGGAATGGAATAAATTATATCAAAGGTGACTGGATTATTTACCTAAATTAAAAAAAAAAAAAAAAAATTATCACTATGACAAAATTTTATTTAAAATCTTAGATGTGTCTATGCTTAAATAGCTTAGATTTATTTGGAAGGTAGAAAAAGCGTTTGTTATGATATTTAACCCATCAGAATATCGTACGATTCGTCTTTTGGTTTGGACTTTACTTTTTCTCAGCTCGATTATTTTTCAAAAATATTCGAACATCTAACTTTATTCGAGATTTTGAGAATAAAAAAACATAATCTGGAATAACGATGTGTAGATATCAACACGTCATGCCGACACTGTAAATTTTCAATTTTCCCACATATATTAGTACTTTTGAAGACATACGTATTATTTAACATAACATTATTTAAAAATCATTACAATTTGACAGCTTTGTGACATTAGTCAATTGTAATGTTATTGTATGTATCTAAGTGCTTGGATATCTACTGGTTTTATTTCCACGTCCACTGTTTTCGCATCACGTGGTCTCTCCAAAAAAGATCGTTGAAGGCTTCGCTGTACAATTTATATTTAACACGGACATAAAACAAAATATCACAATAAGGCGGTCCTCATAGTCCAGTGGGCATGACATTGGCTTCTCACACAAGGGGCTTCGGGTTCGATTCCCGGTGAGAATACAACACATCTAGGTCATTTTCTCAAGCCTGGGTGTTTTTGTGATGTGTTTCACTACGGTAATTAGACCCCGTCGCCTGTTGTAGTGTTAAAAATTAAAAGTAACCTCACTCGACAAACGAGGTATTTTAGCAACCCACCTTTTGAACGATGGACTGCGAATATTTTGTGTCTTTTGAATAAATCCAATGTCAAAGGAAATATAGTCTGAAATCGTAATACGCATGCATACCATCACACATGTCCCTACAAATTATCAGTCAGTTAAAATATCCAAAAGATTGAAAAAACTAGCGCCGAGGAAAGAATACGAAAACGAAGAAATACTGTCTTTATTCTGTACATAATACATAGAGTTATGAAAGAAAAAAAACTACTTTTTTGAAAGTTTTTGAACACTCCGTATATAATATTAGTATATAAAAGTATGTTCCCGCTAATTGAGAAAAAAAAAACAATTTCACAAAAGGACCACTTCTAATACATTCCGTATATTGTTCCTCGATAATATTTTTTAGATACAAATGCACTTTTTTTTATTTTTGAAAACCCGAGAGTATATTTTACTTTAAACCGAATACTTACTTGAAAATCTTTTTTATATGTTTGTGAGCATGTTGTGTATATGCTATTTTTTCTAGGGCTTGCGTCTGAGTTATTTAAATACCCTGGTATAAATAACGCATTCTTCGGGCGTATTTTATTGCAAGCAGAGTGCAGATAACTCCGAACCTTGCTTCGTGAAGATAACTCCGAACTTTACTTCGTGAAGATTCTCCTTCGCTTACCATTTGCACATTCAAGATACTGTAATAATTGCTCGACACCGCTCAGGCGTGACGATTGTTTAGCATGGAGCGTGTGTATTGTGTTTGTACATATCTGTGGAGCGATTCCTCGGTAAATTATGGCGGTTGTAAATTTGATGTGCAGCATTCTCAAACATTATTTTTGTTTCAGTATGTTAGCGTTTGTCTGCGAATGCAAATGCCTGCAATGGAACAAATTGCACTCTTATTATGAAAATACTAGTAATGAATTCATGTCATTTTCACTATGTTAATTCATTTTCTACAATAAAGATGTGCGAAGAGCGGTCACGTGTTAAGAGTGAGCGAATGTATCTATCGATAAAAAATTACGTTTTCAATATTGATTACTTACCGAAAATATAATGCCATTATAAAAATAATTTTCGCCGTTTATACGTCGGTCACAATCTTAATAACGCAAGCTCGTGCATTTTCGAATATTTTTTGTACGCTCCAGAAGCGGGCTCTGCATCAAAGCGACCGTTCGCAAGGTCTGATTCCTTCTATCCCCATTGTAACACCACATTTTCTTTATTGATAGTAAATTTGATTAAAAAATTTATCATTTTTATAATAAGAATGGCGCAAATCATTTTTTTTTTTTTGCAATGGTTAAATTAATTGCTTTGTATAGAATACCGTATATACTGATTCAGACAGAATAGTGGAGAGTGTAAATTGAATAAATTAACAGTTTGAAGTGTTTAAAAAAATTACGTAGGTAAAATGCAAAAAAAAAATATTCTGCGCTATGAACGCAATTAACGATGTAAAGATTTATATATTTATACGATATGACATACAAAAATGTTTTAAAAACAACAATTTCTTACAGACATATTAATGAACAAGCAAAGCAAAGATAATTTATAAAAAAATATATAAATATATTAATAACACCAATTTTTTTTTACATAAAAACTAAAAGCAAATATTATGATAATTTTTGATGAGTTGTAAATAGAAAATACATACAAATAACAGTAAAAATTTATAGTTAAGATATTTAACAAGATGGTATGGAATCCAGTATTTATGTAATCTAAAATAAATAATTTTTAGCACTTGATTTATGTGTGTTGTATTGATGAATAATAGTGAAACCAGCATTAAATGTATTAATTCTCCCTGAAACCCGGTGTGTGATCTCAGTATCGTATACAACGGTCGCTTGTGTCTCGGCCGGCATGATAATTAACGTGACGAATTAAGAAACATATCGTTAATTTATTCTTAACACTAGATTGTATACAGTGCGGTGTTTCAAATAATGTAGAAATTTTGCATCGCTCACGCATTTTTAATTTGTATTTTTATGCGCGTGTTAATAATAATAATTATAATTATCTCGCCAAGCGCACCAATTTTGTAGTGCTGTATTTGATAACTAATATCTTTATTTAAAATTGCGTTTATCACCGTGACCGGTATTTTTTACGCTAATTGAAAGTCATGCATTTTAATATTTTCATAAATATCAAGGTTTATACCGTTGATGTTGTTTTTGTCCTTGTGATTGTATTAATCTTTTTAGTTTTTTTTTTTTTTTCACTTTTAGATACAAATGTTGATAACTTGTCCAAAATACCCATCTTATATTCCTTCGGACTTTCCTTCTATTCTTTGTGTTCGGTATTCACGTACGTTGTACTTCACTTGTAATAATGACTCTGTTATATTATTATTACTATGGAAAGTTGTCTCCACCAACGAATATCCTTCATTGATGCTACTACAGTATTTGAAAATATATTCCGTATTCATGAACTTGTTCCGTATTATATTCCTCCGAAACTATTAAATTATACTTATTCGAAATTTAAACAGGGCACCATTGTTTGAATTATTATTTTAGTAATACAAATTAAATGCATCAATTAGAAAGATATATATATATATATACCGGGAAAGTGCGATATCCAATTACATTACGTCAGCCGCGTAAATAGTCGACAAATGCAGTTATTTCAAATTGCTACATCTTACGTTTCATTTAATTTTAAAGGTATCACCTTTTTATTGCGAATGCCTACTTTGAGAAATAATCGCTAGGAGACGCCAATTAATTGGATATCGCACTTCCCCGGATAGAAAGAGATCCTGGTTCAAATCCCGGTGGCAGCTAAAATATTTTTACGATAAATTGATTTTATGTGTATGTATATCTTTCTAACTGATGCATTCAATTTGTATTAAAAATACCTTAGAACTATGTTCTGAAAAAAAATTACAACATCGCAAATAATAATGTGTTCACTTTTAAATATTATTTTATTATCGTTTGGTATATTATTTTTATTATGGAAATTGTCTGATTCTAATACTACTTATAAACTATCTTCCTTTGCACTAATTATTCAAATCTATATAGGATCAAGCTTACACATTTTATCAATGTTATTATACCTGACCCATGTACTAGACCCCACATATCGACTAACAACAGTGTTGCAATTTTTCTTTAATTCTTTTATCTATACTCTTATCTACTCGTACGTTTACGTATATACCGTATAATGTATGAACATCTCACATTATAACCGACTCGTATCATGTTCGCTATGATCCATTACACACATTAAAGGCCCGCTCTAACAAGGCAGTAATTTTTAACACTGACCTGATTTTTGTTCAGACGTTATTATCCGTTATCCACTCGGTTCACCTTTTGTAACAATAACAAAGACGCAGAGTAAAAGGATGACGGAGACAGTGACCTCTGTTTGATCGCGTTAGCACCGCATCCGGCATCCACTGCCACTATTGCATGCGCACACGAAGGTGCATTATATACGCATTAAGGTGGCATCGTTTAATCTGATAAGTCAAATGTCTGCTTGACTGCAATAACAATTTTGTATGGAATTTTTGCCGATGCGATGGTATTTCCTTTGGGTGACGACGTAACGGCAACAGAAACTGCCAAGTGAATGCAAAAACGATATTTTATCACGTTACCGTCTTGGGAATAAAATGTTTTACGGAGAAAAGTCAGGTTATTTTATCTCTCGCCCCGCAGTTGCTGGGTTGCGTTCCAGAATGATGGTCCTGGTTTATAGATGGTATTAATTGTTCAACCGGCTCTGACATTTTGTTTGAATTATTTTATTACAGAGGTTTGCAGCGGCGGAGAGCTGCCTGAAGTGGAGATAATCAGTCTCCTGCATGAGAACATCCCCAAGTACAAGTTAAGAGCCGATACACTCACCGCCTTTTCGGGTAAGTTTTCTGACTAATCCACAATGATTCATCACCCGTGTATTTTCCACCCCATCCTTTACCCCTCGCTTTATTGTTTTAGTGTATATTTTGCCTTAGTTAAATATGTACATGATATCACGCAGATTCTCTGTTTCACTCGAGTGTGCTGCTACCGATTGTACATGCAATAATTTGCCGGGTTTTTCTCAACCCCCTAATTGTGTTGAGGATACGGGCTTCCTTCCGATGACTCAAATTTCGCACACTGTATCCACTCCGCGTAAATTATTACTTGACCTAATAATAATCAAATGTTGTAATTTCTGTTATCAATAATATGCATATTTGTCATAAGTAGAATATATTATTGAACGGTTGAAAGAAGAAGTCAGAGAGGAAAGCTTAGATAATAATACACTAAATAAGGAGTATAGCAAATACGGACACTTACAGGGTAAATATTATATTCCAGGCCGATGTTGTTCATTCATCAAAATTTTAAGCGTAGCTCGGGCTGTGTGTGATGTGGCACCGCCCTGTTGAAACCACATGTGTTGCAGGCCACCAAAAAGTGTTTACATCCTGAGAAAAATACGGCACAATGATTCCGCTGGCCCACATGGCGCACCATACAGTAACTCTACGTGGGTGTAAAGGTCGTTGGTGGATCAATTGAAGATTTTCAGTACCCCAATAACGACTGTTTTGTTTATTAACAAAACCCGCCAAATCACAATGTGCTTCGTCCCACATGATGATTTTTTTTTTAAAAGTCGGGTTTGTGTTTGTTTTAATGACTTCAACACTTTGATGAGGCACAATAAATTTAATTATTTTAATTAATTAAATTAATTAATTAATTTATTTATTTAATTTACGACTATCAAATGCGAACTGACAAATGTCTACCAAACAAAATCGCCCTGGAACATAATATTTACCCTGTACATACAACTTCTGGATGGTGTCCAGGATAAAATCGCACGGTGAGCATTGCATCGGCGACAATGCAGTTCTTAAATATGACAGAATAATAAGATACTGTTTAATTTGTTGCAAGACAGCAATTCAGTATGGAAACCGCCATTAATAGGACAAAATATATATCAGATCTTAATCCCAGGTTACACTAATTTTCGTATCGCACTTTTCCATCTCCTCTTCTTTCACACACAGCATCTATGAAAAAGATTACATTTTGTAAGTGACATCTCCTGTGTAATTAAAAATCATTGTATTAATAAAGTAGATAAATGATTGTGTGACCTTTATTTTAAAAATGCGGTGAAAACTCTGTGACCATTATAGAAATGATAATTAAAAAGATTGTGAATATCATACGTCATCAACCCATACGAGTTACGAAATAACAATGAAAGAAACTTATCTTATGAAGCAATTAAATTATGTGAGAGTGGAAAAATACCGATGCATAATAGGTCATGACAACGTAGATTGAAATCGTCAATATATTTTTTGTTTTGTAAAAATTACTCAAATGATTATTTAAAAAAAAAAATTGTAGTAATTTAAAATGTTTTTGGTTTTTCGGCACATTTATTTAAGTTGGAGATCTTGTTTCTAAATCTGCGTCTTACGCACAAGTTATTTGTGTTTTTTTTTTAATTCCAGAGATTTATTTTGCTATTTTCTGTTTTTACAGGATACGAAAATCAAGATTGGTTTATACCGTCACCTGCTCTGAAAATCGAAGACATCGATCTGAAATTATCCCCTGACCAGATCAGGGAAACACTGAACTACTTCAGTAAGTACCCATCGCTTTACTTTTTAAATTTTGCTCGCTTTTTATGTCCCTGCTGCGATCATTGATAACGCAGGTAAAATAATTCGCGTTTCTACTACCAGATCGCGCTTTAGTCGGCAGGTAATTTTCACAGGTGTCTTCGCTAATACTCGTACACAGCTTACCGATAAATACTACAGGTGTCGCCGATGCTAGGTTCTGATATGCAGTTGTCGACTCGGAACGTTCATAATTTTTTTTAAATATAACGCAAGATGTCTTCATTGGTTTTAAAATAAAATATAAAAAATATGTAATATACTAATTTATGATAATGATTGAGTATTTAGGGCCGGTTGTGTGATCAGTAGTAACTTTTTACAATAGTAAAATAAGTTACTAAAGCAATTTTTTTTTTGGTAAAACGGGTTGTTTGATCGTCAGTTAAAATATATTTACTTCTCGAAAGTACATCCCGTTGTTAACTCATTTTATTCTCCGATATCAAATAGTAAAAGCGAGAATCGATAGTTAAATATGGCGGACATTTCACAGCCGTTCCAAAAGTCATCCGACACATTGATACTTTGAAACTTGCAGTATCCGACAATTAATCATTCAGTATCCCACTATTTTAGTGATGAGAGTTCGTTGTTTTATATACATTATTACACATAATACGAAAAAATTTCACCACCAAAGTTACAGATATCGAACACCTAGGCGAAAAAATCCATAGATAATACATCAAATAAAACATATTTCATGATTATTTGTCGCACCTATAGACATCTCCATCTATGCTTTGACAGTAGTAAATTTGATGTAACGTTTGACGCAAAGGATTTTTACTACGAGCATTAGTAAAAAGTTACTACTGCTCACACAACCGGCCGTTAAATAACCGAACGAAAGATATTATATGTTTAAAGTTACAAGTTATAATTTTCTACCTAATTAGGTACAATAAATTGATCATTCAGTAAATTAAATTCTTCTTTTTTATTATCTCAATAATGAAGCATTCAAATGTTTTGACCAAATTTTTATGTTACATTTTTTGTTATTCGCGTTTCGTTTGGATCAGTTGTATGTGTAGAGTAAAATTAAATGAAAAAATATCGTTTCGGGTCACGTGTCTCTTAAGGTTACACGCAAACCCAGCAGAGACTTTCTGTCGCAAAAATGCATTAGTTTCAGCCGCGGGAAGTAACTGCCGTATCTAGAAATGTGTTATTTTATAATGCCGATTGAGAAATGTTAGTTTTTGTCCATCTTAAATTCACACGCGATTGTATTGTTTTCAGTCATGAATGGGTCGGTGCCTACATACTAATTGAATTCTTACTATTGTCTTTAATGGCGCAATCTTCTTACGTACGCGTTAAAACACTACTCGTATATTTCTACGCACTTATTTTTATTAGCGGCACGGCGACTACGCTTATTTAATCAAATCTTTTTTTTTTTTTTTTAACTTTAACATTTCAAAGTAATATTATATAATTACATTACGTTGAGAAACACTGGAGTATACAATTACTCGAGCTTTGCTTATTTGCCGTAATTATTTTTTAATAATAGTAATTTGCACTGTTTAATCAAAATTTTGTTGATTATCATCGATCCCCAGCCGGGTTATCAATATCTTATTACGGTCGATCATATTTTTCGTTCCCAACAGACAACTTTTGTTTTCGCTTTATCGCATTGATTCAGCAATTTTCCTATGTATGTGCGGTCGCTTGACGAATGTCTCGCGCTGGAATCTTAATTATGTCTACGTGAGAAATTGTTTCAAATCTTATCTCTTCCTAAAGTCATTACTTTAATAAGCGTGAACAAAAACATTATTTCACAAAATTAGAAGAAATATTACGATATATTATTCAGACATTTAACACAATACAATAATTAAACAGACTATACAGAGTGTAACATATATTATTTAGTCAAGGGGTGGGATATCTTGGTAAAATTCTAAACCTAGATATAAATTTTTTATTTAAATCTTGGACATTAAACGGTTTCAATTGAATACAATAAAAAAGGTGAAGGGTGTTTATCCAATCTAATGCGCAATGTTATTTGTATACCTATATTTTATAAATTCCAGATTATCTAGAATGTTAGGTCTATTTATTATTCTGTCGCTAGCTTCGATGCCGACTGAGATGGCGGTGGATTTGAATTCCGATCGCTGCAGATTCATGCTTAAATTACTATCTTGAATGTTCGCTGCAAACGGATCTATTATTCACATATTATCATGGATTAAAATGCTGTGAATTAAAAAGGCAATTTGACATATTATATTAAATAAAATAACAATAACTTTGTATGAAAGCACGAAATTTATTATACGTCAACCGGTTTCGTTTATCTCAAGTTTCATCAGGACGTATTAAAAACTGATCATAAATACAAAAAGAGAGAGACAGAATATAGTAATGGTTTCTCAGAAATTTTCAACCATATTATTGAAAAAGATCATTCTTTTCATAATACCCAGGGGTCAATATTCTCCATAAAAACGGGTTTAGCCACCGGTTGGACAATTTAGAAGCCCTTGAAATAAAAAAGGCAATAAATAGTGGTATGCCAATTTTTAATAATCATATTAATTTATCCATTAGCCCCATATTAGGTATGTTTCCTTCAAAATCAATTTAATATACATCAAAAATGTATTTTCCCATTCCTTAATATTCCGTTTATCTGTATATGTATTCTGTCTCTGTTTCGCATATAATTTTATATTCTGTCTCCCTCTTTATATATATAAGTGTACTATTTTTGTATTTATGATCAGTTTTAAATACATCCTGATGAAGCTTGAGATAAGCGAAACCGGTTGACGTATAATACATTTCACGGTTTCATACTAACTTATTGTTATTTTATTTAAGATAAATTTTGGTTCTCAATTATCTTCATAACGAACTTTCACTAAGACTATGTCTGTTACACCCTGTATATGATGTGCATGAACGGTGGGGTGATGGAATGGATCAGGGCGGGAGATTGGATTTAGGCAGGGTAGCGGGAAATAGATTCAGATTGAATAATAAATTGTAATTTAAAGCTAATGGAATTTTAGTACACTCGTGTATCGTTGAATTTTTCTGTTAGTAATTAATCTAAGGATGGATTATATTTATAAGAAAATACATGCATAATATCTTCTTACATCTTTAAAAAAGGAAATTCTCTTAAACAATTTTTAATACAAGATTTATAGCTGTTTTCCTGGTCTCGTATTCTATCTTGTACTTTGTCATTATTTTATAATCGTGTCTTTGATGTACCTATGTCTTTTATTACCAAAGAAAATGCGATTTCTGTATGCAATTGCAGCTTTTTATGCATCACGTGTGTATACCCACTGTATAAGAGAGAATAATTATATATTTTACTAATAAACAAGATGCGAATATTTCATTTAACGCTTCTTTAGTATTTCTTTTTTAATATTTCTAAAATGATACTTTGATTCATGAATAATTAGAAAACTAATGAATAAACATGATATAATTATCCACTTTTTTGGTGATAGAGTAAGCTAGGAAATTTTCTAAGTAAGCTTTGTTTAATTTGGTTCAGTATTTTTCTTGTATAAAGAAAGATGCATACAAGAAGTACTTATTACTTCAGTATTTTCTTAATATTTTTCCAATCTTAAGCCAAGTACGTGTATTATGAAAAATAGCAATATGTTAGTGATTTTCTAAAATAAAGCTCGAACCACAGACCATTTGGTAACTAGGCGTGTGTTTTATTATTACACTAAAAAAGCACTGCACGTGGTAGGTAAAATGTTGACATTGTTATCGATATGATTATTTAATATAACACTCCATCGTGACATTAATATTGCTATGATTATTAAATATAACACGCCGACATGACATTGTTATCGCTATGATTATTAAATATAACACTCCAACGTGACATTGATATCGCTATGATTATTAAATATAACACTCCAACATGACATTGTTATCGCTATGATTATTAAATATAACACTCCAACATGGCATTGATATCGCTATGATTATTAAATATAACACTCCAACATGGCATTGATATCGCTATGATTATTAAATATAACACTCCAACATGACATTGATATCGCTATGATTAAAAGTTAACTGAATTTTGACTTTACATTAAATTCAATATGCATCACATCTTCTTGAGTTCTTCTTTGAAAATAATTGTGTATTTAAGACAATAATTAGATGAAAATATAAATTAATTGTAGGATAAATAAATAATAGCAATATTTGAATACGTCCAAGAACACATAATTACTAGATTTTCACCTACAAAGGCACTGTTTTTAAACAAATAATAGATATCTCATAGAGACAAAGCTATTTTTTGATTTTTTTTAAATGACGGCACCAAGTTGCTCCCTAGCGATTTTTACCATTAATCAGAATAATTGATGTTTTTATTATTAGTATTATTTTAGTCTTCTTCGTGATTTTCTTAATTTGAGTACTTTGATAAATACTTACAAAGGTATGCAATAAAAAAAGGAAATTAAATGATCCTTTGTTAGGTGTTTTGTTGGAAAACGAGACAGAGCTATCTTGGAATGAATTGAGGAAAATATTATGCTAGTATTATTGCCTTCATCTTACGACTGTTAAAACCCAGTTGGTGTGAGTGTTTCCATCGTCATTCAGATATTTAATGGTTATTTTTAAAGTCTTACTCACAAGTGCTTGGAGCGTTTCGGTATATGTGGCCGCTGAAATAATCCGTTTTGTTCGTCACGAAAATTTATTTCGTCTCATTTCAATTTATTTTATTTTTATATTATATTGCAATTATTTATTTTATCGTGAAATGTTGATAATACTAATATACAACTTATCCCAATTTATTAATAAGTTCAATCTAATCGAACTGATGGATACATTTAGATAGGTCGAATGCACTTTGCTCTTATTGCAAATTTTTATTCATAATGATCTCCAAAATAATTTACTCATAGTTTCTCCTAAAAGTATAATATAAATTATCCTCATATACAAATTCATAAAACCGTTTGTTATACTGTTTTTTTTGTTGTTGTGGTTAATTAAACTTTTACTCACACGCTTTAACAAATTTTTCACTAACCAACTTAACATCATGCCGTTTCTCCGCGGGGGTAAGCAGAGAGGATAGAGCGCCACACTATTTTGTCCTGACACACAGTTCTCGCCTCATCCACATTAATACATCTTCTCGTACAAGCTCGCCGATTATTGAGACTTCTAACAGGACCGTCCTACAGTATCTGGTTTACCTGGTCGTGCCAAGTCTTCCGCGGACGTCCTCTATTTCTGGTGCCATCGACACTTGCGTCATATATCTTCCTCACCATTTTCTCCTCATTCATCCGTTTCATATGACCAAACCACTTTAGTGATCCTTTCTTAATCTTACTCACTATACTAAGATCAGCTTTACATTATTTCCTTGTTTATTCATTCTTTACTCTGTCATAAATGGATCTGCCACACATACGCACATACACATACATTTCTACCGCATTCAGTCTACTTTTGTTCCTCTTTTGCTAGCTCCAGCGACACATCAGTGTCGGTAGTGTATTATATGCATATATTTATTAAATTATAAATAGATTGAAAACAATTGTTTTTAATCATATAGCTAGAATATTTATATCGATAAGTTATTGATATTGCATTCGATAAAACTGATATAATAATTCCGATAATATTTTCTTGATAGTATTATTTATGATTAGATTAATTAATAGATTTAAAATTTTATAATTATGTTTGCTTTAATAGTTTTTCCAAGTGTATTAAAAATTTGTACTTGATTAATTGACTGGGGCATAAAAAAACCGAGAACACTATGTGTTTTTAAACAATTCGTCATTTTACGGGAAAATTTAATTTTAATTAAAACGAGTGTATTTGTAGTTTTCATGAAAATGAAAAAATTCTGTGTAAATGTATTTTGGCTGTCAACGGTAAAATATTCTGGGTTAGATTTAATTTAAATATGTAGGTATATCTTTCCTAGGTCACCCTCGCTGTGACAGCACAAATATTTCATTTTTTATCATATATTTCTGGTTTTGCTTTCAACTTACCAAACACTAATATATAAATCTTAAAGCGATGGAGTTAAAACAGCGCTATTTTATCGTCATTATTCCCTCTTTCGCGATCTTGATGTTGTTATCAAAGTTCTAACACGCATTAATGTATATAATTAATTATAATTAATATATATCACGCCGTATTCTCACAGGGACAAAGATGGAAGTCTACACATATGTATTTGAAACCCATCTTGTACGTATCTTAAAAAATATTCTAGGTTCGAGTATGTCAGTATACCAATTCGATTAACGTTAATTATTTAGAAATAAATTTAAGCAATCAGATATCGCTCATTTAATGCAACTCTTCTTCTATTCATTATTTTTGCATAACAGTCTAGTTTTCTCACTCGTTGTGGATTCGTTAATTCTCTGAAATAAACAAGTAAATTGCATCAAGTACTCCGCGATGATAGCATCACAAATCGCGTTAAAACTCCCGTCAGCGCCGGCGTCGATTCTATCCGGTACACTTCTTTAATCATGTGAAAAACCCGTGAGGGAAGTTAAATACTCTGTGAACTATTTTCACGATACAACCTGTTGTATCTATCGTGTGATTATCCACTTATAACGTGTATATACGCGTACCACCGTGGTAACAAAATCGTTAGAAATATAATCTAAGCGTGCTTGATAAAGTTTTATTTCGTTTTGCTTATTTGCCTTGGGAGCGACCTTCGTGGAAATACACCATTATCGGTATTTATTTGGGTCACTTTGTAATCGACCTGATATAAGGGAAATCTCTCTTTCAAGGTTAGTCGATCATATTTTGTTAGCAATATTTGAATGTTTCTATGAGATATCTGATGTTTGTTTTAATAACAGTACCTTTGTAGGTGAAAATTCAGTCATTGTGTGTTCTTGTACATATTCGAATAATGCTAATATAATATACTGGTTAAAATATATAAAAAATTGAAAAACATTTTACAGATAAAGAATATTGCTTGTAAATAATTTCAAAATAATCACATTCTCATAGTGATGACATATATGCTGTTTTAAAAAAAAGGGAAAAATTAATTATTAAATTTGGTCCATAGATGGCGATGGTGTAGTGGTACTCGAAGCGAGTCCACATACTAACATAATATACAACTTTCAAAGATTTGATAAATGTGGAGATTGAGGATTGAGAATTGGTGAACGTTATATATATGTGATCACTTAAGCCAGCCGAAGACAGGTCGTAAGCCCTGTAATTACCACATGCTTCCATATATTTTCCATTAAATATAATGAAAAATAGCTTTTTCTCTATGGGATATATGATATTTGTTTGATAATATTTTGAATCTGTGAAAAATGTTCGCAATCCGACACGCTATATTGTGTTCGTGAAATTGCATCCACTTCGACTCGTAACAATGCAACAATGGCGGTCTTGCTTCATTAATAATTGGAGCATTTTTGCATAAAATGAAATAAATATCGAGAAATTGTTCGCAATCAACCTGTGAACACTCTCGGATAGTTTCACCACGACTGCAAGAACTGCACCCCTTACAAATACCAATTCTAATTAACTTGTCTCGCACCATTGTGTGCACGAGTGAGAGTCTCCCGCGCATATGTGTGTGTGTGTCGCGTGTCATCGGATGTCAATTGTTCAACTTCCTGGTGGATGTTACTTTTTAATTTTCATTTAAATAAATAGTTCTCGTGAAATCCGCTTCGCTGTCTATCTTATACGTAATTTCGAACGAAGCTATAAGCATCATTGCTATTAATTGTTAATTATAGGCATGTCTCGAACCTTCGCAATTGTTTCAGATTATTATTATTATTATTACCTTATATAAATAAATAAACTCTCTTCTTGCTATATTATCTGTATAGTTTTTTGTTTCAACTATTTTACTTTGCAGTAAGTATTGGAAATTA
Source organism: Eubasilissa splendida (assembly GCA_031772225.1). Lineage (NCBI taxonomy): Eukaryota > Metazoa > Arthropoda > Insecta > Trichoptera > Phryganeidae > Eubasilissa > Eubasilissa splendida. The sequence continues at coordinate 18,028,122 of CM062850.1, read as the reverse complement.
ATTTTTTCTTTGTTAACCAGTACGCCCCTGTAATAATTGCATTATGCAAATGACTTTTCCCGCATAGAAGTAACTGTTACTTGGGATAATAACAGTTATTTTTATCGTATGTAGCTCGGTCGAACAATTAAACGTAGACTGATATTCCTTATTGTGCCCATTAGGGAAGTCATCAATATTTCTTTAGCAATTTGCCAATTTGAAATCAACTACCGGGAGTAGCCACCGCTTCAAATTTCTATCACTGTCTCTATTTCTTATGATTTTTCTCACATCGGCTTTAATTATCTTCAAGGAAAATTTTTAAACGATTTGTCAGTTTTTAATTGTCATGGAATGACGTAACGATGTTACCCATAATTTTTTTTAATTATTACAAATCGTTTCCTATATAATTATTTTTGTCTCGGCGTGTAATTAAAACATTATTGTGAACATGTCAGAAGAGCGTACGGTGTCGGTAGTGTTGTATTACATTTTGTTGACGATATCATCGCTCATGCAAAATCACAATGTTATCTAATAATATTTTTGAATGAAATTTTCTAAAATTAAGTAATGTAGTACCTACTAAATGCTTATACAACATAGTCTTAGTTTATTTCACCGTAACACCATAAATTTCACAAGTTGGCGACACAATTTTGACAGATCGCTCGCAAGAGCGAAAGTACACAGCTATTTTATCTAGCGTGTGACTGTGACTTCAACGAAAATTATGTGCACGAGAAAATTGAAATCATTCATTTACTCGTAAAGTTCTACGAAACAAAAACAAATTAGATGAGTGCATAAGTTATTCTTGGCACATTTTCACAACTTAAGTGAACTTTGCTGGAGTAGATAAAACGCACGAACCCGCTAAAATTGGCGTGGCGACTGCTCTACTTTATCTAGGCTGGCCAAATCCAGGTCAACGTCCGGACCATTTATTATCCGCAGCCCTTAAATTCTTAGTTATTTATTTTACTGTGATTTCTAGATAAGTTTGATTTCATTATTTAAAGGTTAGGATATATGGCAGTAATTAGCAATGGGTGCCGCATTGCTACCCAGGTGGTATTCATCGCCAACGCGCAGACATATCGATTGAGAAAGATATGTAAATTTTCTTTTCATTGGAAACAATCCATTCATTTACGTGTATGTTTAAATAAAAAATATTCATGTCAAATTAAAATAGATGATAAATTTTTGAATTTTAGATATGAGGAGTAAAATTGTACGGCGTAATTTTTGTTTGTAAGTGTATTTATTTCCCAACTGAATTTAAATGTTTTTAATTAATTTTATAGTTATAATAGGAATAGATAGTATTTTATTACTTCGTTATACTGATAATTGAAAATAAAAATAAAATTGGTGTCAAATAATCTAGTGTTCTATTTGTTAACGCCGACCGGTTTAAGAGGTTAACCGGATACTGACGAATGATCCCGTCCCAAAAATCAACGAACACAAATAAAAATGTGGAGGAGTAGAAATTTATTGATCAAAACAGAAGGGTGCGGCGCTCCACCCGCTCTGCCTATTCCTCGGAATGATATGACTTACAGCGATTACCGAGGGCGGAATAAGAGTTATTCTTAAAATCTAATTTTGTTTTTATTAAGATGGAATGGACATTTAAAACCTATAAATACATTATTGATGATGAAGGCAGATATGAAATATTTAGAATTATTATTCTCTGTACCTAGTGGCTTAAATCAAAGTTACGACTTCAAATAATCTATTTTTTTTACACTTATAGTAGTCTCCAATCGAATATATTGAAGATGTACATATTACTGACGTTCGTATTCGAAGTAATCGATTTTAGATTAATGGCGTATTAAGTTTATGTTCGTAATAATCCCCGCGAACACTCGCCGTGCTGTCTCCGGACAAATTGTGAATATTTAATGACCACCGGTCACATATTTCTGGGGCCTGCTATTGATCGGACACACCTGTATACAGGCACAACCATCAGGCGGGCCTCCATTGTTATCATCGGGCAAACCTCCAAGTTTGGTAAGGAGCTCGTTTTCGTTTCCGGAGTGATGGACACCGGTCATAGGTCAAAAGCGACCAATTAATCTACGTATTTATAATCTATAATATAACAATGATATTTTTATGTTTTTTTTTAAATATCCGATATCGTTAATCACTATTTATTGTATTGATTAAGTTATCTCAGCTTGAAAGCGTTATACAGAATTGTCAAAAATAGATTGTTTTCAAATTTATTGTCATACATTATCTAACAATTAAAGTCTTGCTGTATTGCGATGATAGCTTTAGAATAGTTTCGCGGTATCATATAGTTGATTGTATTTATGGTTTTTTTAAAAACTAGCTAGCTGATAATACTTTCTTAGCGTTGCGGATATAAAATTTTAACTTCTAAAACCATTGAGAACCGTTTAATAATTAACTCTCACTACCTCACCGCACCCCCTCATAGGTCAATACCCCTTTGGAAATCCTTTGCTGTGTACTTAGAATCTTTCGTGTCAGGCAAAACATCGCGTGCATATATATTATATATGGACAGACATACGGATTATTATTACACACAATTATAATGTAATTTGTTTCGGCACTTTCAAAAATTGTATGTGAAGACCACAACACTCTAAATTATAATTTATTATTAAGTCGGCAATGGTCTACAGCATGTCTAGGGTATTAAACGGGTGCTCTTTTTCTGACAAATCTCAGGGTTGCCATTTTAAATAAAATAAAAACACATTATTAAATAAAAAACGAACGCATTTTTTTATTTAATAATGTGTACGCTCTGATTTGATATACCTACCTACCTACTTAATACTGAATAAATCATTTGAAACAAAAAAATCTGATTTCGATGGATTCAATTTAATGTTTTTTTTTTTATATTCAAAGTAATATATTCTAGTTAATTAATACGTAAAATGAAGATTTTAATTCAATTGAAAACCACCTGTCATGTGACACTGGTTATTTTATTGCTCGAACCTACCTACCATCCGTTTCTTGAGACTCGAAAGTCTTCAACTTTCAGATTTGGTGTGCTCTCTAGTACTATTAAAGGTATTGTATTTTATTTGTATTCGAAATTTTCTATATTAATAATAAATAAGTGAACTAGATATAGCAAGCTTTCCAATACTTTTATTTCAAAACTACGCTATTGTAAGAACTTGTTGGCCTCCAGCCGGAAGAATGAACCCCGACCTTCGTATCCGCAACATTTTATCGCTAGTCAAACTAACATAGCAAAACTACTTTTGGTTAATTAAAGTTGTGTGTTCACGACAATGGACTTACTCTGAGTTGACAACAACAACATTTTAGAGCGATCTGATGTTGTCATTGATTATTCGAATAGCATTGAACTTTTTTACACGCTGCACTCCTGGCAAGGTTTGACACGCTAAGAACACTGACCGGTTGACTTTTTTCCGTCATCATTATTAACAAACCATGGTCATTTGTATAATTGTCATTTTTACTCCAATTTAAAGTCACCCGTTCTCACTAATGAAACCCTTTAAATGTCAATGTAAATTGTATAGAATATTTGATAATTTACATTTTTTGCTTGTCACGTCAGCTTTGAAAGTATCGATTAATTAATTAACGACACTTCCGTTATCGCTGTTAATTCGTAAACAATCGATTAATTACATTTTGTTGTTTGAAATATTTATAACACCGAGAGTCATTAAACGTCGTAAGTTGATAAAATTATTTTATCTCTCAAAGTAAGATCTATTATAAACGCGGTGTCTTGTCTAGACTAGTCATTCGTTTTTTTCAATTTTATTTAAATAACCCGCTTTAGTTACGATGTTGAGCAAATCACCGACAATCAGATTTTATGTTGAGAAATACGGTTCACCATGTTCGTGTAGCATCTACATAAACCGCTACAGAGCGTGTTCACGTCTGCCGAAGGCGTTTTGACATTTCAGAGAAGACTACTCCACAGGTCGCGTGATATTGGATTGATGACATTTCTTGTGACATTTCCGATGGAGTCGCTTGCCTCTCTCACGGTCCTAGACCACCGGTACTGGTCGGTACGGTTATTAGCAAATATCTTTTAACTGTATTCCCACCTGTAAATTTTATTTACCGATCCAATAAATACATCAATCGAATTTTACTTTTGTAGTGGGATAGTTAGGATGCCCGGCTTTGATAAGAAAATACATGGGTTCGAACCCAAACACTATCAAAGATGGTCTCACATTAAATGCTTCGACACGTCTTCATGCACACATATTTATTTTTATACTTTTTTTTGTAATTTTAGCTTTAATTTAATTGTAGAATATTGTCTTTTTTTATATACGACAAACGTAGTTTAAAATATAACTTAATATTTTGTTGTTATGGTTTATTATAAAATTTGGCAAGTGTGTCATGACAAAGTGATAATATATACGTATTTCGTCGTGCCATGTGCCATGTGCCATCAAATTGCACATCGCTCTATTTTCTTGATAATAAGCCTTGCCAATTGACCAACTTTCAAGCGTTTCTGAACAGTTTAATGTATCAATGAATTGACCTTTTTCAGTTCCTTTTCTTTAACACGCATTTTATTGGCTTTTTAATACATCTCAAATATTAATTGCATGATCTATGCCAAATGTTGACTATCGATGTCATGATCACACCCTCGTCTCGAAGTGCAATTGATAACTGGCGAATTGTTCGATTCTCGGTCTGCACGAACTTTCCCATGTTATATTAAACCGCAATTTCTATTCATCCGCCTCAATCTAAAAATCTTGAAATGCTCGAAGCGCAAAACAATTTTATTACAAAGTAACTCTTATTTTTTTCTTTAAAATTAACACACTTAGTAAAATTAATTTAACAGTTTTTAACTTTTTACCATTACTAATAGTAATATTGAATGATTTGTATAGCGCCATTTTTGTAAAAACTTTCACCTCAAGGGCGCTTTACACATAAACTGTTTATAGTTACATTATCTTTGTTTTTTAAAATTAAAAATTGTTATGCGAATGATTTTTTTAAAAGGTGCGTTTTTAGTTTCTTCTTAAATAAAATCTCCGATGCACTGTTTCTTATGACGGAGGGCAAAGAGTTCCATGCTTTTGGGCCTGCCACCGCAAATGTCCGTTCACTAAATTTAGATTTCTGGAAACGGTTAGTCGGTTCCACAATCCTTCCTGCGGGTGTAGTGGAGGCTGACCCGAGAGTTTGACGTCTACCATTCAAATTGTCTGGGACACAAAGTTCTTGATGATACAGAGGCGCCATATTATGTGTCGCCTTGTACATCAACCAGTACAATTTAAATTCAACTCTTTCAGGGAATCGGAGCCAATGTAGCTGATGTAAAAGGGATGTTATATGAGAGAATTTGTAAACTCCATATATTATCCGTGCTGCCGCATTTAGAATGGATTGTAATCTATCCAGCTAAAACATTGGCAGCAGGAAGATGTCTCCGAATACTTTTAATCTGTCTCAGTTGATAAAAGTATGCACTAACAATTTTGCTGATTTCTGTATTCATTACTGGTTTCAGCCTGTCACGGCCATCTTTAAACTGGTACATTTTGCTCTTAAGCTCTGATATTTATACATTTTTTCTATACAGGGGTGTTTTACAATGAGTATATATACAAAACATAAACACTATATAAACTCATTATAAAACACCCCTGTATTGAAATATTCGAGCTGATGAGAAAAATGTATCAGTCTGAAGAAGGCCGCGACAGGCTGAAACCGGTAATGGTAACAAAATAATAAATAGCGGAAAAAAGTGTTTTTAATTAAATCATTAAAATGTAATTCTACCATGAATTAACAATTTCAAAATTAGAAATACTTTTAACGGTATTATGATCATTATATAAACTTTATTGCCTCCTTGATAAAAAATAAAAATAATTTTATCATTTCTCTTACTTATGTTGTATATATTTTACGTCGCGGTAAATTCTAATTTAACACTCTAAAAGATTTGATACTTTAACCGTTAAATTGTCCAATCTGTAACTCACTCTTTAATCTCAATAATCAATCTTAAATCAAAATATAATAATTCAGACTTCAATATTTTTTCACATTAAACATTCACACTCGGTTGGTCCACACGTTAATTATATCTTGAAGACGTTGTAATGTGACTACTCTTCGTCCAATGTTTCGGTTCTCCAAGTTCTTGATCATTCAGGTATCATTGAGATAATCGCTGTATTGGTCTCCAAACATGTTAGAGTTAGAAATGTTTTTATATGATTAAATAAAACACAATTACTTTGTATAAAACAACGAATTTTATTAAACGCCAACCGGTTTTGCTTAGCTCAAGCTTCGTCAAGGCGTATTTAAAACTAACAATAAATACAAAAAGAGTGCACTTATATATACATGATATGAATACGATTTATAGATAAATGTGGTAATTTTATAGGTAGTCTGTACTGTATAAAGTGGCGACAGTGGTCAAGAATCTGTGATAATGCTTGACACGTGTTATAGCATTTTTCAAGAAAGAATAAGAGAGAAATAAAAAATGATGTGTATATAATTAATATTAATTTTCATAATGGCCAAGCACAATAATTACTGTAGAAAATTTAATTACAATTAAATTGTTCATTTTTCTTCTCTTCACTGCGAGTTTTATAATTTACTATCAAGTTTGTTCACGTCATTACTTTACTCAGTTTTCAACTGTAAAACAGGTGTTGAAATTTTTTCACAACATACCAGACTCTCGCCTGACGTTTGTGGACGTAAGTACGAGTACTATTGTACACGTATTAAAGAAAACACGAAACGTTTTAATTAGTGTTATTTGTTCAGCTTATAAGCGGGTATGCATTTTTACGCACTGGATGCATACAGTGAGAATTCAAAGGAAAGAGGTCATATTCGAATTATTATGGTGTTGAAAATTGACATTAGAATACCTTGGAATACCTTTCATCATTCATGTCAGCTCGTTAGAAAGTAGCGTATAAAAGCGTTTATTTTCTACCAGTTTGTAATTTTTTTTTAAATGTATTATTAAGGGTTCATTCCGTATTCTTCAGATATAATTATAAGAGATGAAGAAGATAATTCAACATTAATTTTTCTTATTTCAAAACACTACTGCTCGAGTTTTCGATTGCGATCATTACGTAGTAATATATTTTGTTTGACCTAGGATCGGTAAGACCGAGATAGTTATTACAAATAGAAGTCGAGAGCACATTGATCCAGTTTGCCAGGCGGATCGTGTCGGCCATTTCAGGCATAACGGGCGAGACTATCTGGTTCATTATTCATTTATACCATACTATTTATCACCTGAAATTACCAGACGATTGCTTTATTTACCCATTACATGTGTTTTACATAACCCTTTCAATACGTACATTATTGATCGATGTCCATAATATGGCGGGAACTATTTCTGTACATTCCTGCATGATATTACATGGCGGTGTACGACTGGAATAATGATTTGTATCTAGTTTTATTCTTGTATTGATCCAGCTGTTAATATATATTTTCAAAGATTACCGTAAAATATGAAATTTTATTTTTGAATATTTTATATTTCACCAGCGTGATTTTATTATAATTATATAATTCAAATTTATTTTTCCAAGTGAAAATGTATGTTTGCGCGACCTTGAGAGTATAAAATGTATAATTTTATTCATGAAAATCCATGAATAAAATTACGCATTTTATAACACACGCCACCTGGCCCACGAATCGTTCCTTATTTTACACATTATTATTTTTTTTTAAATTAAAAATACTCGCGTTAAAAAATGCTGGATTTAAAATTAAATCCTGGCAGGTTTCCTTAAAACTTTCTGATACAGCGCTATTGATGTAATTAAAATAACTATTGAGAGACTAGATGTAATATAATCGGATGAATGTTAATCGTACCTTAATTTTCCATAAATTATTGTTACTTGTATCCGTTATATACACATCATGCTCGTCAAACCACAAATTTATTGATTTTTTTAAAAATATAATCTTAATCTTTCAATATTTTACAGTCACTGGTTCTTTGACGGATAGTAATGTTTTTGACGATAGAAATGGCAGAACACT